>PISX010000383.1:0-295620 GCA_004024625.1 Mellivora capensis
ATGTGGAGCACTTTTTCATGTGTCTGTTGGCCATCTGGATGTCTTCTTTGCAGAAATGTCTGTTCATGTCCTCTGCCCATTTCTTGATTGGGTTATTTGTTCTTTGGGTGTTGAGTTTGATGAGTTCTTTATAGATTTTGGACACTAGCCCTTTATCTGATATGTCGTTTGCAAATATCTTCTCCCATTCTGTCAGTTGGGGGAGACATTTTTTTTTAAAGATTTATTTATTTGAGAGAGAGTGAGCATCTGGGGGGGAGGGGCAGAGGGAGAAGGAAGAGAGAGAGAGAGCATCCTCAATCTGACTCCATGCCCAGTGCAGAGCCCGATATGGGACTTGATCCCAGGAACCTGAGATCACGACCTGAGCTGAAAGCAAGAGTCAGATGCTTAACCAACTATGCCACTCAGGTGCCCCTGAGAGACATTTTTTAAAAGCCATGTATGCTTTCTAACATATTAAGCCACTAATCTAACATATTAATCCACTAATCCATTAATCTAACAGATTTCTAGAAATCTGTTACTTTATTTACATGGAATGAAAATTACAGCCTCAGTGGCAAAGAGGCCAACCAGTGAGTTTTATTTTATTTTTAAATATTATATTTATTTATTTGAGAGAGAGAGAGAGAGAAATAGAGCACGAGTGGGGTGAGGTGCAGAGGGGGAAGCAGACTCTCCACTGAGCGGAGAGCCCGAGGTAGGGCTTGATCCCAGTATCCTGGGATCATGACCCGAGCAGAAGGCAGATGCTCAACCTACTGAAGCACCCAGGGGCCCTGAGAGTTTTCTTGAGTGTGAAAGCTCTGTGATAGTGTACTAGAACACAGGTCTGACTGTGGAGACTTGAACTCTCAGGAAGAGCTCGGACCCTGCCACAGCTGTCACCCAGAATCACGTGGCAGCACCTCAGGCCCACGTGGGGCCATCCTGAATGCTGTCCTAAATTTCTACGAACAGAGTTCATAAAGCGAGGAATCAGTGGTTGGCATTTGTGTTTACCTAATTATGTGAGTTTGGGTTCTGGAAACATTATGACACTAACAAGGGGCAAGAAACTGGAGGCTGAACTCAGTGTCAGCTTTTTTCAAGGCAGTTAATTTTCCAAAAATAGACACACTTACTGCAACAGGATCTTAATTATTGAAGAAGTTAGGACGCTCTCCCTGCATCCTGACACCTCCAGTAGTAAGCAATTTAAAACACCATTTTACATGAAGTATAAAAATTCACATGGTTTTTTTTGGAAGTAAATGATTATATGGCAAAGGAACTCCATCTGTGTGGTAGACTGCCTTGGGCTGTCCCCCCAGGTGTTTTAGGGGGTGCTCTCCCATGTTGGAGGTCCTTCTGTGGAAAAATTGGAGAAGTAGACTTCAGTCTAAATGTCATCCTTGAATTCAATCAGACTAGTGAAAAACCCCAAATCTTAGGATATTTTTAGTCCTTTGTAGAATTGTTTCCCTTTGACTTGCTCTTCTGTGAAATGTTAACTGCTATTTTATTCATTATAAGAGTACTATTGGGGCACCTGGGTAGCTCAGTGGGTTGAGGCCTCTGCCTTCGGCTCAGGTCATGATCCCAGGGTTCTGGGATCGAGCCCCTCACCGGGCTCTCTGCTCAGCAGGGAGCCTACTTCCTCCTCTCTCTCTGTCTGCTTCTCTGCCTACTTGTGATCTCCATCTGTCAAATAAAAAAATAAAAATCTTAAAAAAAAAGTACTATTGAGGGCATTTCCCACGACTCTACATGAGGCTATGGGGAGAAGTTTCTCCCATGTTTAGAAGATATGTACCTTCTAAACCGAGGTTTGTTCTTCCCTTGAGGACACTGCAAACAGGACATCTCTCCTTTCTGCGCTGGCCTCTAGTGACCTCAGAGATAAAATGGCAGTCCATAGATTTCCAGGGAAAAAGACCTTGAGGCACTTTTATGTACCAACATTGCCTCATCTTGCTTCTCTATCTTTATTTTCCCTCCATTCATTTCCCCAATTTATTTTAATTTCTATCTTATTGTGGAGTATGCCTCTCTATAAGCCATCTCAAATTCGATTTCATTTTGAATGAATGGGCATGTGAATGAATAATTAGTTAAAGAATGAATGATGGACCCCAGGCCAAGCTGGTTTGCCCCCAGCTGAGGAGTGTCACCTGTCTTCTCCAGGACAGCCATTGAAAGGGGCCTTTAAATGCCGCTGACTCGAGCAGGAAGAGGAGGATCATGAGTGTCGCAAATGGTGGCCTCAGCGGGTGGAGGAGGCCAAGAGTTCATCCAAAAGGACAAAAAAGAAACAAACGGATGGCTGAGTATATGTAGTTGTCTATCTGCAAAGGACGTGGAAGGGAGAGCAATGGCTCTTTATGGCCCTCTAGAGATTTCAGTGTAATTACAAAATCATGTTGCATAGTTACAGTCTTTGTGTATAAATTCAATGAGTTGATCAAAGATTTTATATTTTCCACCAAGTTGAAGGAATGGATAAGTAAAACCTCTTTTGATCAAGGGATAATTTTTATTCAACGTAATGGATTATAAATGAACTCCTAGGATAATAAATAATCATACTAGGATCATAAATAATCCTCCTGGGATTATTTATGAGAAATATAGAATGTGTTGTATGCTTAAATTTTGCATGTAGGAGTTAAGATAGGAAATGATTCTTTCAAGAAATTTTTTGACTTTCATTTTCCCAAGAGGAAGTCATCATTTTAAAAAATGGGATTATGGGGGCGCCTGGGTGGCTCAGTAGGTTAAAGCCTCTGCTTTCGGCTCAGGTCATGATCCTAGGGTCCTGGGATTAAGCTCCACATCGGGCTCTCTGCTCCGCGGAGAGCCTGCTTCCTCCTCTCTCTCCCTGCCTGCCTCTCTTGTCTACTTGTGATCTCTGTCTGTCAAATAAATAAATAAAATCTTAAAAAAAAATAAATTGCCTTTAAAAAAAAATGGGATTATGGGGCACCTGGGTGACTCAGTCAGATAAGCGTCTGCCTTCAGCTTAGGTCATGATCTTAGGGTCCTGGGATTGAGCCCTGCATCAGGCTCCCTGCTTAGCAGTGAGCCTGGTTCCCCCTTTCTTCCTGCCTCCAGCTGTCCTTGCTTGTGCTTGTGCTTGCACTCTCCCTCTCTCTCTCTGTGTCAAATAAACAAATAAAATAAAAAAAAATATTTTACTCAAAACTTTAAAAAAATAAAAATGGGATTAGGCTTTCTTTAAGCATAAGTGGAAGATCTAGGAGACAAAATTATCTGATACAGACCATTGTATTTAGTAAATATTGTTATGTTTGGATTTAGGTCACTGGTCACTATTTTATTATTTTTTTAAAATTTTGTACCTTCATTTCTCCTTTCCTTCATTTTGAATTATTTGAATATTCTTAATATCCCACTTTAATTTATCTTGAGTTTTTAGCCACACCTGCTTATATGTTTTTTTTTTAGTAGTTGTCCTAAGGATTGCAATATGCATATTTTTAAAAAATATTTTATTTATTTATTTGACACAGAGAGAGACACAGCAAGAGAGAGAATACAAGCAGGGGGAGTGGGAAAGGAAGAAGCAGGCTTCCCACCGAGCACAGCACCCCATGCGGGGCTCAATCCCAGGACCTTGGGATCATGACCCGAGCCGGAGGTAGACACCTAATGACTGGGCCACCCAGGTGTCCTGCAATATACATATTTATAACAGTCTAATTAATATATTATTATTTCCAGTGGAAAACAGGAAGCTTATTACCATATAGTTCCTATGTCTACCTTTGGGGAAATGGTCCTCTCTGTATAACATTAATATACACTGAAAATGAGGGAACCTGGGAGCTCAGGTTAAGTGTCTGCCTTTGGCTCAAGTCATGATCTCAGGGTCCGGGGACTGAGCCCCAAGTCGGGCTCCCTGGTTAGTGGGGAGTCTGCTTCTCCCTCTACGTCTGCCCCTCCCCCTCTCCCTGCTTGTGCTCACTTTCTCTTCCTCTCTCTCTCTCTAAAATAAATAAATTAAAAAAAAACACCAAAAACCAAAAACCCATAAACTGTAAACACTGTCAGACCATTCACCATAGCAACTTCTTTCTAAGCATGTCTCCTGAGGCAAGGGAAACAAAAGCAAAAATCAATTATTGGGACTTCGTCAAGATAAAAAGTTTCTGCACAGTGAAGGAAATAATCAATGAATTAAAGGACAACCTACAGAAGGAGAGAAGATATTTGCAAATGACATATCCAATAAAGAGTCCACAATATGTAAAATCCACATATATATATATATATATATATATATATATATATATATAAAACTTTTCAGACTTAACACCCCAAAATCAAAAAATCCAACTAAAAAATGGGCAGAAGACATGAACAGACGTTTCTCCAAAGAAAACACCCAGATGTCCAACAGACACATGAAAAGATCCTCAACATCACTCGCCAGGGAAATGCAAATCAAAACTTCAATGAAATATCACCTCACACCTGTAAGACTGGCTAAAATCAATAACACAAGAAGGAACAGGTGTTGGAGAGGATGTGGAGAAAAAGAAATATTTGTGCTTTGTTGGTGGGAATACCAAGTGGTGCAGTCACTCTGGAAAACAGTATGGAGGTTGTGACCCAGTAATCACACAATTGGGCATTTACCCAAAGAATTCAAGAACACTAATCCAAAGGGATACATGTACCCTTATGTTTATAGCAGCATTATTTACAGTAGTCAAGATACGGAAGCAGCCCAAGTGTTCATCAATGATGGATGCCATATTTATCTATCTATGCTATATTTATGTTTCTAGTTGATTGATAGACAATGGAATATTACTTAGCCATAAAAAGAATGAAATCTTGCCATTTGCAATGGCGTGGATGGAGCTAAAGAATATTATGCTAAGTGAAATAAGTCAGTCAGAGAAAGACAAATACCACATGATTTCACTCATGTATGGAATTTAAGTAAAGGGTAGAGAGAGAGAGGCAAAGAAATCAAGAAACAGATCCTTCACTATAGAGAACAAACTGATGGTTACCAGAAGTGAAATGGGTTGGGGAATGGATGAAATAGGTGTTGGGGATTCTCTCTCTCTTCCTTGATTCCTGAGGTTCCAACTTTCTCTGTATCATTTACCTTTGATCTGAGGAATTTTCTTTAACTTTCTGTTGACAGCTCTGTTGGCCATAAATCTCTTAGTTCTTCTCCATCTGAGAATGTCTTATCTTAATTTTGCCCTCATTCCTGAAGGATATTTTTGCTGCTTATACAATTCCAGATAATTATTTTTTTTCAGAGCTTAAAAGCTTTGTTCCATTGCCTTATGACCTGGCTTGAGAAATTCACACTCATTTTAATACGTTCTCTTCATATGTTATCTGTTGTTCTTCTCTGGCTTCTTCAAGATCTTTTCCTTATCTTTAGTTTTTAGAAGTTTGGTTATGATGTGTCGGGGTGTGGGTTTTTTCAGGTTTATCCTGTTTTTATTTTTTATTTTTATTTATTTTTATTTCTTAAGATTTTATTTATTTATTTGACAGATAGAGATCACAAGTAGGCAGAGAGGCAGGCAGAGAGAGAGAGGGGGAAGCAGGATCCCCACTGAGCAGAGAGCCTGATGTGGGGCCTGGTCCCAGGACTCTGAGATCATGACCTGAGCTGAAGGCAGAGGCTTAACCCACTGAGCCACCCAAACACTCTATCCTGTTTTTAGTTCGCTGATTTTCTTTATTTAAATTTAAATTCAACTAATTAACATATAGTATATTATTAGTTTCAGAGGTAGAGTTTAGTGATTCATCAGTTTTATATAATACTCAGTGCTCATTATATCACATGGCTTCCTTAATGTCCATCACCTACTTACCCCATCCCCCACCCTGCATCCAGCAACCTCAGTTTGTTTCTTATGACTAAGAGTCTCTTATGGTTTGTATCCCTCACTGATTTCATCTTGTTTTATTTTCCCTCCCTTCCCTTATGATCCTGTTTTGTTCTTAAATTCCACATGAATGAGATAATATGATAGTTGTCAGAAAGATTGACTTATTTCAGTTTGCTGAGTTTCTTGAATCTATAAGTGCATTTCATAGTCAAATTTGGCAAGTTTCCATTATTCTTTAAATATCTTTTCTTCACCTATGTTTCTTCTTTCCTTCTGGGATCATGACATGAGTATTAGACCTCTTAGCATTGCCTCATAGGTCCCCCAAACTCTGTTCAGTTTTTATTCCCAATTTTTTCTCTTTGTTTTTCTGATGGGATAATTTTATTTATCTATCTTCAAATACACTCACTTTTCATTCTTTCCTGTCCTCTCCATTGTGATATTGAGCCCATTCAGTAATCTGTTATTTTGTTTTTCTGTTCTAAAATTTCCATTTGCTTCTTCTTCTTCTTCTTCTTCTTCTTCTTCTTCTTCTTCTTCTTCTTCTTCTTCTCCTTCTCCTTCTCCTTCTCCTTCTCCTTCTCCTTCTCCTTCTCCTTCTCCTTCTTCTCCTTCTTCTCCTTCTCCTTCTTCTTCTTCTTCTTCTCCTTCTTCTTCTTCTTCTTTTTCTTCTTTTGACTTCTGTTTTTCTACTGAGACTTTCTATCTTTACACACCTTTCAAAAGTAGTCAATTCTTGGAGCCCCATTATAATAACTGCTTAAAAGCATCTGCCTAGTTATTTCAAAATTTGTGACATCTCGGAGTTGGCATGTTGTCTTGTCTTCTCCCTTGTAAGATGTTGATATTTTCTTGGTTCTTGGTATGTCAAGTAATTTTGAATTATACATAGGCATTGTGAATATTATGATTCTGGGTCTTGTTTAAATCCTATGGAAAATATTGATTTTTTTTTTCTAAGCAGAAAACTGACCCAGTGAGGTATAACACCAGTTCCCACCTACCTTTTGTGGGCTGTGCTCCTGATGTCAACTCAGGGTTCAAAGCCCTCGCAGTGTCACTGGGCTGTGTGTGTGTGTGTGTGTGTGTGTGTTATGCAGTGGCCAGGCAGGAACTGGGCAGTGATTACTATTCAGATCAGTTCTCAAAGACTTTAGTACACCATTTAGGACTAAACCATCCATGTGCAGGTGAGGTATGAGCCCAGGAACTCATAACCAACTTTATGGGATCGATTTGTTGTTGTTGTTATTGTTGTCCAATGATCCTTTATGAAATATTTTCCTCTGCAGTTCTAACTAACCAGCATTCCACTGCACCACTGTTGATGTCATCTATGAGGCCATGAAGGTGGTGGCCATCAACATTGCAGCCCACAGAGTGGGCAGTCCCCAGGATCTCTTTAGTGATTCCGGAGATGGAACTTGGCTAAAGCTAAATGGCTTTAGTGGCTAAAGCTTGGGGCTGCATCTGTCAGGCAATGTTGACAATCTCATCAAAAGTGATATTTCCACTGTGCTTCATGTTTTTCTGCTTTTTTCTGTCTCTTGGCAGTTCCTTAAGGGCTGTTTCACTGTAATTCAGTTTCACTGTAATCCTTAGACTCTTCCAATGATGGTTTGCCTTGCCGATGCCATCACCAACATTTTTTGGGGACAGACCCAGGTGGCTGATGTGGCACCGACTGCCCTACCCATGCACCTCATGTATATGACTTTGATATCCGTGGGGTTGAACTTAGGGGGCATGGTGGAGGTGGCTGGTGTCAGATGAACCTGGATTGGGGGCAAATGAAGACAGTCGCACCTTCACTTCCTCTGAGTCAGAAGCCAAAAGCTATGGGATCATTTTCTGAGCTTGTCTCTACCTTCAATCTTCCTGACACCTTTTCCCCCCCTAGGAATTCCTTTGTCCCCCTTCTTGGTCTTCTGGCTAAAAAGCTGGGGCTTTAGATTCCCCATGCTGCTGCCCACTTTCCTTGAATTTGTTTGTTTCCAAGTCCAAGGGCCAGTATTTCGAGAGAGAAAGGCAATGGGGTCTTTCCTCCCATTCTTGGGACCAAAGGTCCCCTGGTCAAGAGAAAAGGGTGCCAGCCCAGTCTCTGCTGTTGTCAATCATCACCTGGCATTGCCTGAGGACTGGGATGGGAGAGAATGGAAAATGAAGAAGATAATATCTCCCACTTTCTCTGACCCATGTGGTCCTCTTTCTTGTTCCTTGAAACAGAAGTAGAGGGCTTCTCTTAGAACTCTTTCTGTCCACCTTTGGTGCAAAGTTCTATGTTTCAGGTTGCCTTTGAGTCTCAGTCAATGGGTACCAAGGGAAACAAATGAGGGAACTTATCATTGATTGCTGGTACTGCAAGTTCTGGTTTTCTTCCCCAATATGCCTGTAACCATTTAGTTTCAGAGCTCTCAGGTAGCTGCTCCATGCATTCTGCCCAGGGGGCATTGCTTGCATTCAGTGGGAATGCAGACTCTGTCTTGACTGGAACCCAGCCTACAGTCTCTTGTTAAAATCAGGGAGATGGCCCTAGCTTTTGGTTCAAAGAGATGTTGGGGGTTACCTTAGCAAAAAAAAAAAATAAATAAAGAAAAAAGAACAGAGTTCCTACGACACACACACACACAATGGACACTACCCAGCTATAACACTAAGCAAGGATGATCTCTGTTACCTGATACAAAATGACTTCTGGGAGATGTTGTTTAGTGAAAAAATTAGAATGCATGGTTTTAAAGCATCTCCTCACAAATAGTAACTCTACAGTGAAGTTAGGCAATATTTTGACCAGGTAAATAAAAATAACATTGCTGGTGAGGGGCAATGGACTTGAGTTGCCTCTGGATGTCATGCCTTGAGAAGGACATAGCAGGGATGTAATACTCTAGCCAGAAATGCATAACCTGGGTTTAATTACAAGGAATCATCAACTGGATCTCAGAAGAGGAATATTTTATTTAAAAGGAGGAAAGACTGTATTATTTTAAAATGTCAGTATTACAAAAGGCAAAAAAATGTATGTAGAAATATTTCAGAATTAAGCAAACTGAAGAGACATGTCAAGAAAATGCTATACCTGATGGTAGATGGGTATGGAAAGTAAAAAAATGGTGTGAGGGACATTATTAAGTCAGTTGACAAAATTAGAATACTAAGAGTAGAATATATTAAAGTATGAATCAATGTTAAAATTCCTAAAATTGTTAGTTACACTGTGGTTATATAAGAGAATATTTATTTTATTCTGCACATTCCAGTATCTAGGGGTAAGGGCTGTAATATATACAACTTCTCAAATATGAATAGAACAAAATTCTGTATCTGTATTAATATATACATACCTATATACATATATATATACAGATACATATGTATATAACATATACATACCTATGGCCAGATGGATTCTGTGACTAAGCAAAGGCCAAATAAAGCAAAAGGGGCAACATGTTAGCAATAGGTGAATCTGTGTATTTATTATGCTGTATTGATTATGTTTTTATTTTGCCACTTTTCTGTAAGCTTGAAACTAATTCTGAGTCAGTTTTAAAAAGACCAGAGTTCCCTAAATTCTATTCTGTCTTGGCCATTGTGATGTCAATGCTGCCTGCAGTCCCATCTGGTAGTAGACTGGCCCAGCCTTTCCCAGCTTGGAGACTGGAGAGAAAATCGTACGTCATGTGAACCAATCAATGTCAGTCTTTCAAGTTCGCAAAAACTTCTAAAACATAGATCGGTATATGCCAACTCAGCACAGAACACAGAGGCTGCATTCCTATCTTGGATGCATTCTAGAAAAAAGAACGCGAAACCAGCGATGACATGGTAAGAAGAAACTTGTGCAAGATGAGAACAGTGAACAGTCGGCTAAAACCACCGGAAGCCGAATCTGTTCAGAGGCAGCGTTTTAGTTAGAAGTAATAGACCGTCTTTGTTTGAAGGAGGGTGGTTAGGATGGTGTAGCAGCCACCATTGGTGGCATCACTGACAGATCAGCCACATCCTCTCGGTGATGTTTATTCCAGAACACGCTGATCACATCCTCCTCTCTTTGCCTGAGGATTTTCTCTCAGCTCAAGTGGGGCAAGTTGGAAGTGCCAAGGAGTCAATCTGAGGATAAGTACCTCAGATTCCCCAGCACAGGGAACAGCCCGGAGGCTGATCCACACTGTCTCTCAGTTTTCCAACAAGATTGAAGGCCAGTGGCCCATGGCGGTAATCCGCCAGTTAATTCTTTCTCAAGGGCGCTTTCCTTTCCTGTCTCACTCGCGTCTCCTCTCTCAATGCCTCCCAGAACTATGTAAACTTGAATCCTGTCTCAGCATTTATTTTTGGAGGAGCTCAGCCTAAAGCAGATGGTTACTTTTATTTATTGGAAACTTAATTGGAAAATGAGGCCAATCAGTGTGGAGGGAAGAGCTGGTGAGGAACAGGGAGTCAGTCCCTTAGCAGTCAGGACAGGAGCGATGCAGTGAGGCCGCAGGATTTTGGGATGGCATGTTAGCCTGTCACTGTCCAGTGACAGGAGGTCCTATCTGTTGGAGGATATTACTTTCTGATCCCCTGCACATGAATTGATCTCCACTCCATTGCTCTGGTGTCTAGAGAACAGTGCTGGATGACCCGAGTGCCAGAACAAGGTAAAACTGATGGCTGTCGCACCATCTTGGCCTGTTATCATGGAAGGTCTCTGGGAAGAACACAGATGGAAGTGAGAAAAGAGTAAGGCACACTTGGGATGAGAAGCCGTAGAAGAAGACACTTGTATGGCTCCCTCAAAAAGAGTTTGAGGGGCGCCTGGGTGGCTCAGTGGGTTAAAGCCTCTGCCTTCAGCTCAGGTCATGATCCCAGGGTCCTGGGATCAGGCCCCACATCGGGCTCTCTGCTCGGCAGGAAGCCTGCTTCCCTTCCTCTCTCTCTGCCTGCCTCTCTGCCTACCTGTGATCTCTGTCTGTCAAGTAAATAAATAAAAAATCTTAAAAAAAAAAAAAGAGTTTGAGAACCCATCATTTTTGCTTCTTTGCCTTGGTGGCCAGCAAGCTGAGCTAAATTCTGGAAATTTCCCTTAGCTTAGGTTTTCTGATAAAACTTTCCTCTCCACTTAATACTAGGCATGTTTTTAGTTTCATTGCTCCTATGCTTATTCTTTAAATGGTCTCCACTCTTTTTGCAAGTACAAACTGTAGATACGACATATAAAAAACAAAAGTAGCAAATCTCCTTCAGGATACTACAATTTTAGTACAGTTTCTCCAGGGAAGATTGAAATAACGATGGTAAAACAGACAAATTCAATTATACTGTATTTCTCTCTGTGGCTGATAGTCCTAAGATAAAACAGAAGTTGATCGTGTTGTTGCCACCAAATCTTTTTGTTCCTTTCTCAACTTTTTATTTTGAGAAATTGGAAGTAGTGGAAAGTGGAGTACAGAGAATACCAGCAGACTTTCCATCTGGATTTAATAATAGTTAACATGTCTCCATATTTTTACTGCTTCTCTCATGTGTACACATGAACACACATTTTCTTTTTCTGAAACATTTAAAAATTAGTAGCAGACATGACACTTCACCCCTAAATACTCAGCATGCTTCTTCTAAGAATAAAAATATTTCTTTACATAATTACAATGCCATTATCAGACCTAAGAAAAAACATTAATTCCATCATATTAAGTAATATCCTATGTTCTGATTTCTGCACTTGTCCCCAGACTGTCCTTATATGACTGTTCTTTTCAATCAGAATGCAATAAACACTCACACTTTATATTTGGTTTTTATGTCTTTCTGATCGCTTTTCATTTAGGATGGCACGGTTTTGTTGTGTGTGTGTTTTTTTAAATTTCCCATGACACTAAATAACTTTTTTGGGTTTGGACCAGTTTTCTTGTTTGAATGTCCACATTCTGAATCTGTCTTTTCCCGCAGAGGGTCATTTAACTTGTTCCTCTCCTTGCATTCCCTATAAACTGGAAGTCTAGAGGCTTGATTAGACACAAGTTAATAATTTTGGTGATGGTAGGTAGGAAAGACCTTCCTACTGTATTACCCTACTGTATTACCTTGAACAACATGGGTTTGAATCACACGAGTCTGCTTATATACAGATTTGTTTCAATAAATAGTACTATATATAGTACTATTAGTACTATAACTTTCTCCTTCTTATGATTTTAACCATATTTTCTTTTCTCTAGCTTACTTTAATATAACTATTTTAGTATATAAGGCATATAACATACAAAATATGTGTTAATTGACTATGTTATCGGTAAGGCTTCTGGTCAAGAGAAGGTTATTAGTTAAGTTTTGGGAGAGTCCAAAGTTATACATGGATTTTTGACTGCATGGGATTGGGGGTCGGCACCTCTCACCCCTGCATTGTTCAAGGGTCAACTGTATCATACAATTATCCTATTTTTAATGATGATTATTTGGTTACAATGATGACCATCCAATTTCACCGTTGTGGAAGTATGTATTTTTCTTCATAGTTAGTATTAGTATTGTGGTTAATATTGGGCAGTACTTTGGTGCTATGTCCAGATCCTGTTCTTCATAACCTTTCAGTCAATGCTTTTCATATCCACTGATGATTGGCCTGAGCCAATTACTATATTAGGGGTTGTAAAATGACAAGTTTATGTATCCTTCTATCATTCCTTTTACATTTATTATATATTCAATCAATTACAATCAGTAACGACTTTGGATTGTTAGATTATTCCAAATTTGGCCACTGACTACCCTTTTAGGCTGGCTTTTCTGTCTTTTGATATGACTCCCTTAAGTGCTTTCTGGTATGCTTTCTGGCAGTACAAGATCAGAGCTTTTGTGTTCCAAACCCAGAATCAGCTGTTTCTCTATGGAGCACAGCTACCTTCTAAGCCTCTGGCTGAAAACGTTATTCCACTAACGTAGCAACTTCCAATTTTGCTCTCCCTTTGCTCCTTCAGGGCTGGGACCACATACATTCGTTCTCCAGGGCTTAACATAGGCTTATTACCCAGAAGTCACTCAATAAAGCTTTGTTGAATGAATGAACAGCAGACATCAGCCAGTGTAGTGGTTCTCAATTCCGACTGCGTATTAGAAGAATCTGAAGAGCTTTGAGAACATGTGGATGCCCAGGCCACATACCCAAATATTCCGATTTAATTTGTTTGGCACGGAGAGACAATATAGCCACCTGGTTAAGAAAATGCAGACTTTGGGGCCAGACGATCTGGATTTTGGAACCCAGATTCGACATTTACCCTCTGTGTGACCTCTTTAGGTGGCTTCTGTTTCTGCTGTAGTCTGTAAGGGCAATTAGAGGATCTACCTGTGGCTCCTGTGAGAATTAAATTAATTAACATATGCCAAGTGCTCAGAACAGCTCCTGGCAGAGTCAACACCAGGTGACTGTTAGCTGTCCTTTTTTTTTTTTTTTTTTTTAGATTTTATTTATCTATTTGACAGAGAGAGAGAGAGGCAGTGAGAGAGGAAACACAAGCAGGGGGAGAGGGAGAGAGAGAGGGGAAGCAGGGGAGCAGGGGATCAGGACCTGAGCCTAAGGCAGATGCCCGATGACTGAGCCACCCAGGCGCTCCTTAGCTGTCCATTGGATTCTACATTTGTTAGCGAGGTGATTAATTTTTTGAAGTACTTCCCAATGTGTTTTCTCTTTTTGATAACTCAGGTTTGACCTCGGCAGCCTTTCAACCTTTAACACTGGGCCCTGAGAGGCTGAATGAGAGAAGACAGAGGGGTGGTTTGAGAGGAATTCTTGCTGGAGCTAGCGGAGGCAGAGAGCTCTCGGGTCCTGGGCGGAGGAAGGACAGATTCCTAGAATAATCCAAGGAAGATGGTGAAAATGTGTCAGATGGGTTAAGGGGGACTGGAAGCAGAAAAGACTTAGGGCTGGACTCTGGGGGAACCTCTCTGCCAGAGCCTTGCCCACTAGGGTAGCCAGGTAGAGCTGAAATGGAGAAAACCACGGGCTCCCTCAACTTGCTCAAGGAGGTCCCGTGTCACCTTGGAAAGAATGGGAGAATAGCTACAGATTGCAAATATGGGTAAGTGCCAACCGGCTATGGCGGGGGTAGGAGGTGAGGGGATCCTGCACCAGAGATTTAGGGGGAAACATGCTAAAACCAGAGGCTGGAGGAAAGCCGCGTGTCAAAGAGCCAGTAGCTGGAACGAGCCGAAGTGGGGGCTTTGCCAGCGGGAAGGCAACTGGGCCCTCTGGGAGCAGCCCCTCCTTGTGGGATAGCCGAGAATCCTGGGGGCTCACGGGAGCTAGAAAACATGGGAGTGGGTCTTCGGTATTCAGTTCATTACAGCTGTCACCGAGATGTCTGCTCCCCAGCGTCACCTGGTCCCTTGAAAGGCAAGATTTCTGTGTGTCAAACATTGACACTGGGGTCTTTTGCAAGATCCTACAGCCACTAGGTTGTCCTCTCCTCTTGGAGGCTTTTATGAGCAGCAAATAGTTTCCTGCCACTAGGTGTCACCGGCCACCACTGTCTCTCTCGGTCTCTAGAAACCTACATTTCTGTCCCTAGATGAGCCATTTCTGCCTCTTCCAAGCAAAGAACTCGCCTCCATGCACTTTTCCTGTGGGCAATTCAGCTAATTCTCCTCATAAGTGCCAAACACAAAAGCCAAATTATTTGAGGGGAAAAGAAAGAAGAGCTCCTTTTCCCTTGATACCAGCTTTATTGTGATATAATACACATGCCATAAAATTAATCTTTTAAAAAATGTATAATTCAGTGTGTTTTAGTATATTCACAGAGCTGTGCAACTGTCACCGGCATCTAATTTCAAAACATTTCTCCTTAAAAAGCAACCCTGTACCCTGTACCCATTAGCAGTCATCTCTTGTTCCTGATTCCCCCTGACAACCACAAGTCTACTTTCTATCTCTATGCATTTGCCTTTTCTGAACATTTCATATAAATGGAATCATACAAGGTCTTTTGTGGCTGCCTTCTTTTACTTCGTATAATGTTTCCAAGCTTCATTTACGTGGTAGTTTATGTTAGTATGCTGTTCCTTTTTATTGCCAAATAATATTTCACTGTATGAATGCACCATATATCCTTTGTGCATTCATTAGTTGATAGCGATTTGGGTTCTACTTTCAGGCTCTTAAAAATACTGCTGTTGTGAACATTTGTGTACGGGTGTTTGTGTGGACGTCTATTTTTAATTCTCTTGGGTCTATACCTAGGAGTGGAATTGCTGGGTCCTAGGACAACTGTGTTTGACCTTCTGAGGAACTGGCAGGGTTTTCTAAAGCAGCTGCCCTATTTTACATTTTCATCAGCAATGCCAGAGGGCTCCAGTTTCTCCAACCCTCGTCAATATTTGTTATTTATTTTCTTTGTCATAGACATCCCAGTGGTGGTGAAGTGTTAACCTCATTATGGTTTTGATTTGCATTTCCCTGATTGCTCATAAGGCTGAACACAGGCCATTTGTTTATATTCATTGGAGAAATGTCTGTTCAGGTCCTTTGTCAATTAAAAAAATGGGTTCTTTTTCTTTTTATGATTGAATTGTAAGAGTTCTTAATATACTCTAGATACAAGTCTTCTTATCAGATATGCGGTTTGCAAATATATTCTCTTCTCCTGTGGGTTGTCTTTTCATTTCCTTGGTGGTGCGCTTTGAAGCACAAAAGTTTTTAATTTCCATGCACAATTTCCTCACTTTCTCTTTTTTGTTTGTGCTCAGATGTACCTTAGAAACCATGGCCTCATTTGGGATCGCAAAGATTTATGTCCGAGTTTTCTTCTAAGAGTTTCACAGTTTTAGCTCTTATGTTTGGGTTGTGGATCTACGTTGAGTTCATTTTTGTCCATGGGTGAGGTAGGAGTCCAAATTCATTCACTTGCATGTGGACATCCAATTATTCCTGCACCATTTGTTGAAAAGGGATCCTTTCTTCATTGAGTTGTCTTGGCACTTGTACCACTCTGGAACATCAAGTGTATTCCATTGATCTGTATGTCTGTATGGTTCCACACAGTCCTGATTATTATGGCTTTTTAAAAAAATTTATTTATTTGTCAGAGAGGGAGAGAGAGCGAGCGAGCACAGGCAGACAGAGTGGCAGTCAGAGGCAGAGGGAGAAGCAGGCTCCCTGCCGAGCAAGGAGCCCAATGTGGGACTCGATCCCAGGACGCTGGGATCATGACCTGAGCCCAAGGCAGCCGCTTAACCAACTGAGCCACCCAGGCGTCCCTGATTATTATAGCTTTGAAGGGAGTTTTGAAATTAGGAAGCATGAGTCTTCTAATTTTGTTCAAGACTTTTGCATAGTCTCGGTCTCTTGCATTTCCATATAAATTTTAGGATCGGTTTGTCAATTTTTCTGTGTGATCTTTTGGATTTCGTTTAGGTTTTAATTTCTTTTCATGATGTTTTGCACTTTTCAGTGAACAAGTCTTGCACATTTTAGGTCATTTTGATTACTATGCATTTTATTCTTTTGATACTATTATAAATGGCACTGTTTTCTTAATTCCATTTTCAGATTGTTCATTGTGAGGGTATAGAAAATACAATTTTTTTGTGTGTGTATATTGGTCTTGCATCCTGCAACCTTGCTGAATTCATTAGCTCTAAAAGTTTTTTTGGTGTTTGGATTCTTTGGGATTTTTCTAAATAAAAGATCATGTCATATACAATTATTTATTCTTTTCTGATCTCAATGCGTTTTGTTTATTTTTCTTTCCTAATTGCCTTCATTGGAACCTCTAATATAGTGTTGAATAGAAGTGGCAAAAATAAATATTCTTGTCCTATTCCCGATTTTAGGGAGAAAGCTTTCAGTCCTTGACCACTAAGTATGATGTTAGCTGGGTTGGCCCTTATCAGGTTGTGGAAATTCCCTTCTATTTCTAGTTTGCTAGGTGTTACTGTCATGGAAGGGTGTTGGATTCTGACAGATCTTTTTCAGCATGTATTGAAATGATCGACCTGTTTATTCTACAAATACGATGTCTTGCATTGGTTAACTTTCACATGGTGAACCAACTTTTCATTCTTGGGATAAATCCTGCTTGGCATGGTGTATAATTTTTTTGGTATGTTGCTGGATTCAGTTTGCTTGTATTTTGTTGAGGATTTTTGCATCCTTATTCTTAAGGGTATTGGCCTATAGTTGCTTTGCAACGTCTTTGTCTAGTTTGGTATCAGGATGAATTGGAAAGTGCTCTCTCTTCTCTATTTTGTAAGTTTGTGAAGGACCGGGGTTAATGAGCTCTGATGGTTTTTTTTTTTAAGATTTTATTTATTTGACAGACGGAGATCACAAGCAGGCAGAGAGGCAGGCAGAGAGAGAGGAGGAAGCAGGCTCCCTGCTGGGCGGAAAGCCCGATGCGGGGCTCGATCCCGAGACCCTGGGATCATGACCTGAGCCGAAGGCAGAGGCTTTAACCCACAGAGCCACCCAGGCACCCCAGAGCTCTGATGTTTTTGAAACATAATGCTGGTTTCCTCACTCTGTTGGAGGTGGAGAAAGAGGTTTTGTGTTTGCTTCTGTGTTTGTTTTTGTCCCCCGACCCCATTCCACCGCTGGTGAGTCCCAGGACTCTGTCAAGAACTGTGCAGAGAATGAGGTTTTACAGGGTAGCTTTTTACAGTTTTGTGGACACTGAGAGATGATGTGAACCCCCAAGGTCTGAGATGAAGGGCAGTGTCATTCACAGCAAGAGTAGTAGCCAGTGCATCAGCATTCGTTATTTGAGACCCAGTTCCCCCAGGACAGCATGAAGAGTGACAGGTGATATCTGTGTAGTCAGTGGGCTGCGTTAGAGGAGAGGAACCCTGAGCTTAGGGACCCTGAGTCTTTTTTTTTTTAAAGATTTATTTATTTATTTGGGGGGGGGCCGAGGGACAGAGAGAGGGACATAGCAGGCTCCCCACTGAGCATGGACCCTGACGTGGGACTCGATCCCACGGCCCTGAGGTCATGACCTAAGCCAAAATCAAGAGTCAGGTGCCTAACTGACAGAGCCACGCAGGGGCCCCAGGACCCTGAATCTTTCATAAAGGCCAGTAAGTATACCTGCCTTTTGCTGCGGAGGGAGACACTGTTTCTGTTCTCTGGGCTGTATGCTATACAAACATGCTTAAAAAGATAGTCCAGGACAAAAACAGTCAGTGCTTCTGCTCACAAGACATGCCTGAGACTCATGGAGAGTCAGCTCCCAACTGACGTCCTAGATAGCATTTTCCTTCATATCCCTCCCCCCAACCCCCATTATTCCTCCATTATACGTACTATTATTTATACATTTTAAATTTAGTTTTTGATTTATCAGTTGGACACGCACATGATGTAAAAGAGTCAAACAGCTTTCTGTTACGCTGAAAAGAAATAAAAAAAAATATTAAAAAAAAAAGAAGAAGAAGAAAAAAAAAGAGTCAAACAGCTTTACAAGGCGTATTCCTTAAAAACAGTCATCTCCTCCCCTCCTTCCCATTTACTGCTCCTCTTTCAACTCTGGCTGAGTCTGCTGGCATTGAGCACTGCTTCTGTAAATAATACTTTTTATACTACTGATGCTGCTTGATTTCTCAGATGAAGGTATTGACTCTCAGCACCCACCGTGGAAAATGGAAAATGCAGTTCCACCTTTCTTTCACATCCCCGTGTTTGCCTACTACTTCCTGGTTTCCTGTTTTTCCCGAATAGTTAAGGTGTGATGTTGGTCAGCGCAAGATTTAATACTTACATTATTAGATGCTATTATTATAAAGGCTATTCACAGATGAGCCATGTGCCATACTTCTCCTTTCCTGTGCAGCTTCTTGTTTTCTCCAAGCCAATTGCTCGGTTTGGTTCATTTTCATTGCTCTTCTCCAAATGTCTAAATGTCTAGATCTTCCAAAACATGAAGATCTCATCCGTTTTCTCTGCTGGCAGTCTTCTCCCGCTAAACCTTTCGAGCCGCCCCATTCTGGGCTGATCTCCCCTCAGATCGCCCCTCAACATCTTCCTGGGAATTTCTTCCTCTCTATCGTGTTTGATCCTGTTCCCTGGATCCAGTGTCGATTCTTTTTTGGTTTATACGTCCATTTTTGGTGAATCGTATCCTAATAAAAGGGCACAGAGGAATTATATGTTTTGAGACATTGCTTGGCTGAATTTGTGCCCTCCCGCTTAATGAAGAATTCAGCAGGTATAGAAGTGTAGGTGGAAAATAATTTCCCCATAGGATCTTTGAAGGCATTTGCTTCATTTTCTTCTGGCTTCCAAGGTTCAGAATTGGATGCCATTCTGATTCTTGACACTTTGTATGAAACGTACTCCCCTCTCTCTCTGGAAGTTTTTGGGATCTCTTATTTGTCCCCAAGTGTTTTATTTTGGGTTGGTTTTCATTCACTGTGTGTATTTCATGTGGTGTATCCTTGCGGTCTGGTGACTTCAGTTCTGGGAAACTTTCTTAATTTATTTCACAGTTGATTAATTCCTCCCCATGTTCTCTGCTCTTTTTTTACTGGAACCCCTCTTATTCAAATACTGGACACTTTGGACTTGTTTCCTGTCTTACTTTCCATCGAACTGGTTTTCGCTCTGCTTTCTGAGAAGTTCCTCCCACTACACCCTCCAAATTTCCTATTGTATATTTAATTTTGCCTATCATACTTTTAATTTCCAAGAACTCCTTGAAATATGCTTTTCCTGTTCATTGACGGCAGTGTTTTCTCTTACGTCTGTGAGGACACTTCTCCTGTTATAATTTCTGTTTCCTCCAACTTGCTCTTTTTTATTTGTTTTGACTTTTGTCTCCGATTTACATACTTTCCTCAAATCTCTGAGAGCCTCCAGCTGTTTGCTTATCTTTAAGAGTGGGATGCTGTGGAAGCTTTCTCTGTGAGGTTCTCCACAGGGTGATTTGGCTTTGCCTTATTTCAGGGCTGGCCAAAGACGAGTCTTCCAGTCCCCTGCCTGGAGGGTATGGTTGTCCACATTCCGGAAGCCAGGAGGGAAGAAAGGTGGGGATCTCAATATTCTGTGTGCAGCTGTTCACTTACTCTGCCTGCTTCAGTACCCAGCACCCGCCTTCCGCTCTGGCCTCAGCTTTGGTCTCCATTAGGGTGGAGGCGGGGCTCTGCATCCCTACTGAGAGCAAGGAGGAGAGTCAGGTCTTCCTTTCCTGGGAGGTCTTCATTCCCGCCTCCAGAGGTGCCTGCTGTTGCCAGTCCCTGAGGTTCCCGGGGACTCTGTGCTACAAATCTGGGGGTTTTGTCTGTATGCTTGCTTTTCCTGTGGCCAGTTCGGGAATTGAACTTTCTCAGGTCTGGTTAATTACTACTCATTCATCGGCCCTCCAGCTTCCAGAATTTGGTTGCTGTTGCCCTCCCTCTTCTTTCCTTTGTCCGACTGGGTTTATTCCTTTCACTGTCATTTTAGTGGGGCTTGGGGAGAAAATAGAGGTGTTCAAACTAATATTTTAACCAAAACCAAATTATTAAATTTATCACATGTTTATGAATCTTTCTTGATATGCTGGACATACTGATGGCATCCCAAATGCTTATCAAAAGTTACATTTCAATCACCTTTTTACTGAATTCACTGAATAGATTATAAGAACTTAATTTCTTGATTGTGGTTTTCTGACTAACTAAATGGGATGACTAGGTTTGTGTCACACGAGGAGAGAAAATTCAGTGTCTGTTTTTAGGTCTGATGCTGAGGTTGCTGGTTCATCACGAGCATGCTATTATACAATTGCTCCATTTTCATAAAACCCCAGCGATGATTCGTTTAGCTAATCCCAGAAAATCCACTGTGTTAGAACCAAATAATTAAAATGGACTTTGAGAGTCATATGGTAAATCCCTTTCCCTCTGGCTGAAAGCATCATTAAAGTACTACAGTACCAAGAAATGAGGTTGTCTCATGGTATGAGTGTAGACAGGTTTGAAAAGCTGGAGGGTATCAATTCTCTAACTTGATATTATACAAGGAAAGATAAGATAAAGACAGAAGACAAAACAGAATATCTTTCAGGTCCTTAGATGCTAATTGGCACCCATCCCTCTGGATGCCCTGGGGCTACCTTTTGTAATTCTATGTTCTTCTCTTCTGGTCAGGAGAAAGCCAAAAGCCAGAGGATGGAGAGGAGATTTGTGATTGCAGCTGGAGGAGAGCCCTAGTTGGGTGTGCAGATCCAGCAGCTGGGATCTCTCTCCTGGCTCCTCGTGTCCTGGCTTACACCCAGAGCATGAACCAGGGGAAATCTATCAGATCTCCTTCCTGAGCCAGGTTTCTTGCTACCATGATAGATTCCTTTACATAAGGATGTGATGTTTCATATAAAAGATATTAAAATAGTTTTTAAAAAACCTCTTTGGAAAGTCCTTTGAAGAAAGAGAGGGAAAAGGGAAATGAAAGCTTTTTGTTATGGGAATGTTCAAGCATACACAGAAGTAGTGAAATAATGTGCTGATGCATCCATTAGCCAACTTTAACAATTATCAACATTTTACTGATGCCATAAAATCTGCTCTTGACCCCCTCACTCCATTGACTTTTTTAAAAAAGTATTTGCTGGAGTAGATGAAAGTGAATTTCAGACAGCATATCCTTGTCACCCATAAATACTTTTAAATGATCTCTAATTGTGCACATTCTTTTTCCTTTCTCCTTTATATAAAACCACAATGCCACTATTATCATAACCTAACAATGAACAATTCCCTACTATCCTCTAATATTCTAGTCCATGTTAAAATTTTCCAGACGATCTGAAAAATATCTTTTTATGCAAGATTTGTCCAAATCAAGAGCCAAATAAGGCCCACTCATTGTATTTGGTTCATTTATCTCCTGTCTCTTTTAGTTCGTAATGATAACTTCATTCTTTAACTTCCATATAACGATGTGCATTAAAAATGAAGGTGGGCTTATTAAAGGCTTGGCCTTGTTGCAATGTCAGCTTTATTTGAATCTGGCACCCTTCCAAAGTTTGAAGTGCTCTCGAGGCATGATTTTCACGGATATGTACTGGCCTAGTGCTTCTATTAGCGAGGTTAGAATTGAACAGTTAGTCATTTTAATATAACTGCACTCTGCCTTATTTACTGATGCAACCAATCAAGCTTTGCAGGAAGTTGCTTATTAGCTTTGTGCATATTTAAAAATGTCCCCATTACGTTAAAAATGATAAATCCATACTGTGTATTGCAAAGATGGTAGAATTTGATATGTGGGAACTAAGTGTGGTAATAAATACATGCATTAGGCATTACTTTAGAAATGCTTTCAAGCAATTTATTTCAAGTGGGAGCAGTGGAGAAGGGATAAGCGCGTCCTCTGAGGGCGGCTCTCTTGGTCAGTAAGGACAGCGATAAAACCCAGCACTTCTGGTCATGAAATCCACTTCCACGTGTTCTTCAAGCATTAGCCTCGCAATCAGGATTCAACTTGCTTCTCCCGACTCTCTTCTTATATTCAGCTAAGAGTTATTGAGTGTCTGCTCTATGGCAGACTCATTATTTTTTTTTTCAGTTTTATTTATTTATTTGAGAGAGAGGCAGTGAGAGAGCATGAGCGAGGAGAAGGTCAGAGGGAGAAGCAGACTCCCCGTGGAGCTGGGAGCCCGATGCGGGACTCGATCCCGGGTCTCCGGGATCATGACCTGAGCCGAAGGCAGTCGTCCAACCAACTGAGCCACCCAGGCGTCCCTGGCAGACGCATTATAAACTAGATCTCATTTCACCCGAACGGTAGCCTGTGAGGGTAGTAGCACCCTTTTGCTGATGTGAAAAGCCGAGTTCTGCGCTTTGGTGAGCTGCTCAGGGTCACTGAACTCTGAAGGCCGGGCTTTTGCCAGGGATCACCCTGCTCTCAGGATTATTCTTTGGCAGCCGGGTCAATTAAGGGGAGAGGTTAAAGTCAATGCCGAGGGAGGTTATCAAGCATTTGCAATGGGATCAATACCTGCTCCGTGGAATCCCCCGCAGACATAGAGCTTCCCATCCACTGCTCCTGCATTGGTAGAATTGGTTCGGAGGGAGAGCAGGGGACTTGGCATAGGTGGGCCCTCTCTCCAGAAGTCCCCATCAGGGTTATAGATCTCCACCACATCAAGGCACTTTCGAACCTGGCCTTTGTCTCGACCTACACAGCCAATTCCACCTACAGAGAACAGTACACGGAAATGAGATGACTGAGAACTTCAATTTCTCTGTGACTTGCAGCCCCTTCCACCTACAATTTGTATCATACATTACAGGCCTTTGACTTTCTGTCTTGCCTGGTGCTCCTTCTCAGGTAATTTCTAAGCAATAGTGATGTCTATTCTGTACTCCATAGCCAAGTTTAATATCACCTTATTTTAGAGTGTTCTGTTTGTGCTTATGCATGAAACTGATTCCACTGCAGGCTTTATGTTCTACAACATCCAGCGCTGGTTCACACCATGAACAACGCCATTAGGGTCAGAATTTCAGGTTTGCTTGCAAGGGCAGCTTGACTCTGACATCTCTTTCAGATGATCCTTACCAGCGATTTCACTGATCTGCCAGTTGGGGGCGTCCTTTCTGTTCCTCATCGATGTAAACCTGTCTCTTCCTCTCCCAAGTTGCAGGGACTTTTCCCCACTAGGGAAGGGCCATTCTTCCACAAATTTCAGGTTGGGGGTCAAAGAAAGGCTCCAAACCCAAATGCCCGGTGCCTCTTCCATTTTCAGATGATACGGTTCATTCAACAGATACTGGTAATAAGTAAGAGTGGTGATGGCAGAGCACTTTGGAGGAAGGCTCTTTTTAAAATTTTTTATTTATTTATTTTCCCCCTCTTTGCTGACGGAGCCCAGCCTGTTTCCTGTCTCAGTGTGGATCCAGGGTGTGAGGCTATCAACTCAGGAAGCTCTTAGCAGCTTTCTCTCTTATCCAACTGGATAAATAATTTAGCCCATTATTGTGCCAAGTCTGAGCCGCAGCGTTTCTGAGGAGGGGAACACACTGGCCTTGGTTAACTGCATGGCTCTGCGCTTCACGGCCCTCTTCCAGGGTGGCACTGTGGTAGCTGGAGGTTTCTTAGTCCAGCAAAAAGTAGAATTTCCAGTTTGTGGGGCAAGACAGCTTCGAGAAGAGGACTTCTGCCAGCAGCTAAACCTGGCCACTTCCCAACAGGTAAGAACAAGATGCTTTAGTTACCTGCTCCCCAAGACCCAGGAGAGATATTGCTAGGCTGGATATTACCACCACTTCGGAAGATCTATGAACAAGGGGAAGCGAACAGGTTAAGTGCAAGTCACTGGGAGCCAGGCTGGGGCACCGGAGCAACCAGCATCCTGAACATAACTTATACGTTTCAGTGAAGGTCCATTAGAAAAGCTTCCCCAACATCGCGCATATGAAGAATGGGCATTATTCTTTAGGTTTTTGAAATAATTAGAGCGCTTGCCATTTTTGTTTCTCTGTTACTGAGTGTATTTAATTATAACGTTCAGCCCTTCCTCCGCTCTTGCAAACATGTGCCCTTTCTGTTTGGTTGGCAGACAGCGCACACGCTCCCCTCGAGGGTGCCATGGTTGGCGGGGTATTGTCTTGGCTTCTGACCATTAATGCCTGAGTGCGTTCTCCTTCTCACTTGGATGTAATCCCACCATCAAGTACACTTAGAGCATCATTCTAACAGCAGACTAATGAGCTTAAACTGAAGGTGAATCCTGATTAGATAAATAATCAAATATAGGCGTGATCTTTATTAATAAGTCAGCAGCAGCACTACAAGAGAACTCTTTTGATGAGAGAAATCTATGGTAGGATCAGTACATCTTCAGAATTTCAATGAGATACCTCCATATCTTTAATTTATATGCTACCAGAACCTCTCAGCCTGACTTTTCTGTATTCAAAACAGGCCAATGGATAGAAACTGTCTTTGTGAGTCATGCCCAAATGGACCTCAAATGCCAACTCTACACCTTAGGGTTTCAGTGGTGGTGGGGGAGGGGAGGGAGAAAATGACAGGATAGCGCCTCCCTCTCCTCGTTTCTGTTTCTACTAAAGATGAAGACCCGCTCTTCTTGGGTTTGGCTGCTATAGACTCATCCCCTTCTTTCCTCTTCTTTGCATGCTCACATGCAAAGCCTGTCAGGGAGCTGGCTGAGGGGCAGAGGTGGGCCACCCACCTAGGACTCCCTGTCCTCAGCACCCTGCCTACAGTGGCCCTGGCTCCTGGCTCTTGCCTGCTGAGCTGTCTTCAGGTGGCAGGCTTACTCTGTCCTTCCCTGGGCTGGATCCAAAAGAGGAAGGGGATTGTGTAATTGGTCTGACAAGCTCGCAAAGTTGCTTGCATTGCCAAAGAAGCTTTTGAAACAAGCCTTAGTAAATATCTTTGCTGTTCTAGACTCCCTTGTGACACAGAAAAAGCAGGTAGGCTTTTGGGAACAGACAGATCTTGGTTCATATGCTTGTGTCCATTTCCTAACATGGGTCCCTTTGATCGCTCTAAGCCTCAATTTTCTCATCTGTAAATTAAGGATAATAATATCACATTCATAAGTTGTGGCAAAGATTAAGTGATTATATAACTGTAACGGGGTAAAAGGGCATTACTCTGGGAATTTCTTTATTCTCATGTACTGCTTGTGAACAAAGTGATTGGCACCTAGCAAGCACTCGGTCGTGTTAATTCTTTCTCCTGCATGTTCTAGAGTGTTGGGCAAATAAGCCAGTGTTCACCGAAGTGGCTGAAATCTTACATTTGCTTACTCTGAATTTAACTGCTTTCTAGGTCTACAGTTGATGGCTTACTGACTGTATGGTCAAATCTCTCTTAAAACTTTCTTCCATGGTAGGATAGAGACAATCAAAATGTCAATGGGCTACCATTTAAATAGGCCAAGTGTTCACCTCAACCATTGGTTGGGGAGGAAAGCTCCTGACAAGATTTAGAGGAATTCATTGGTTGGTAAACATCTGAGAGAGGTAGACTCTGGCAGGTGACATCCTAAAGGCCAGGCAAGGATTTTGCAATCCGAGGCCTCCAGGAGGGAAGCTGGCCCACACATCTGAAAGGACAGACTACTTCCTGACTCCCATGTCAAAGGCAATCTATTCACTGCTGATAAGATGCCTGTGACCATTTGTTCTCACTGGAGTTGTCTGCTCTCTGAGCTTTTTCTACTCTCATTTTAGAGTTCCCGATGCGGAGCCCAAGACCCTAGAAGACACAATCTTATACCTTTCTTAGTCTAACACAGGTGTCTCGGGTGTTTTTAGAAAAAAAGTCTTTGAGGACTGGGTTGAAAGCACGCTTACCTGCCATTTACAAAATTCTGGGTGATGCTGGCCTTGCTTATTTAGTGTGTCTTGGCTCACAGATCGTGGGCTGATAATCCTCATTTATAAGGCTTTTCTCTTCACCTGCTAACATCTGCTAACCCTTTCCCGTGCTTTGCCAGTTTTTTTTTTCTCACCAGGCTAAGAAAACAATCAACGGTCCGCATTTGCTTTGCTCTTCAAAACACAATACCATGAAAATCAAATAAAAGAGCTGAAAAGGGAGACCAAGTTCCATTTGTTAAAGCTTGATTTTGCTTGATTTTGGAGGGAAAATCAGCTGTTTGAAAGATCTCACGTTTCCACCAGAATAAGAAATATATTTCCAAGTGGAAATGTGGGTAGCGGGATAGTAAATTCTGGCACTGAGCCTGTGGGTGCCAAATAAGCTGCATTTGCAAAATTGCTGTCCCCCATGATTGTGAATGGCCCCTGGGCTTCATGTCTTAACCCGGTACTGTGTGTCAGTGGATTTCACTGTGGGAGTCAAGTCTGGCCCCGTCCTGTCAGTTTTTTCAAGCCCTGGACCTATCTTTCCCTTGTTCCTTCCCTGTTCCTCTTCATGAGCTTGCCTGCGGGCCCTGGTAGGTCTGTAGGCTGAGCCGGTCTGGGGAGAACAAGGGAGAACCTGGGAATGGTGGGTAGCAGCAAGCATACCTGGTGACGTAGAGATGTCACACCAGGTCAGAGGTGACGAGGCTCAGCCTCTATCCAGCGCCACTATCCAGCTTGGTTCAGCACCCCCCGTATCTCAGCCATCGCCCAGTTCTGTTGGTTGCGCCTCAACGCTCCTCCTGTCTGTTCCTTCCTTGAAAGATACGCAAGCTTTCATGACTCAGACACTGCCTGGAGCTTCACCTTTCCTCCTGCACACTCCACCGCCTTGTGCTGCAGGCACGCCGGGCTGCACGCTGTTCCCCAAACACGTTAGAGCTGCATAGCTCTTGGCCTTTGCTTGGGCTGGTCTCTGCCTAGAATGACCTCTTCTCTGACTCGCCCACCTCATAACCTCCTACTTCTCTTTTAAGGCTCAGTTCAATAGTCACCACTAAGAAATCCTTCATGTCCAGGGGCACCTGGCTGGCTCAGTCCATATAGCATGTGACTCTTGATCTCCGGGTTGTGAGTTAGAGCCCCAAGTTGGGTGTAGAGATTACTTAAAAATAAAAATTAAAAATTAAAAAGAAAAGAAGTCTTTCATGTCTCTCTACACAAAATTGGTCATTCCTTTCTTTGGCTCCCACCATCTTTTGAACAGAAACAGATTCTTATAAAATATGTTGTTCTTTATTTAGGTTTGTCTTGCTATTAGTTTAGATTATAAGTCGCATGAGGGCAGAACAGTGTCTAATTTATATCTGTATTCTCAACACTTTTTATAGATAGTTGAGAAGTAAAAATTTAACTAAATGTATAAAAGGATCAGCTCTTTACCCTCACCCCAGGTATCTTATCTTCTCATACTTTTTTCTTGTCAAAACAAAAAGTGATGACTGTCTTCGCAGAACGGGACGAGCTCTGAGTCCAGAGAGCTGAACACTCACTCCCGGTCAGTTTATAAAGGTCATCTTCTTCAGGATCTAGGAATCTGGGTCCAGTCTGTTGTTGGGGTTGTCTCTCCCCCCAGGTTGGCCTGCCTAAAGAATCAGTCACTTCTCTTAACCTGGGCTGGATCTAATCTGACAGGACACAGGTCAACACTGCTAATACTTCTCTGAAGTGGCCTTGTGAGAACCAGTCGCCGGATACAGTGCGCAGCTGAAAAATGTGGATACACAGGAGATGAATCCTTCTCTGAGCTGCTAAGTATAATGTCTTCTTTGTAAGGGATCTTAATAATATTTACTAACTATTAATCTTTGGCATATTTATCTTGTGTAAACAAAATGATTTGCAGGAAGTCATCATTTTGTGCTCATTTCCATATTTGCCCAAAGAAAGAGTGATAAAAAAATGATCACATCTACGAATTAGGATAAACTAGTCGAAGGTAATACATTCTACTCCTTTATGATGTTTTAAAACATATATTATGTTATCTCTGGCTTAGTGAGTTGAGGATACCAGACGTAATTAAAGATTTTCTTAAGGATTCAGGAGTAACCATATGACCTGTTGTCATTAATATGCTGTAGATATGGAGTAGTTGACTCTCTACCTCAGGCTTCATGAGAACAGACCTAAGATTTACTTTCTTGAACAAATCCTTGCCATTGGTGTGGCTTATCTCTTTTCGTAGAAAAAAAGCATAGAACGTATAGTCGCGCAATCCTTTGGCTATGGAACACTATGCTTTTCTGCAAACATATGCAACTAAATCAGTGGCCGAGACAACCCTCTCCAAAGACACTTCTCGTTCATTTTCAGCTCTGCTCCATCAGCGGCTTTCACGTTGTAGGAGCTTCCAACTTTGACTTCAGGATAAGGAACACTTTAAACTTCTAATTAATTTTAAGCAGTGTATGTTTTGAATATCCCCCTTGTGTTTGTCCTAGATATCAGAAAATAACACGTTTAAGATTCTTTTGTCCTTAAGACACAGTCTACTGGGAAACCAAAGGCAAAGATGAAACATAAGTGATATAGCACTATAATTATACATGGATTGAATAAAGCAGAATTTCTAACTAACGGTCATAATGAAATGTGGGACTGTCAACTCTCCGTGAACTTTTAGGGTATCAGTGATAAAAATTCCCAATAGCTAAGTTGCAGTTTGGGAGCCACAGGCAAACTTCGGTCTCTTAGAGACTTATTTCGGGATTTCCTGTTGAGAGTGCCAGATAATCAAGGTTAAAATCCTTCATATGGGGGCGACTGGGTGGCTTAGTTGGTTAAGTGTCCGACTCTTGATTTCGGCTCAGGTCATGATGTCAGGGTCATGAGATCGAGCCCCGCATTGGGCTCTGTGCTCGGCGGGGAGTCTGTTTGAGATTCTCTCCCTTTCTGCTGCCTTTCCTCCTGCTGAGTCTCCCTCTCTCTCTTTCAAATACACAAATAAATCTTTTTAAGAACCCTTCATTGATTAACTGGAAATACATTTCATGGACATCCACAACAAAAAGATGATGAGGCTTCACTCCAGTTCAAAGTCCCCTCAGCTGATGAATCTCTAACTCCAAGCCTTTTCTCAGAGAAAGATGACACAAAGAATACCTTGTTTGATGTCTTTGGCCATTGTAAAAACATAGTGCCTTTTTTTTTTCTTTTCTTTCTCTCTCTCTTTCTTTCTTTCTTTCTTTCTTTTGTTCTGCACGAACTTAAGAAATGTCTATCTAAGTCCAAAACACTTCCGGGATTCAATCAGACCATACCCAACAGCATGCTCTGATAACTTAGGAATGCTGGAATACTTTTTTTCAAAAAAGATTTTATTTATTTATTTGACAGAGAGAGTGAGCATGAGAGAGAGCATGCGCAGCAGGGAGGCAGAAGCAGACTCCCCGCTGAGCAGAGAGCCTGATGTGGGGCTCAATCCCAGGACCCTGAGATCATGACCTGAGCAGAAGGCATACGGCACCCAATGCCAGGATACTTTGACCGAATGACCTTGCCATCCTCCTAGGGTACCTGACTACACTCTGCCCAGGGGAAGGGAGTTTGACTCGCTCATCTTTGCATCTGGCCCCGGGGCTGGCTTATGTCATACGTGCTTAGTAAATATTCGGGGCATGTGATCTCTCCACCTCTTCACTGTTCTCACCATTATTTGTATTTCTCCAAATGTAGTGTCCTATGATTATTCACGCCAGAACTGCCTGGATGCTTCCTACAATTCAGATTCCTAAGTCCCACTCCAGACCTCCTAGCTCAGAGTATGCCGAGCGTGAGGGTCAGGGAGCTGCCATTTTAACAAACTGAGGTAATTTGAGAAACACTTATGTTAACTTTTAAAAAGGTGCTTAGAGAGTTTTATCCAAAGAAAGATAAAGGCAAAAGCTTACCGTAATGAAACTTAACTTCTTTGATCTCATACAACCACTCAACTCTAGAGAGATCTTTGAAGTGCATTTACTCTAGTGAGGGGAACCTTCGGGGTGACTTGCCCTGTGCCACCCGCAGTGGCTCTCCAGCTGGGAGGCAGACTGCAGTGTGACCCTTTCAATAAGCTAGTGAGGCTCAGAGCGGTCTCCTGGAGAAAGTGACGCCAGTGGTTTGGGGCATCAGCTGTGCGGGAAGACTTTTGTTAGCTGGCTCCCCAGACAGGGAAAGGAAAATTTCAACTTTAAAAAATTACCCACAATGCCTGTAACTCTGATTATCTTTGTGGCTTTTTAGGGGGTGGAAGAACAGGACAAACTATAGAGATGAGAGAAGTCAGTTCGCTAAACAAGTATTGACCAAGCTCCTGTCACAGAAGCCAGGTCCTGGGCTGGCTCTTGGAAGGGTTGTGGACACGAAAGAGGCAAGGTCTCTTCCCGTAAGCCGTCTGACTGTAGTGTGAGGAGGGCGATGACTGACCCAGAGCCGCTTGTGCAGGGAACCAGTGCAATTAACCCTCACTTAGTGGTCCCACAACCACCAAGAGCATTTTTTGCCAGATGTTGAAGGATGTGTAGGAGTTAACAAAATGGAGGTAGAGGCATTAAAAGCAGAGGTGGGAGAATAGCATAGGCACAGAGTGGAGGTGTGTTCAGGAAATGATTGTCAGTTCTCGTGGCTGGAATTTAGGTCTTGTGGGGTTGGGAGGGAAGAGGCTGGAGGAGATGAGGCTGCGTAGGCAGGCTGCGGCCAGTTTGGGAAATGTCTGAACATTTCCTCAAATAGATGCTGGTGCTCACTTCCTGTATTGGATTTTCCTGACCCACCAAGCTGAAGCAACTTCTGAATACAATTTGACTTTTTTAAGAACACTTGCCAGAAATCCATATTTATGAGTATCCATTGTCATTTCAGAAGCAAGCATAATTAATTCAAAAGTAGGAGATCTAAAATGCTTACTAGTTTATTTCACAATGGCTTTCTTTTTTTTTTTTTTTTCAAAGAAACCCCCTGGTACCATATTTAAAATCAATTTTTTGTAATACAGACACTCAACAAGAGCTCACGGCTAGGGTTTCATGGGGGTGGAGCCCAGAAGTTTTTTATTTTTTATTTTATTTTTTTCAGAAGTTTGATATTTCTCAGAAGTTTACCAATAGGAGTCTGCATTTAATCATCTCCTACATTATTACTTTTAAAAATATAATTTTAAACATTGAAAACAAGGAGTTAACATTTTCTCACAGTAATAGGATATATTACCCTAAATTTTTTAGGCTGCCTGTTTAAAGGACATTTTTTGGAAGACTAGGATATAGTTGAGTTAAAGTAGCTTAACTGTCTCTTATAATGAGCCTTCATAGTACACATGACAAAAGATTGTTCTTAAAAAATAAAGCATTTAAAGATGAAAATGACTTTCAACAGTACCGTCTGGTCTCTTCCCAGAGAGTTTTGTTTGTTTCCACTATTGAACCCACGACCCACTCCCTTCCACACGTCCCAGTGAAAATGGCTGCACTCCTGAGAAAGTCCTCAGAAAAAAAGCCAAAATGAAAATCAGCCAGTTTTAAATCCCTGGGTTTTCAATAGGGTGTCATTAACTCATAAGGTTTATATAGACTCTTGAAATTATTTTAGACTCTCCAGGAAGTTATGCAACAGAAGGGCCAACTATAGTGTGCAAAACTGATAAAATAAACATGACAAGGTGAACAGTGGAGTCACTTACCCAAACAATCTGTATTTTTATGTTAAGAAGGCAACTGAGAGATTTCCAGGAAAAACTATCCAATATCTGACAAATAGGCCTCTTGGCTAGTTTGCCATAATCCCAGAAGCTGTTTTCAACTAAGTTCAAGTTGTTATCTGTGGCAAGACACTTTTCAAAGACATTTCTGCAGAAACTTAAGATATGTTAACTGAAGCCAATATTTAAACATCTTGATAACTCCCATCAAACCTCTAGGTTGGCTGTGGCCACGGTATCCGGTGGTTCAAACAGAAAGAATACAGACAATATTTTCCAAGAGTCCCTCATGTGCAAACGTGCACCTGCTCTACACGGAAAAGCCATCTGTGTGAACGGGTAGGATGTCGTTGGTGCATATTTATAATGGGAGGGAATGAAAACAGTGGATTGGCTGAACATTTTCAAAGAGCTTTAGAAAGAGGGTAGAACTGGACACATAGCCACTGGGGATGTTAAACTGAGCTTCTCCCCACCTTCTCCCCCCACTCCCACCCTGCCCCAGAAGTATTTACTCTACGGGGCATCCTTAGACGGAGGAGACCATCAGAACAAGATTCTGTTATGACCACTGTCATGCTCTTCTTTGTGTAATTTTAGTCTTTACTCCTTTGATCATATAATTTTTTCCCTTTACTGGTGTACCAAGGGCTGATGACCATCCTAACTTTTTAATTTGCCTCTCCTAAGCGATTGCCTGTGCAGCTAGTATGCTATGGAGATATGTCAAAGCCGATGTTACCAATAATGATGCAACACAAACACGAAAAAGATGTCCCTGTGCCCAAGAGGGGGATAACAATTTTCTTGAGATTGTTTAAAAAAAAACCCATAAAATATATACAGAGGTCCCCCCAAATGGTGTCATTTAGACCAAGTTCTCACACTGGTGCTTACGCCATAACCTCGTTGCAGTTTCAACCTCCCCCGGAAATGTGGCCCTAACTGGTCAGGTGGGAATTTTTTAGTCCCTACCCTGAGTGTGCACCTGGGTCCTCTCCAGCCCCCCTAGGAAAGATGAGGTCATCTGCACGATCAGACACCTCGCTTTTCCCCCTGGAAAGCAGCCTTGCCTAGAACAAGCCTCTCCTTTTTGCTAATAACTTTCTTGTCCCTACCCTCTGTCTGTAACAACCTTTCATTATATACCAATCCTCAGAGTGCCTCTCCACTTGCTAGATGGGGTGCTGCCCGATTCACGAATCGTTGAATAAAGCCAATTACATCTTCTGTTTTACTTGGGTGAGTTTTGTTATTTAACAAGATGTAATAGTGACTGTTTGTCATGAGCCCTGGAGACAAAATACCTCCAGCTCCAGTAAAGCCAATCACATCTCCATTGCGGTGTTCAGGTTCTTTCCTTCTGGGTAGGAGTCAGGCTCTTCGCCGACCCAGGACCGGGACCAATTAATTGTTCTATCAGTCTGTTAGTTAGTTAGATCAGGTGTACGACCCTCCAATACCCTCTGGCGGGCTGTGTCTTCTTATAAAGAGTCTGAAGGGATAAAACCCTTCCCATGCTGATGGGACAGATTCCTAAGGATAACAATCCCATCCCCAGGTGCTGCTCAACGCAGGTGATCCTTGAAAATTTCTCCCTCGCTTTGGCGGATATAGAAAATAGTAAACAAACTTTTGTTTACTATTAAAATTCCTTTGCCCAAATAGCTATGGAAATTAGCATAACCTTTGGTTTTCTATTGCTAACCCAGAAGAGTCTGTGCTATTGTTAACACTTCATTTTGTACCTCGATTACCACAGAGGTGGTAGAACAACTTCTATCCATGCAAAAAGAAGAGGCAAACTCTTAAGGAAGACTTAGGGAATTGCTGGGCCTTGTTTTGATGATGCGACCTGGAAAAGTTGAGATTGTGCCATGAGAATGTCCTCCACTCCCTTCTTGTATTACCTTGTTATACTTATATATCACACAGCTTGATTTATTTTTCCAGAGTCTTAAGTCTACAGTGCCATGTAGACCATGTAGGCCTTGTCCTAACAAATGTTTCAACAACTGATTTGAAGACAAAAGCAGGATGAACTCATGCCAAGCGACAAGCAAATTAAAAATCAGACCCACAAGTAAAACCTTGTCTTCCAAAAGAATCAACAAGAGTGGAGAGCATCTGGACAGCCCCAATAGTGTCTCTTGTTGCTTAGGTTAGTAAAAGACGAGAAAGGGGGAGAATGAGAATATATCCAATTTCCACACTCCTAGCAAAAGCCTAGCTGTTCTGTGGCTAGAGTAACCAGCCAGTATCAGAAGTGGTTTGCAGCCTGATTAATCAATCGGTGACAACATGCTTCAGTTAACATGCTTCTAGAGCCAGTCAGTTAGGGGGAGCCGCAGACTCTGAGCCAGCTGACCCGCTCACTGACTCCTCAGCTACGACTGGCTGGACCCATCCCTGTCTCTATAATGAACACCAAACCATACTTCTAACGCTGACAGCAACCCACTCCCACCTGTGTAACAAAGAGAATCCAAAATAAACTCCTGCCCACAACCCTGAGATTAGTAGCCAGCTCTGTTCAGTCGCGGTGTCTATGACCAGTTAGCCATTCCTACACATAAGGAAGGAATATGTTCCGCTTTTTTTGGATTCCAGATGCTAAGTGCTGGTCTCATCCTTGAACAGTGATCATTAATTGACATTTAACTGAGAAACAGACTAATTTACGATGCACTCAGAAATGAAGATATCAAAGCATGAAAGTAACTTAGGCTCATCTTCCTCTACCAAACTTTGACTTATGTTGTCCCTGGTGCCAAGCATCTTTCTCCTTTTCCTTCTGCTGACTAAGTCCTACCTATAGAGTGAGTGACTGGGCCCTCCATATGTCCCCACGGGTGTACTTAACTGTATGCACAACTGATCTGACTGTATCTTCTTCTGGTCCACCAGGTCCTTCTGGGCATATAGTGTGATTTCATTTCTAGATGCTCAGCACCCAGCCCAGGGTCTGACATATGCCCAACAGGTATTTGTTGAACAACTCGAATTACAATATGATAAGAAAATACAGTATCTCAGGGTGCCTGGGTGGCTCAGTGGGTTAAAGCCTCTGCCTTCGGCTCAGTTCATGATCCCAGGGTCCTGGGATAGAGCCCCGCATCGGACTCTCTGCTCCGAGGAGAGCCTGCTTCCTCCTCTCTCTCTGCCTGCCTCTCTGCCTACTTGTGATCTCTATCTGTCCAATAAATAAATAAAATCTTAAAAAAAAAAAAAGAAAATACAGTATCTCTCCAATGGAAATTATTAGTCTATCTGATATCAATGTTATGCAATTGAATCTTGCCTATTATTTAAAAAGGCTTACCTTCCACTGAATTATTTCTCTCCTTAATTCAGAAAGGCCAAATTTTGCTTGTTTTCATTCATCTAGTTCCTAAGAACTGTTTTTATTCCTAAGTCTCTTGATGCTGCTTCTTTCCCATTAGCCCAGGCTCTTTCTACCTCCTTCTTCCCACTTCCCTCACTATACAAATTATGAGTTTCTATACAATATTTTCTTTCCTTACTAAGTGTGTTTCCCCCTCCCCTTTACATATTTTTAGCTCAATGACATGTGTTATAATTTTAATTTTTTAAAAATTTTATTGTAAGAACATTTAACATGTGATCTATTCTCTTAACACATTTAAGAATGTACAATACAGTATTGTAGATACTCTAGATTGCTTAACTAAGACTTTATGCCCATTGATTAATAACCCCCATTTCCTCCTTCCCCAGACCCTGGCAACACCATTCTACTCTTTGATTCTGTGTATTTTACTATTATTGATACCTCAGATAAGTGAAATCATGCAGTTTTTGTCTTTCTGTGACTGGCTTATTTCACTTAGTATAATATCCTCAAGGTTCATCCATATTTTTGCATATTACAGAATTTCCTTCTTTTTTAAGGTTGAATAATAGTCCATTGCATATACATGCTACATTTTATTTGTTCATCTGTCAATGAACACTTAGGTTGTTTCTATCCCTTGGCTATTGTGAATAGTGCTTCAACGAACATGGGAGTGCTAATATCTCTTTGAGATCCTAATTTCAAATATTTGGATGAATATCCATATTTGGATAAAATCCCAGAATAAGTTTTGGGATTGCTGGATCATATGGTATTTTTTAATTTTTTTATTCAAATTAACTAAATTAATTTATTTTTATTTTTAAATTTCTTTTAATTTATTTTTAAATTTTTTGGGAATCTCCATACTATTTTCCATAGTGACTACACTATTTTGCATTATTACTAACAGCATGTAAGGGTTCCAATTACTTCACATCCTGGCCAACACTTATTCACATGCAAAAAATTGAAATTGAACCCTTATCTCACACCATACACAAAAACCAACTTAAAATGGATTAAGGACTTAAGTATAAGACATAAAACTATAAAACTCTTAGACGAATACTTAGGAGAAGAACTTAGTGACATTGGTTTTACAGTGGTTTCATGGATATGACACCAAAAGCACAGGCAACAAAAACAAAAATAAACAAATGGGACTACATCAAACTATTGAGTTTCTGCACAACAAATCAAATAATTAGCGGGCGAAAAGGCATCCTGGAATGGGAGGAAATATTTGCATACCACGGATCTGGTAAGGGGTTTATAATTTTAATTTTTATACATATTGCCAATATTATTATAAGTTCAGATAGCAATAAACTAAATTTAAAAACTACAAAAGTAACAGAAATCACATTATATTCTTACCCAAACCCTATGGGTCAAACTATAAAGCCAATCCTTAAACTGGGAAGAAAGCAAGCATAGATAATAAAACTTGCATTTTACCCAAGCCATAATTTAGCTACTGCCCTGACAAACCATTACAAAAGTTATTAGAGTCAGAGGGCAAAATTAGCTAAATTTGATTTTTTAGCTCCTTTCCTTTCTCTGGCTCACCATCCAGCTTGCACATCAACCGTATAGCAACTAAAATGCAGGTACTGGAAAGAAGCAGAGACCTCACCTGCTTCAGTCTCTTAAAGAGTAAGAATTTCTTTTTTCTTTTTTTTAAAGATTTTATTTATTTATTTGACAGACAGATCACAAGTAAGTAGAGAAGCAGGCAGAGAGAGAGGAGGAAGCAGGCTCCCTGCCGAGCAGAGAGCTTGATGCGGGGCTCAATCCCAGGACCCTGGGATCATGACCTGAGCCAAAGGCAGAGGCTTAACACACTGATCCACCCAGGTGCCCCAAGAGTGAGAATTTCTTAAGAGACCCTGTTAGAACTTTAACTTCAAACATGCAACCATTCTGTTTCTCAACTTGGATTTTGTGAGAAGACCCTACAGAGCCTGTTAAACAGGACTTAGAGATGAAATGTCATGATCTTGCCTAGAGTACGTGAGTTTCTGCTTTATCTCATTCTTCCAGTTATGAGAACACATCACAGGACTTACATGCTTACATAGTGCTAAACCAGATTTCCTAAGTCAGCACCTACGGAGAGCGTCTAGCTTATGATTTTTGGCAAGAGAGAAGGAAATAATGAAACCCTAAAGCCCTAATCTTGAAGGTAGAGAGTTGCAGGGTCAGCACCATCCAATATATAACTCAGCGGGGTTACTGACCCCCACACTCAGCTGACTCAAGGTAGAGATAGAACCAGGTACTTTCCTAAGGGCCTCTGTAACCCCTGATGATGGCTACTGAAGCAGTCTTAGTTGAATGGCAGGACCAAAATCCGTAACCTTGATGTAAGAAGGGTAGAAAGTAAGGCTCTGTTGTCAGATGACTGGTTCTGTTTCTGCCATGCCATTTAATACCTGTAAGCTTGAATAAGTCACTTACCCTGAGATCTTGTTCTTTCCCTTTTTTCCCTTTATAAAATTGTCAAACAAACATATCATACAAAAAGAATTCCATCTAAAGAAATGAAGTACAGCAATCATTTTTCCATTTCTTGGTAGCATGTAGTAGTAGGTATTGGCAGGCTAACGATCCTAACACAACTAAAAAAAAAAATGGGTAAAGAAAGTGGGTAAATTGAAAAAAATCAAATTTTTAAAGATGTTAGGCCTTGAAAAAAATAAGGACTAGATGAGCTAAAATCCCAGAGAAGAAAGAGCCCTTTCTGGGCCATTTTTTGTACCTGGGATATGTGCTTATTCTGGACCAAGGCAAAGAACTGGATTGGACACAGACAGGGGGACTTTAGTGAGGGGACAAGAAACCAGGGTGGGGGGCGGGGGGAATTGTGTGGGGCTGGTGTGACAGATTGAAAACTAGAGGATCTGCAAAGAGGAGCTTCCCACATGTGGCCATTTTTTTTTTTTACTCAAAAATGCTGAGTTATAAAGGCAATCTGGGATTCTGGGCCAAATACTTCTAATGGTCAAAGGAACATCTCAGAATTGCATGGTATGTAGAAGACCAAACCCAACTAAAGTGAGGGGCCCTGCTGTAAAGGAGAGGGCTCCCCTTGAGATATTGTCAGGTCTTAAAACTGTTCATGAAAGCTAAAGGGCAAAGCTAAAAAAACTCGGAAGGGAAGAACTGAATCCCCACAATCTTAGGGGAGAGGACAGAGATCCATGAAGTGGTCAGTCCAAAGCCTAGAAGACCAGGGAACAGGGACACACAACAGGCGAACTGAGTGTTACTAAAACTTGACCCAGCCCTGGCCAGCTCAATCCCTGATTGGATTTAGGTGACTAGTTCCTTGCTCTATCTTACCAATGAAGGGCAGAGTCTTCTCTGGTGGAAGGACAGCACTGGGAACCTTTTTGGTGCCTTCCCATTGTTCAGCATACAATGAAAAACTATCAGGCATGTGAGTAGGCAAGGGCCGATAAAAAGAAACAAAAAATAATAGGACCAGACTCCTGAATTATTCAAATATTTGAATTAGTAGACCAATAAAATGACTCATTAATAATATAAAATAGAGGAAAAATGGACAAAGGGGAATGAAAAAATTGAAGAAATTCATGCAAGAGTTGGAATCCATGAAAAAGAATAAGGTGGACATTCTGGAAACACAAAAATCATATCTGAAAATAAGAACTCATAGTATAGTTAACAGCAGTCTGAACACCATGGAAGATGGGATAAGTGAATCTGAAGATAGCTCAATAAAAAATATTCAATCTGAAGTATAGGAAGAAAAAAGTATGAATAGAGAGTCCAGATAAGATCATGGCCCACATCTAAAGTCAAACATACAGCTAATTAGAGTCTCACAAAAGGAAAGAAGGGAGAGAATAAAGTAGAAGCAATATGCAGCAAGATAACAGCTGAAGATTTTCCCCAGACTGATAAAAACATCAATCTGTAAATTCTAAAAGCTCAGTGAACCCCAAACAGAAGGAAAACAAAGACGTTACACTTAGGCAGAGCTCAGTGAAATTGCAGAAAACAAAGGTAAAGAGAAAGTATTTTTTTTAAGATTTTATTTATTTATTTATTTATTTATTTTTAAAGATTTTATTTATTTGACAGAGAGAGAGATCACAAGTAGGCAGAGAAGCAGCAGAGAGAGAGAGGGAAGCAGGCTCCCCGCTGAACAGGGAGCCCGATGTGGGGCTCGATCCAAGGACCCTGAGATCATGACCTGAGCCGAAGGCAGAGGCTTAACCCACTGAGCCACCCAGGCGCCCCGGTAAAGAGAAAGTATTAAAGGAAATATTTCCCCCCAGTCTGCAGTGTATCTTCAATTTCTTAATGTCTTTCAGAGAATGAAAGTTTTAAAGTATGATAAAGTCTAATATATCAATATTTTCTTTCATAGATTAAGGTTTTAGTGCCATATATAATAACTCATTGCATATCTCAAGGTCATGAAGATTTTCTTCTTTATTACTCTGGAAGTCTTAAATTCTTGTGTTGTACTTTTTTTTTTTTTCCTTTTTGAGATTGAGAGACAGCATGTGTAAGTTGGGAGGTGTTGCAGAGGGAATGAGAGAGAGAGAGAATCTTATGCAGGCTCCATGCTCAGCCTGGAGCCCAATGCAGGGCTCGATCTCACAACCCTGAGATCATGACCTGAGCCAAAACAAGAGTTGGACCCTTAACCAACTGACCCACTGAGATACCCCATTGTTTTCCATTTATATACATGATCTGTTTTCAGTTAATTTTTGTGTAAGTGTGAAGTTTAGGCTGAAGTTCTTTTATTCTCTTACATATGACTGTTCCAATTATCCTGATTGTATAGGATTTTAATTTATAGAGGTGGCTGAGTGAGGAGAGATCAATGACATTGAAATAAGAATAATTAGTTACAATTCTTTTTTTTTAAGATTTTATTTATTTATTTACTTGACAGACAGCGGTTACAAGTAGGCAGAGAGGCAGGTAGAGAGAGGAGGAAGCAGGCTCCTTGCTGAGCAGAGAGCCCGATGTGGGGCTCGATCCCAGGACCCTGGGATCATGACCTGAGGCTTTAACCCAGTGAGCCACCCAGGCACCCCAATTAGTTACAATTTTTAAGAGAAGTGGGCATGCCATGCCACTAGGGGCTACAGGGAGAAGAAACAAGGTCAGTCAGGAGGCAGAAAGGGTAGAGGGAAAACATGTATACAAGCTTTTTTTACTATAGGGCAGGAAGTTGTTAGGTGGACATAGCCCCTATTTGGCAGGAAGAGAAACACAGATGTTAGGAACTGTGGTTGGAGAAGATTTGTTATATCATTTTCAAACATCCACAAAACCCAGAAGGCAAGAGAGATGTAAACTTTGGCAGTTAGTTTGGTCCTGTGATCAATGGAAGCCAAATCTTAAATGACAGAAACTATGAAAGTTCATTAGAACACCAGTGCTCTCTGTTGAAAGACTATCCTTTCTTCATTGAATTTCTTTTGCATCTTTGTCAAAACCCAACTGACCATACTTGTGTGGACCTATTTTGGGGGCTCTGTATTCTGTTCCATGGATTATCTACCTAACTTTGTGCGAATGCCACACTGTCTTCATTTTAGCTTTATAGAAAGACCTTACAACCAGATACTGTGATTCTTCCAACTTCATTCTTTTTCAAAATTGTTTTAACTACTCTATAGTTTCTTTGTCTTCCCATATAAATTTTGATGACATTGTTTACAGCTGCAAAAGAATTTCTGGCATTTTGATTGACATGACATTAAGATTATAGAACAATTTGGGGAAGAATTGACATTTTTACTTGCATTTTCCAATCCTCCTTGATTTCATCAGCATTTTGTAAGTTTAGCATATAGGTCCTATACATGTTTTGCTAGATTTATATATAAATATTCCATTTTGGGGGAGCAATTGTAAATTGATTTTTCAAAAATTTTTTTGAACTTTTCCAAAGTATGGAAATAAGATTGCTCTTTTGTAATTTTTGGCAACACTAAATCCATTAATTAATTCTAAGAATTTAAGAAATAGATTCTTTGAGATTTTCTACACAGACGATTCTATGTAGATGTCATTTAAAACAGAATTTTAGTTCTTCTTTTTCTTTGCCTTTTATTTCTTTTCATTTCCTTATTGCATTAAGATTCCTAGTATTGGGCGCCTGGGTGGCTCAGTGGGTTAAGCCTCTGCCTTCAGCTCAGGTCATGATCTCAGGGTCCTGGAATCGAGTCCCGCGTCGGGCTCAGCTTGGCAGGGAGCCTGCTTCCTCCTCTCTCTCTCTGCCTGCCTCTCTGCCTACTTGTGATTTCTGTCAAATAAATAAATAAAATATTAAAAAAAAGATTCCTAGTATGATATTGAATAGTGACTGTGGACATTCTTGCCTTCTGCGTGAAGTTAGAGGGAAAGCATTCAATTTTCCCATTAAGAATAACGTTAACTGTAACTTTTTCATAGGTCCCCTTTAACAGGTTGAGAAGTTGAGGAAGTTCCCTTCTCTTCTGAGTTTTCTGAGAGTTTCTTTCTTTTTTTTTAATATTTTTAAAACTTTTAATAAACATATAATGTATTATTAGCCCCAGGGGTACAGGTCTGTGAATCTCCAGGTTTACACACTTCACTTGCTGCGAGTTTCTAATCATGGATGGGTGTTAAAGGGATTTTTCTGTGTCAATGTGACGTGATCATGTGTTTCTTCTATAGACTTAATATAGTAGAGTACATTGATTAACTTCTGAAAATTGAACCAATCTTGCATTCCCAGGATAAAACTCATTTTTGGTCATGGTGCACTATTCTTTTATATATTGAGGGGTTGAACTTGCCAATGTTTTCTTGAATATTTTTGTGTCTATGTTCATGAGGGATATTTGTACTTTTCTTTGTCTGTGCCATCTTTGGTTTCATAACAAGCAGTGCTGCCTCATAAAATTAGTTGTGGAGTGTTTCCCCTTCCTATATGTTCTGAAAGAGGTTACAGAATTGGTGTTATTTCTTTCTTAAGTGTTTGGCTAAATTTATCAGTGAAAACTTCTAAGCCTAGCAATTTATTTTTTGGAATGTTATAAACTAAGAATTCAACATGTTTAATAGTTTTGAGTTACTGATTTCATATTGAGTGGCTTTATGTAGTTTGTGGTTTTCAAGGAATTGGTCCATTTCATTTAAGTTGTTGAATATATGTTCTAGAGTTGTTTGTAGCAGTGCTCTATTATCCTTTTAATGTCTGTGAAGACTGTAGTAATACACCCTTTCTCATTTCTGATACTGGTAGTTTGCACCTTATTTCTCTTTTTATTTGTCACTTTTGCTAGAAGTTTATCAATTGTATCAATCTTTTCGAAGAAACAGTTTTAGTTTCATTGATCATCTCAATTTTTTGTTTTTATTTTTAGCTTTCAATTTCATTGTTTCCCTTTATTTCCTTTCTTCTTCTTCTTTTTTTTAAGATTTTATTTATTTATATGACAGAGAGACAGATCACAAGTAGGTGGGGAGGTGGGGGGAAGTAGGCTCCCCACTGAGCAGAGAGCCAGATGCAGGGCTCGATCCCAGGACCCTGAGATCATGACCTAAGCCGAAGGCAGAAGCTTAACCCACTGAGCCAACCAGATGCCCCTCCTTTCTTCTTAATTTGGATTTATGTTGCTCTTCTTTTTATAGTTTCCTAAGGTGAGTGATTAGATATTTAAGACCTTTCCTTTTTTCTAATGTAAGCACTAAATGCTACAAATTAAATTCTAAGCAGTACTTTCACAGCACTCCATAATTTTTGATATAGTGTATTTTCATTCAGTGCAACGTATTTTCTTTTCTTTTTTAAAGTTTTTATCTAAATTCTAGTTAATGTACAGCATAATATTAGTTTTAGGTGTATCATATAGTGACTTAACACTTCCGTACAACACCTGCACTCATCACAAGTGCCCTCCTCAGTCCCCATCACCTACTTAACCCACCCCCTACCTCCCTTCTGGTAATCATCAGTTTGTTCTCTGTAGTTAAGGGTCTGTTTATTACTGAGAGAGAAGAATGTTATATAAATCTTTGTTGATTTGTCTCTTTTGCCTTTTGGTTCAGTCAGTTTTTCCTTCACGTATCTGGAAATTCTATTGGTTAGGTGCATACACCTTTACTATTATGTCTTCTTGGTAAATCGATCATTTTATCATTATGTAATGTCTTCCTTTATCCCTGGTAATTTTCTTTGCACTGAAGTTAACTTTGACATTAATAGAGCCACTCCAGCTTTCACTTAATTAGTTTTGCATCATTTATTTTTTCCATCCTTTCACTCTAAAGTTATCTGCATCATTATAGTTGCAGTGGATTTCTTATAGACAGCATATTATTAGATCATTCTAATTTTAATCCATCCTGACAGTTCCTGTCTTCTGATGGGTACCATTATTCCATTTGCATTTAAGGTAAGTATTTTTATGGCTGGAATAAGGTCTACCATTTTATTGTTTGTGTTCTGTCTATTCCTTCTCTCTGTTGTTGCTGTTCCTCTTTTTTTCCTTCTCTACTCTCAGATTACTTGAACATTTTTTAGTTTTCTATCTTAATGAATTTATTGTGATTTGACAAGCTCTTTAACTATAGTTCTTCCAGTCATTGGTTTGGGGATTAATAAATTACTTAACATTTCATAATCTACTTAGAATCAGTATTTTGTCATTGTAATTGGAATGTAGAAAACTTGCCCCCCTCTAAGTCCTGTTAACCTTCCCGCTTTACGCTATATAAATAGATATCTCATCTATTACATGCATTGAAAACCCCATCAGAAAATGTCGTTTTTTACTTTCTTTTTTTTTTAAATAAAGATTTTATTTATTTATTTGACAGACTGAGATCACAAGTAGGCAGAGAGGCAGGCAGAAGAGAGAGGAGGAAGCGGGCTCCCTGCTGAGCAGAGAGCCCAATGCAGGGCTAGATCCCAGGACCCTGAGATCATGACCCGAGGTGACGGCAGAGGTTTTAACCCACTGAGCCACCCAGGCGCCCTCGTTTTTAACTTTCAATCATTAAAGGCATTCTAAAGCACTTAAAAGGAGAAGAATTTTCTATTCTTCAATTTTTATTCCTGATATTTTCAGTTTCTTTTTGTCATCATGTCCCTCTGTCTGAAGAACTTCTTTAAACAATTCTTTTGGAGTAAATCTACTTGCTACTTGCTAAATTGTTTTAAGAGTGTATCTATTCCCATGCATTTTAGTTTTCTTTCCTTAAAAGTATTTCGTTTCTACTTCTGAAAGATGTTTCATGAAATATACAATTCTATGTTGACAGTTTTCTAGCACTTTATAAAAAGGCTTTTCTTTAATTTTTATTTTGTTATGTTAGTCACCATACAGTACATCATTAGTTTTTGATGTAGTGTTTTTCCACTGCCGACTTGCTCTTGTGGTTTTTGATGAGAAATCATCACCTTTTCATGTGCTTACCAGATCGGCATATATCTTCTTATGTGAAATGATATTCAAATCTTTTGTCCATCTTAAACTGGATTGTTTTCTTATAATTGAGTTACAAAAATTATTTACGAGCTATTTGTATTCTGAATACAATTTTTAAAAAAGATTTATTTATTTATTTGAGAGATAGAAAGCAGGAAGAGGCAGAGGGGGAGGGATAAAGAATCTGAAGCAGAGTCCACACTGAGCATGGAGCACAGAGCCCAAAACAGGGCTTGATCCCACAACCAGGAGACCATGATCTGAGCTGAGACCAAGAGTTAGATGCTCAACTGACTGACCACCCAGGCACCCCCTGAATACAAATCTTTTATCAGATATATGATTTATAATTATTTTCTCCCTGCCTCTGGCTTGTGTTTTCCTTTTTTTTAATGTTGCCCTTTAAAGAACAAAAATTTTTTAATTTTAAGAAAGTCCAACTCAACACTTTTCCTCTTATGGATCATGCTTTTAGTTTCATATCTTTGCTTATCCAAAGTCACCACATTTTGTCCTATGTTTTTTTAAGTCTGGAATCCATACAGAGGTTTTGTGTTTTTTTCTTTATTCCCCCACCACCCCCCCCCCCCGCCTTGTGGTGTGAGGTATTGGGTTAAGCTCGTTGGTTTGTATATACATATCAAATTATCTTGGCATATTTGTTGAGAAGTTCATCTTTCTCCACTGAATTGCCTTGACAACTTTGTCAAAGACCAATTGACTATAAATATAAAAATTTATTACTAGACTCTCTTTATGTTCTATTGATTTAGCTGCCTATCTTTAGGCCAATACCACTATATCATAATTACCATGTAATAGGTTTTTAAAATGAGTTAAGTCCTCAAACTTTCTTCTTTTTCGAAGTCATTTTGGCTATTCTACATCCCTTATGTTTTCACATAATTTTAGAATTAGCTTGTCTACTAAAAAAATGTTGGTGGGTATTGTGGGGAGCACGTATTGTATGGAGCACTGGGTGTGGTGCATAACACTGAAAAAATTAAATTAAATTAAAAAAATTTTAAAAATGTTGGTTATTTACAATAGCCAAATTATGGAAACAGCCCATGTCCACTGATAGATGAATGGTTAAAGAAGGTATGGGATATATATATAATGCAATTAAATCTTATTCAGCCATAAAAGGGAAATCTTGCCATTGGCAACAAGCTACAGAGTATAATGTAAGTGAAATAAGTTAGTCAGAGAAAGACAAATACCATATGATTTCACTCATACATGGAATTTAAGAAAATTAGCAAAGGAAAAAAAGGAGATAAACCAAAAAACAGACTTTTAATTATAAATAACAAATATGAAAAAAAAAAGAACAAACATGGTTACCAGAGGGGAGGTGGGTGGGGGATGGGTGAAGTAGGTGAAGAAGATGAAGAGTACCCTCATCTTACTGAGCACTGACTAATATACAGAATTGGTGAATCACTATATTGTACACTTGAAACTAACATTGTATGTTAACTATACTGGAATTAAAGAAATTTTAAAAAGATTTAAGACAAAAAATAGAAATAAAAACAGTGCTGGGATATTATAGGGGTTGTACTGAACATATAGCTCAATTTGGGGGAATTTCCTATGTTAACAATATCAAATCTTTGAATACATAATCAAGGAATATATCTCCATTTATTTGGATCTTCTTTAACTCTCAGGAGTGTTTTATAGTTTTCTGCATATGATTCTCACAGTTTGGGGGTTAAATGTATTCATATATTTCCCCTTTTCCTTTTTTTAAGTAGGCTCCATGCAGAGTAGAGCCCAATGCAGGACTTGAACTCATGACCCTGAGATAAAGACCTGACCTAAGATCAAGAGTTGGATGCTTAACTGTGTTACCCAGGTGCCCCCCTTCTTCTTTTTGATACTGTTGGAAATATAATTATTTTCTCAGTTTTGTTTTTGGAATATTCATTTCTAGCACATAGAAATACAATTAATTTTTGTATACTGACCTCATATCCTGTGATCTCTTTAACTTGTGACCTTGGCTAAAATTAATTATTAGCTTTAGTAGTCTTTCTTTTTTTAATTCACTTTTTGTAGTTTCATTAGGATTTTTTTACACACAAGAATATATAATCTGTGAATAAGGACTTTTTAATTCTTCCTTTCTAATCTGTATACCTTTAACTTCTTTCTCTTGCCTTATTGCATGAGTTGGAACCTCTGGTTCAATGTTGATTAGGAGGAGCAAGAGCAGGCATCTTTCCCTGTTCCTGATTGTAGGTAGAAAGATCACCACTAAGTATCATGTTAGCTGTAGGTTTTTCATAGACACCTTCTAACAAGTTGAGGAAATTCACAGACACTTTTTAACAAGTTGAGGAAATTCCCTTCTATTCCTAATTTGTTGAGAATTTTATCAATAATGGGGGTTGAATTTTGTCAAATGCTTTTTCTGCATCTATTGAGATGATCATTTGGTTTTTATCCTTTATTAATATGGTATATTACATTGAGTTTTAGATATTGAACCAACCTTGCATTCCTGCATTTCTGGGATAAATCCCACTTGTCCATGGCATATAATCATTTTTTATGTTGCTGGGTTCAGTTTGCTTACTGTTTCTTAAGGGTTTTTTATGACACATAATTATTTTTTGTTGTTAGATTCAATTTGCTAAGTGTTTCTTAAAGATTTTTGAATTTATGGTCATGAGGGATATACACCTATGGTTTTCATTCAACTTAAAATATTTTATTTCCTCTGTTTTTTTAAATTTCTTTCCTCTGTGATTTTTTTACCCAATATTTTAGAATTATGCTGTTTAATTTCCATATATTTGAGGATTTCCTTTTTCTGTCTTTGATTTATAACTTAATTATTTTATAGTTAGTTATTTACTTTGAATAACATCAATTTTTAAAAAATCGATTGAGGGGCACCTGGGTGGCTCAGTCATTTGGGTGTCTGCCTTCAGCTCAGGTCATGTCCTGGGATCAAGGCCCACATCAGGCTTCTGATTCTACCTCTCCCTCTGCCCCTCCCCCTGTTTGTGCTCCCCCCCATAAACAAATAAAATCTTTAAAAATTTTTTTAAAAATCTAGAGACTTATTTTTATGACCTGGTGTATGATAAAGCCTGGAGAATGTTCCTTGTACACTTGAAAAGAGCATGTACTTCGCTATTATGTGTACATAAATGTCAGGTAGTTTAAGTTGGTCAGTAGTGTTGTTCGAGTCTTTATAATTTTGCTAATTTTCTGTCCAGTTGTTCAATTATTGAAGGTGGGTACAAATCTCCTAATGGTGATTTTCTAGTTCTAAATTTTGTCTCATGTATTTTAGAACTCTGTTGTTCAGTGTAATATATTCCTGATATATTGATCATTTTATTATAAAATTTCTCTTTGTAGTAATAGTTATTTTCTTAAAGTCAATTTTGGATGATAATGACATACCATCTTCAATCCTCTTAAAGTTACTCTGTGCATAGTACATCTTTCTCTATAAAATAATAAAACTTTCAACTTATTTATGTATTTGAATATAAAGTATGTCTCTTATAGACAGCATATACTTGGTCTTATTTTCTTATTCAGTCTGAAATCTCTGCCTTTTGATAGAAGTATTTGGTCCATTCCCACTTAATGTAATTTTTTATACAGTTAGATTTACAACTGCTATATTGCTATTTGTTTTCTGTCTCATGTTGTTTTTGTTCCTCTGTTCCTTCTTCACTGCCTTTTGTTTTTCATTTTCTAAGTGTACCATGGTAAATCTTTTTTTAAACTGTTTGAAACTTTTTTTAGTTGCTCTAGAAATTCTAGTATATGTGCTGCCGAAGTGAGCACTGCTCTAGAAATTCTAATATGTGTGTTACTTTATCACAATCTACTTCAGATTAATATGGTTTTAATTTTATTAAAATATAGCAACACTGTTCCAATTTATCTGTTCCTCTCCAATTCTGATATTGTTATATGTACTATATCTATATATGTAATAAATCCAACAGTATAGTTCCATGATTTATCTGCTTTTATATCATTCAAAGAAATTAAGAGATGAAAAAATAGAATATGTGTAAAGTCTTCTAATTTACCTACATATTTGTCATTTCCAGTGCTTTTCATTTCTTTTGTGGATTAGAGTTATTCTGGTGTATTTCTTTTTAATGTGAAGGATTTCAGTACTTCTTTAGTAATCCTTTAGTATTTCTTGTAAGTCTGGTAGCCACAAATTATCTCAGCCTTTATTTATCAGAAAATGTCTTTGCTGCACTTTCATTTTATTTATTTATTTATTTTTAAGATTTTATTTATTTATTTGAGAGAGAGACAGTGAGAGAGAGCATGAGCGAGGAGAAAGTCAGAAGGAGAAGCAGACTCCCCGTGGAGCTGGGAGCCCGATGCGGGACTCGATCCCAGAACTCCGGGATCATGACCTGAGCCGAAGGCAGTCGCTCAACCAACTGAGCCACCCAGGTGTCCCTCATTTTATTTATTTTTAAAGATTTTATTTATTTAATTGACAGAGATCCCAAGTAGGCAGAGAGAGAGAGAGGGGGGGAAGCAGGCTACCCGCTTAGCAGAGAGCCTGATATGGGCTCAATCCCAGGATCCTGATATCATGACCTGAGCTGAAGGCAGAGGCCCAACTCTCTGAGCCACCCAGGCGCCCCTGCACTTTCTTTTTAAAAGAATAATTTTGCTGAACATAAAAGATGGACACAGAAACATTCTTTGTTATTTTCCTTGCAGTATTTTGAATATATTATTCCAGTACCATCTTGCCTCCACTATTTCTGATGATAAGTCACCTGTTGAGCATATTATTGTTCCCCTCTATGTCACTCTTTTCTTACTGTTTGTAAGAATTTTTTCTCTATGATGTATTTTAATGATTAGTCTACATCGTGTTTAGGTGAGGATCTCTGTGAATTTATCTTACTTGGAGTTTGATGAACCTCTTGTATGTATAGATTAAAGTTTTTCCATCAAGTTTAAAAAGCTTTTGACCATTCTAATTTGAAAAAAAAAATTCTGTTCCTCTCGGTCTTCTTTTGGGAATCATACTTATGTTGGTAGACTTGATGATATTTCATATTGTCTCTGAGGCTTTCCTAATTTTCCTCCAGTTACCCCCCTCTCCTCTTCAGATTAATAATTTCCACTGATCTATTTAAAATGCACAGATTCTTTCTTCTGTCAGCTCAAATCTATTTTTGAGCCCACTTAACACATTTTTTTGCTTGGGTTATTATACTTTACAACTTCAGAATTTCCATTTGGTTCTTTTAGATAATTTCTACTTCTTCATTGATATCATTGGGGAGCCAATGTCATTTTATTTTCCTTTAATTCTTTAAAATTCTTTAAAAATTGTTTTTGTTCATTCAATGAACATACATTTAATAGCTACTCTGAAGTCTATGCCTGCTAAATCCAACATTGGGGGCCCCTCAGAGAGATAGGTTTATTGAATGTTTCCCTGCCTCTGCCCCAGAATGGGTTCCACTTCCTTGTTTATTTTCCTTTGTATGTAAACTTCTGTTGGTAACCAGACATTTAAAATAATATACTGTAGCAACTTTTAATTTTATTTTTCCTGCCAGGTTATTTTTCTCTTTTGTTATTGTTACTGTTGTTTTTAACTAATTTGCTTAGATTTAATATGCCTCTCCTGTGGTTTGCTTTGGTCTCTTCCCATTTTAAAAAATTCTCTCTCTCTCTTTAAAAGCATATGGGTTACTCTTATTTCTTCATGGCTCAGGTCTAGTCAAGACTAATTGTTTATACTCCCAACATTAGTAAGACTTCCAGCCTCGCTTTGTTGATCTGTATGTAGGTTGGGAGCATATTCAAAGCTCAGGTAGTTTTCAAGTCTACCATGACTTTTACTTTCTGCCTGGCCTTCTCAGATCTCTGTACATGAGCTCAGACTCCCAGTTACCCAAGGATGTGTGAAGAGCTTATATCCTCTTATGGGCTCCATGTCTACGCGGCTTCCCTAGTCTCCAGGGATGTGTGAAGAATTTATCAAGACCGTCTAGGACTCTCATAACCGGGGTTTTCCTGGAAAGTCACTATTCAGTTTCTGGCTAATTCTCCTGTCCACTGCTGTCCCAAGCAGGACTAAAATCTCAGGTTAGGAGAGATGCTGGCTTTTCCCATTTGTCACTATGAGTGTGGGTTTCCCACCCTTCACTCCCAAACATGTCAGCCCCTATGGCAAACAAAGTTACTGGTTTTTACAGCTAGCCCACTCTGCTGGAATTCCCATGCTGGATCATCTGAGGTGGGGAACTGGGACAGCTCAGGAAAGAATGCCAAGACTGCCTGAAGATTTACCTCAAGTTCAGCTCTTTTGAGAAGCTAAGCTCTTCTCAATTTGTTGTTTTTGGTTGGTTCCTAGAGACCTGAAATGGTTGTTTCTGAAAAATCTGTCTGGTTTTACAGTAGCTTTTGGGGGAGAGGATGTCGACTCATTCACTTCTTTGTAACTGGGAGCCTCCTGCTTTTCACTTACCTTTTGGTCTACTAAATTCCTACTGCCATAACAGGTCTTAAAAGCTCTTCAGAAAATTAAAAAAAAATGTTTTCCCAACATTTGCTTTTCAGTATTTTCAGTGGAAGGATTAGTCTAGATATCTAGTCTGCTACACAGAAGAGTTACTACTTTATCAGTTTTTTATGACCATTAAATGAATTTCTTCATGTAAAAAATTCAGCAAAGTGTCTAGAACACAAAGGGGCTAAAAAAAAAAAAAAACCAAAACAGTAATTATAACCAAGTCTGAACACTTAAATTGTAGGGATTTTACAACTTTTATTTAATCATGGCTCTAATAGGTAGGCGTTCCAACTTTAATAAGAGCCAAAAAATGATTTACTAGACCCAGGACATGCAGGTAGTAAATGGTGGAGCCAGAATCGTAATCCAAATCCACTTAACTCCAAAGCTGGGACCTTCCCCACTCTACCACACTGCTTCCATGGGGAAGGAGATTTCAGAGGCTGTTATTTAGGGGCAGCCTCTGGAGTAATTAGGAGATAGTAAAAAATTAAACCTATTACAATATGAGAGAGAGGGGTTATAATAATAATTGGCAGTGACCCCCTTCACAGTGGGGCATCCACCGATTCCTGAAAGCAGACAGGGCTAACTAACTAACAAATGACTGTAACACGCCTGTATGGACCATTGAAACAGATAAGGTTTTAGGGTTCTATATGGTATTGCCCAAATTGCCCAAATTCCAATTATACATACAATGAACAACGAAATCTGAACTGAGTCTGCCACAGAAACACCTGAACAACTGAACTTCATTCCATTTCAAAGCTTCCAAGTATATTTGGGAATTAAGTAGCCAATGTTGGGAATGTGGCTTCTTTTGGATCGAATCTTACAAGATGGTGACATTTATTTGAGTGATTATGAATCCGGTCCTCAGTTCTGAATATCCAGAAACCAGATTCTAAACTACTACAAAAGCCTTCCTGACTGGTCTCTCCATTTCCAGCCTCTCCGCACCTTTGATCTGTTCTTTAACCCTCACCTCACCAATACTCCCCAAACATTCTTTCATCATGTTGCTTCTGCACAGTTTTTCAGTACTATTATTCTCTTGATTCTCCACTATAGTCCTTTGTAACTTTGTAAAATCCCTCCTGCAGCTGCCTGTGTGTGGTGGGTTCCTCCAAGCTTTTGTTTGAGCTTTCTCCTCCTCATCTTCTCCCCTACTGCTCTGCCCCATCTCCCTTCCTGGGTGTACGCTTCTCTCTCTGTCACCTATCCAGATCTTACGGGTCCTGCAACATCTGCCTCCTTTCATTCATGTAGTGGACACTTGTTCATGCCAACAAGGGTGAGCTCCAAAGACTGTCTCTAAGGTGCATTTCCCCATGTAACTTATCAAAAAACAAACAAAACACTACATTTTTATCCCACATCTAGCCTAGATGTGGCTCCACATTAGGCAGAAATCTCATTTTTGTTCAGTTGATAAATCTCTTTTATCTCACTTTTGACTACCTCTGCCTTTAATATAATTAGTAGGAGATCTGCCTTTATCTCCCCGGAGTTATACATCTATTCTAGGCAATCTATCCTGGTTTAAATATTGTCTCTTCTGGGCCTATGACACAGCATATGGTTATAACCAAGTAACAAATATATTGCCAGAGGAAAAACTCAATTATAATTATGAGTCTCCTAACTGAGGTAGCCATAAATTATGTTGCATAATGTTCTTAAAATTATAAAACTATTAATATTTGAGTGAATTAATAATTTTGCTTCATGCTGTGCAGGCAGCCAAGAGATAATGGCTTCCCTTTAGCAAAAAAAAACAAAGCCAAACAAAAAAAACCCCAAAACAAAACAAAACAAAAAAAACCCCAAGCCCCAAATGCTATTCAAATGCTTCGTTTGCTCTCAGGCCATATCTCATGTTTTTTCTTTGCCATCTTTTTGGTGCCCATCACCTTCCCTATGTTTTTGCCAGTTAGTCATCAATGTGCATGGGATGAAGTAAGAATACTGGAATACTAATCAGTTTACCAGCTGGTCAGCCTCCTTGTCCCTGTCTCACCCTTTCCCACACAGGACAGGGACAGCGGGAGAGGGAGGAGAGGTGATAAAATGTGCTTAGAAGAGCAATGGACTTAATAAAAGAGGAAAAAAATAAGAAGTGAAGAAGGATAAGGGAAACATAGATGTTCTAGAACTTTTACCCACTTTAGTGGAAATGAACCAGTCTTTCACCAATTCCTACTGGTTAGTACAAGACCACACATATTTAAGAAATAAGAAAAATACATTCAGATGAGAATTATTTGATAACACCTCTACGGAAGTTTGGTGGGTGAAGCAAAAGGAAGAGAGCTGGTAGAACGTGTGTCTTACCTTACCTTACTTTATGAGCACTCACAGCTGGTTGCAAACACCCACACTTCATCAACTAAAGGTGGCCAAAGACTTATTCCCATTTCAAAATATTTTACTTGGTACTACATATAAAGATGTATCACTAATGATCTTGAATTCCAAGGGACTTGAAAATTCCATACAAATAATTTTGCTTTCCTTAAGTCAATGGAATTCCATTTACTCTTACCTGACCGTGCTCTAGGTAAACAAGAAACAAAGGAACACTTTCGGCTAGTTAGATACACCAGAACTGGGATGCAAGAGGAAGGGAGACTAGGTCATTTTTACTGAGGGAAGTACGGAGAAAAATAAAAGTACTCATACTCTTTTAGCAATCTGCTTCTTCTTACCCAAAACATAAATCTCACTGTTGACTACTGCTGTACTGAATCGGTATTTAGAGAACTTCATGGGCGCCCGCTCTGTCCACTGATCTTGGTCGGGGTCATACTGCAACAGTCTGTTGCTTAGTCGATCTGGTTCTTCATCAGGGAGATCCATCTGTGTGAAATATGACAGCTGATATAATAACATACCACTGGGAAATCTCTGTGAGTATGTGAGTGCAATTAATCCAAGCAGGCAACCAAGGAGATGAAGGGGACTAGCTGCTATGCCTCACACGCACAAACACACCAGACCCCCTGACTTGGGGTGAGAAGTCTACTGCCAATGTCAGAGGAATTTATATCCTGTAATAATGGGGCTAGGGGGCTGGCTCATAGCAAACAGCCTGGGATCTGAGCAAGGAGACAAGACAGCACTTTTTACAAAAAGGAAGCAACTGCAGAGCCTTAAAAATGAAACCCGGGGTGCCTGGGTGGCTCAGTGGGTTAAAGCCTCTGCCTTCGGCTCAGGTCATGATCCCAGGGTCCTGGGATCGAGCCCCACATCGGGCTCTCTGCTCGGCGGGGAGCCTGCTTCCTCCTCTCTCTCTCTGCCTGCTTGTGATCTCTGCCTGTCAAAGAAATAAATAAAATCTTAAAAAAAAAAAAAGAAACTCAACTTTCTTGAACAGTATTTAAAGTGCAATTTTGTTTCAACAAACTTCATAGTGCTAGAGTTTAATGATTTTTTTGAGAAACTAAGTTTAATAATTCATAAGGCATTTTCTTTATATTTTTCTGATCCAAATGGAACAAAATTAAGAAAACATTTTAGTGTTTTAGTAATTAGAGTATTTTTATACCAAAATTATGACCTATATGGGAATGGTCTGAACTACATCTTCAAGATTGAAGGATTAATATACATTATTTGTTGTTATTTTTATGTATTTATTTTTATATACATTTTTAATGACTAGAGACAGTAAAAATTGAACTATTTATTCTTACACACGTGAGTATGGTTTCCCCTATCATAAACTTCAGGTGAAGTAGTGTTTCTGGGTTTTTTTTTTTGTCTTCAATGTGTCAAGAACTTTTATGACTCCAGTCTAAGGATGCTTTTCAAGTGTCTTTTGTTTTGGATGCAGGTGTTTGACACAGAAATAATTGCCATACTTACGAAAGTTGTAATTAATTTAATTACTCTAAATACACCAGGAATTATGATCACTGTGATGCAATCACAACCCCAGGTTATCTTGCAACTTAATGTAGTGTATTAGGTAGGGACCAGCAAAAGCTTTTGTTATGCAATAAATACCCACGTGTCATTTGTTCTAAGCCATTATACAGTAACATGTATTGACTTTATTGTTTTAATTTTCCTTCTAAGTTTTAAGTATTTGATCTTTATTTTAGTGGCAAGAAAAACCAAAGGAAAGCTTCTACATTGTCTTTGGAGCTTATTCATGCAAAATTAACTATGTAATGGATAGCTCTGAAGATGCTTAATTACAAAAAATTGGTCAGGTTTCAGCTCCTTGCAGTGATTAAATATGTACTACTTTTTGGTACACAGGACACCTTCCAAAATGTATTAAATGTGAAGTTTAAGGTTTAAAAACAGGTCTGGGGGCGCATGGGTGGCTCAGGTGGTTGAGCGACTGCCTTCGGCTCAGGTCATGATCCCGGACTTCTGGGATCGAGTCCCGCATCGGGCTCCCAGCTCCTTGGGGAGTCTGCTTCTCCCTCTGACCTTCTCCTCTCTCATGCTCTCTCTCGCTCATTCTCTCGCAAATGGATAAATAAAAATCTTAAAAAAGTATAAAAAAACCCAAACAGGTCTGATATGCTATAAGTGGCAAAATTCAAGCTTATGAAATGAATGCCAAAAGCATCAGTTTTATCAGTTATTATCACAAAGCAAATTGCCAAAACAGGAAAGCATACAGGCAAAAATAAGTCTACTTTTTGTCATGGGGACGGACAATGAGCTAGTAAGATTCATCTCATGAGAATGACTGGCAGGCCAGGGCAGAAGGCAGCTGGCCGGCTGCTACTACCATAAGAACTGAAGGCACTGGGAGGACACCCAGAGAGAAGAGGAAGGGCCACTGTGGTTGCCCTCTACTGACTTTGCAGTCTTGGCTTGCCATCTCTTCGCTGGGCTTCCATGCAAATGGCATCCTGGTTTCTCTATCCACTGGTGCCCAGCAAAGCCATAAAACATTTAAAATCACAATCTACTTTTGTGGAAATGGTTGAGCCATCACGGGTTGAATATTCTGGTTTCCCATGTAGAGTAAGAACCTTAAATTTGGAAAAGACCTGAGTGTTCCTTGTCCCAGCTCACTCAACCATTAAGCAGACAGAAATGGGATGAGGACTTGGTGTCTCCGTCTCTTACTTAGATGCTCCCTACAGATAATTTCTCAGCATAAGCATCTTTCATAATTAGCAAGAATGGGAAGGATTATAAAGAGCATAGCATGAATACTGAATGCAGTCATGTCTATGAATAACACACTTTAAAAATTCATTCTCCTAAACTGCTTTAACACTTTACAATCTTAAGTTTAATATTCTATAAAATAAAAGGCATTTTACGAAGATGTAAGTCATGCTCTTTTAGTGTTCAGCAACTACAATATTTTTCAACCCAGCCGCCAGACATAGCACAGCCATGCCAATTAAGTATACAGGAAATTTCTTAACCTGAGGGGTCCAGCCTCCGATCACGTAAAGTTTATTATTCATGGTTACTACGGCATGGCATGCCAACTGCAGTGGAAGGGGACACACCCTTCTCCAACTGTCCCGTTCTACAGAGTACTTATCCACACAGTTTGTAATGAGATACTGGTTTTTAACTTTCATCTGTCCTCCTATAACATAGAGGTCATTATGGACACTGCCCAGAGCATAGAGCTCTCGAAATTCAGCGGTGCATAACTTTTCCCAAAACTGGTTTCCTCTGTCGTGGTACCTGCAAATTAAGAGAGAGAACCCAGGATTACTGTTAACTAGAAAACTCACCCAAGAAACACACTTCCCTTAAGTTTCTTTTCCAGCTAGAAACACCACGATTTGGTTCATCTAACTGGAGAGGAAGAAACATTAATACAAGATAGTAATATAGGTTTGTGCTTCTTTTTTTTTTTTGGCAAGGGTTGAAGAACAAACCGTAATATGCATGGAAATAATTAATCAGATCTCCCTGCAGAATTTTAGAAAATATATTGACAAAGTATAGATTATCTAGGACTAGCTTTCATTACCTAATTCTGGGAAAGAAAATCTAGAACAAATAGAAATGCTTGGAGCAAGTCATTTGTAATTTTACTAAAAAAGAGGAATAAGCAAAAATGAAGAAAAATACAAAAATGTCTTATTCTGTGGACTAGAAGTCTCACTTTAATACTACATTAAAGCAATCAGCTTTCCAGTAGAGAATCTCAAAATATCTCAATTCAGAGATTTCTGATGGGACAAGGTAGGGGATGTAGAATTTTAAAGTTTGTTCTTGTAGTTCTAACTGGCTTAGAACGGAGTCAAGAGCACATGTAAGTGTCTGCTACATTTAACATCTATTTTCATGGCCTGGGTGTAATATTACTGAAATTATCAGTAATTTCTTCCATGAAAAAATACCTCAGTCTGAAAAGGGTTTTGGGAGGTAGGGACATCAGGATATACGGTCTTTCAATACCTCCTAGAGTCCAACACATTAACTGATGGTGTGTGTGTGTGTGTGTGTGTGTGTGTGTGTGTGTCATATGTAGTCATTAAACGTATGATTTTGTGGGTATCCTTTGTCTTGCCTCTTGATAATGGTAAGTCTGTTTTCTCCAATCATGACTTGGGACACATAGTCTAGGAAGAATAGAAGTACTTACGGGGACAGTGGGATGTGAAATTAGATTTGTCCCAGAAATCCAGAATATATTCTGGAATTCAAAACTAAAAAGCAAAACCAGGAAAATATGGAAAATAAAAAAAAATTGTTCTGTTTAGAAATAAATGAAGAAATGATGGATGTTCTACACAGAGTACAGTTTTAAAGTACAGAGTACCGTACAGTTTGAAGTATGCTACTTATTTTGTATCAAACACTTGACAGTAAATTGGATTATTGGAGTTTTGCCCAGTTGTTCTGAGTCAACTCTTCCATTCTTCCCTAAAGAGAACTCCTTACTTTAGGCTTGACAGGGAAGCTGGAAGATATTCCCTTCCTGGAGGGCATGTCTGGCTTGTCACAGTCTAAATGCAGAAACTCAACAAACGCAGTCATCATTGTCTTCTGTGTAATGTAGGTAGGAAACCAGTCCCTAGAACAGTGGATATTTTTACCACAGCTTTTAATTGTGCTGGATTTTAGACGAGGAAGGAGGATTAGGTGGCAAGCATGGGGGATACTGAAGTAAAGCCAGTGGATAAGTATATCGACAGAACTAAAAAATGGGATTTTGGCTTTCTGAGACATGGGTCAATAAAACAGGCCAAGTATGAAATACATCCCATGAAGGTGGGGAAGTATGTGTTTGTTGGGCAAACTTGCTAATCTGATTTTTAACACCTTGAACTGAAAGTGGGGAGCGAAAACACCCAGATAAAACTATAAAACATCTTATTAAGAAAAACGGACATGACATGAAAAGGAAATAGTGACAAAAGTGGCTCAACCTTCACTTGGTTGACAGTGTTAAGACGACACTTACATCCTCAATGGTGTGCACGCCTAAGTAAGAGAGAGAGTTACAGAGCACAGAAAGGTATATCTTTTCTGAAAAGAAATGGCCTACTAGAGAGTACAGGTGTCCTTCCCAAGTCAAGAAGAAATAGATCTGCATAGTAGTCTATGAACTATATAGAGTAGAGGCAAGTTGAAGAACACTGAGGCAAAGATAAAAGGGATAAGAACAGAAATAACAGAATAGGAATGTACCACAAGATGCCCATTTCTCACACATATCACAAAACTGGCACTAACATGAACTTCAGGAGTGCTCTAAGATTTTATCATCCAGATATCTGCTGGAATTCTGGCTCATTGAAGCCCAAAGTCTGAAAATTTCATTATTTGCCATGCTTGCCATTTCATTATTAGAGGAGGTGAGCAGGGTAGCTGATACTTTGGCCCTAACTCTGAGCCCTGAGGAGGAGCTGGTTGGTGATGGGAACATGGCTGATATGAAGACAGGTAAGAAGGAAAACACAGAGTATGTAGTTAGATATGTGTCATCAGAAAGGGAAGTAGGCTTTCAAAAAAAGTTAAAAGGAGGGGCACCTGGGTGGCTCAGTGGGTTAAGCCGCTGCCTTCGGCTCAGGTCATGATCTCAGGGTCCTGGGATCAAGTCCCACGTCAGGCTCTCTGCTCAGCAGGGAGACTGCTTCCCTCCCCCGCCGCCTGCCTCTCTGCCTACTTGTGATCTCTGTCTGTCAAATAAATAAATAAATAAAATCTTTAAAAAAAAAGTTAAAAGGAAAGATGCCTGAGGATCATAAGAAAAAGACATTTGGACAGGGATGGATGTTTATTAAAAATAATGGTAGTCAAGAAATGGGCAGAAGACAGGAACAGACATTTCTCCAAAGAAGACACACAAATGGTCAACAGACACATGAAAAAATGCTTCACATTACCTCACACCGGTCAGAATGGCTAAAATTTACAAGTCAGGAAACAGCAAATGTTGGTGAGGATGCAGAGAGAGGGAAACCCTCTTACACTGTTGGTGGGAATGCAAGCTGGTGCAGCCACTCTGGAAAACAGTATGGAAGTTCCTCAGAAAATTAAAAATAGAGCTGCTCTATGACCCAGCAATTGCACTACTAGGTATCTAAAGGATACAAACATAGTGATTTGAAGGGGCGCCTGTACCCCAATGTTTATAGCAGCAACCTCTACAAGTATGGAAAGAGCTTGGAGGTCCATCAACAGATGAATGGACAAAGATGTGAGATATATATATGCGTGTGTGGGTGTGTGTATGACAGATGAATGGATAAAGATGTGATATATATGTAAATTATAGATATTAAAATTTTATGTATATAAAATTTATATTTATATATTACTGAGCCACCCGAAAATGAAATCTTACCATTTGCAACACTGTGGATGGAACTAGAGGGTATTATGCCAAGTGAAATAAGTCAATCAGAAAAGACAATTATCATACGATTTCACTCACAGTAGAATTTAAGAAACAAAACAGATTATAGGGGAAGGCAGGGAAAAATAAAATAGGACATAATCAGAGAGGGAGATAAACCGTAAGAGACTCTTAAGTCTAGGAAACAAACTGAGGGTTGCTGGAGAGGAGGTGGGAGAAGGGATAGGGTAATTGGGTGATGGGAATTAAAGAGGGCACATGATACAGTGAGCACTGGGTGTTATATGCGTCTGATGAATCACTAAACTCTACCTCTGAAATATACTATATATTAATTAATTGAATTTAAATAAAAATTAAAACAATGGCAGAACTGTGAACCGTCTTGATGAGGAAGAAAAAGAGCTTTGCAAAGAACTGAGATACTTGTACAAGTGACTCTCTGATGAAAAGAAGGGCCCCTGGGATCTGACATCTGATTATTCTGATTATTGGGATCTGGTTATTCTGAAGAAGGCTGTGCTTACTGCCTAGGGACATGCCTGGCCCTTAAGGGCATAGGGCCTGGTCACTCACCCAGGGCTCTGCCGTCCCTCCCCCATCACTACCAGGGGAGACGAAGGTGAAAAGGGGACAGGCCTATCACTTAAAGCAGATAATGGAATGTTAAAAGATGACAGGAAAATAGCAGACCTCTTAATTCTATCTTTGTCCCAACTTTGCCAGCAAGAAGGATTCCTTTCTCACTGAAAAGTCTGAACAAATCCTCGTAAGAGGGAGCTGAGATGGGGAGGACACTGAAGGACAGCTTTACTACCTGGTGCTGCTTCTATGTACCTATTTCTTATTTACCCGGTTAGACAGAAGCCCTGAATGCTCACTGAATACTTGAAGACACAGTGAACAAACGTTTAGTCCTCACACAGGAGACCTGCTACTCAGGTAGCAGGAGGACCTCCTCACACAGGAGACCTAGAGGACATGCTACTTCTTAGCAGACACTCCCTTCTCCTGGGATCCTGGGCCTTGAAGCCTAGAATTCTTAGGCCATGAACATTTTATACTCTCGGAGGTTCAGGAAAGATCTACAAATTAGGGATACAGAGTGAAAACTGACAGATGATAAGCAATTTTGGAGTGAAAAAATTAGTAATTATTTACTACTCTGAATTATGAACTAAAAAATCTTCTCAAAGAAATCCATATGAACCAACTTTTCTTCTTGTTAAAAGCCATCTCATGTTCTCCAAACTTGTAACTAAGCAATTGTACCCTTTCATATGGACCAATAATGAAAGCTGAGCATGAAACTGTACCGTGGAATCATAACATATATACATTTAACTTATGGAAATCCAGCTGTATGTGCATCACAAATAAAAGGAGAAAGGATAATTTTAAAATGTGGGTGATTTCATCATGAATTTTCTATACATGTAAAATATGTTAATTACAGGGTAATTTTGACTACACGTCATTGAAGAGATGATCCTCTTTCAGGAGTACTTTCTTCTACCCTTGCTAATGTCAGAGCAATTTACAAATATTGGAGAGATACAAACCTATAGATTTCAACATTCTTGTTCTTTTGTCTAGAGAGTTTAGAGGCACTTGCTTCTCCAGACACAATTATGGTGTTGTTTTCCATGACCACACCAGCACACACAGTTCCCAAGCCCTCTCCATACTTGGGAGACGAGACAAAATAGGTCTTTCGTGAAGCGGGATCGTAACAAAAACTGGCGTCCCCATAGTTCCTGTGTCTTGACCTGATGCCTGAAGCATTGTTGCCAATACAAAGCAAAAGACTAGTAGTCTCCATGCCGTAACGAAGATTCAGAGAGTGCTGCTGGGGTGTCTTGATGGCTTTGAAGGCGTTCTGAATTATGTCAATGCAATCTGCGTCACACAGAAGCATTGTGTTCCTTTTTAGGGCTTGTCTTAAAAAAGAAGGATTTATAAGTTCCAACCGGACTTGCTTCAGAAGTTCAACCAGATGCTCTGTGCGCAATTCTTGGTTATGATTTACCCATCTCAGGACTAAGTCCAGAATGCTCTCCTCCCTGGATATGTTAAGGTCATCTGATTTAATAAGTGTCAGAAATTGGTGTGCTTCGATTTCCAATATTTCTTCATGTAAGCTCACCTCCGCAAAGTGCTGATACAAATATTTCTTCGACTGATCAGATAAATCTTCAGCTCCAATCTGCTTTGCAAAATAATAGATACCCACACAGTTTGAGGCGTCCATATGGTCCATCATATATTTTTGACACACGTTGAAGATTTCTTCCATCTGCATAAAATAGGCAGCCATAGCTACGGTCTGCACATTGGTGTTATTGATCTCTAAAGCCGCACTGTACATATAATTCAGTATCACGGACACACTTTCTGCTGTGATGTCATAAAGTATGACTTCCCTTTGAGTACATTCAAGTAGTCCACAGGTGAACATAGCTTTGAAATAAGGACTAAATGCAGCCAGGACCAGCCTGTGGCAAGGAAATTTCTCCCCTTCTGCTATGAGTACAACATCGATCATTTCTGCTAATTCTTTCATGTTCTTAACTTGATTCAATAAATTCAAGCTATGTTGGTATTTTTCTTTTCCCTCAGCTTTGCACTCCATGATACACTTTTCAGTGCTTCTAAGTACGTCTTCTTCAAATGTAGTGGGATTCTTGTGGGGCTATTTGCATGTTTGATTACTCACAGAGCAACAGAGATGTGCTGGAACACTCCTGAGGGAAAGAAAAGAATCGGGTTTCCTGTAAGAACACAATTCTTGGTGATTTAAATATGCAGTATTAGTGCTAAGAAATATTTATAAATAAATGTTATTCACCCCAAATGCAGTCGTTTAAGACAACTTTTGTGTCTAGGAATAATGTCAGTAGTTGTATAAACAGTAAATTATAAACTACTAACAACATTTCACCTAATCAGCAGCTGAGATCTTTCTAGGAGGGCTAGAAAGTCCTCCTTCCCAAGGTGAATGAAGAGAGAAGTGGTAAAAGAGCCTGTTCTGCAACTCCATATGCAGTTACCAGCTGCCTGCAGGCCAAGGGGGTAGGGAAATTAGGTAACCTGCTCTCTGAGGAGATGCATCACTGCAAATGTCATGTACACCTGCCGAAACAAAGAAGCAAAAAACCCAAAACACCCTCAAATGTTATAATGGCCCTAAAACCACAAAGGATGGCTGAGGATAGAAAAGTCCATTAAATTTAGGCTCAAACTTTTCCTATGGGGCAAATAATTCAAAACAGTGCTGTGGAAAACATAACCAAATGTCTGCTGATCTGAGAATTCACAAGACTTGAAACTTAGAGCTAAATCATCCTAAACTTAGAAAGTGCACAAAAGCCATCCCGTTTCTCTATCCCCACTCCTTGCTCAGCTTCTCCTTGTTCCTTACTTCACAGTGGTGGAGATGGACTCACTTCTCCCCTTAAAAAGCCCTGGTCTAATCAGAAGTCTCTTTAAGCTAGTTGTCTGTCTTCCCCTTGCCCAGGGGAATAGAAACAGTGTTTCAAGGAAGCTAATTAACTGTTTGGATTTAAAGAAGGAATTCCTAGAGTCATCAGCCTTCATGTTGAGGAGCAGGTCTTCAGATCCTGACACCCTTTCTAGTTCTTACTTGGCTAGAAGTTGCATGCGGTTAAGAATGAACCATGGTGGAAAAGCCACTCCTAGGAATTAAGAGAGGAAGAGAGGTGATGATTTTAATCATTCGAAAGCACAGTTTGTCAGCGGTCAAAGTTCTACATTTCTATAATCCTATCAAATTTAGAAATCTCAGTGAGATTTCTCCATCTCAGTTCTCACTGTATCTCTGTGAGATACAGATACACTGTATCTGTATGAGAAATGACACTTTTTTCAGTGTTGAATTAAAGTTCATTGAATCAAAGTGTTAAGCATGAGAGGAATGTTTAAGAATACAATGGCAACTATAAGACCTAAAAATCACTGTGCAGGAGTGTGTGAAATGATAACAACTAGCTGATCTAAGAATCTGTATAATTGAAATAGGAATAAATCTTCCTTGCTAGATTTTCCAGCATAAATGCCTCAGCTTGATTTCAGTAAAAGCTTAAGACTTTCTTTGTGAGACCTTGTAGGTTAGAAGTGAACCCTTATTTTTTACTTTCATTTGTTTAGATTTTTACCAAGAGAATCCAATTATGGGTAATTAAGAGGTCATTATATTTCTGAGCTCTCCTACAACACATTATGAGTAGCCCAAATCATATTATGTGGGCCTCTTTGTACATAAACACATCAATCAACTTTATAGATGGCAGCTGTTACTTTGAGCCGAAAACCAGAAAAGTTTCCCTATAAGTAGATAAATATTAACAAGTTTCTCCTATTCCATTTGTACTGATACCTAAGACTCACTCAGAGGATGCCAATACCAGTGCTAGAAAGCCAAGAGCAGTTTCCAGATAGGATCACTAGATCTGGTACAATGCAGGCGGTCCAGACTCCTTAGTTCCCAAAGTATTGACCTTGATGTTGCTAGGAAGAAATGAAATGCTGGGGCTCAAATGTTATGACCGCAACCCTAGGGTTTTGTATCTTTTTTTTTTTTTAAGATGTATTTATTTATTTGAGAGAGAGTGTGAGAGCACCAGAGGGTTTTTGAGCAGAGGAGAGGGAGGAAGCAGGCTCTCCGCTGAGCAGGGAGCCTGACACAGGGCTGGATCCCAGGACCCCTGGACCATGACCTGAGTCAAAGGCAGATGCTTAACTGAGCCACCCAGGCGCCTGAGGATTTTGTATCTTTAAGACAAGAACCAAACCACCTTGTTGAACTTTGTGGCATGGGACCACCTTAATAAAAACACAGGCAGCATTAGTTTCAAAGAGAAGTTAAAAGTGGAATGACTAGTACAGTATGTGTTTCTCTTCTCTATAAATACAGTAGTGCCTTATAAACAACTTTACAGTGGACAATATTGGATTTCCCCCAGGATCCAATCTGCCTTCTGTTGGAATGGATGGGGTAGGTCCACTGTGACTGGTTCAGGGATTAGTGTGAGACCGGAGATGGGCTTAATCAGAGTGAAGCTCAGGTCTCTGGTTCAACAGCGGGCGTGTCCAGGTGTTCCGCAGAGGAGAGGTCTGCTGCAGCCATGTCCCCATAAGCCAGCACAAGGACAAAGCAAATACAGAGAAGAAGGCAGAGAATCCAGAGCAATGGGTCTGGAACATGCTTTAGATCTGTATTTTTCAGTTTTCAGTGACAAACCATTCTTTTATTATTGAAGCTGGCTTGAATTGGGATTGCTGTAACTGACACTCAAGAGTCCTTACTGGTATGAGGGGCATATGGGAACAGGTTGAGAAAAGGTTGCTTATGGTAATTGCAATGATATATTTTGTAAAATTCCACTTCTGGTGTGTATATATATATATATATATATATTTTTAAAGGTTATATTTATTTATCTGACAGAGAGAGAGATATCACAAGTAGGCAGAGCAGCAGGCAAGAGAGAATGGGGGAAGCAGGCTCCCCACTGAGCAGAGAGCCCTATGCGGGGCTCTATCCCAGGACCCTGAGATCATGACCTGAGCTGAAGGCAGAGGCTTAACCACTGAGCCACTCAGGCACCCCCACTTCTGGTATATTCTTATGTTTTCTATTAGCATACTGTCAAGTAAAAAAAACCATAGAAACTTCTAATTATCTATTCTTTAAAAAGATTTTATTTATTTATTTATTTGAAAGAGAGAGTGTGTGTGACAGGGAAGAGCAGAGAGGGAGGGAAGAGAAGGGGGAAAGAATCTCAGGAAGACGCTTCACTGAGCGCACAGCTAATGTGGGGCTTGATCTCACAACCCTGAGATCATGACCTGAGCCGAAACCAAGAGTCAGATGCTTAGCCAGCTGAGCCACCCAGGCACTCCTTCATTCCTTCTTGATAGAAGACAATATCAGTTAAGTCACTCTTCTAAGTTTACCTCTTCTCATTAAATAGCCACAACATCTTACAGGTGCAGGAACTGAGTTTTGAACCCAGTTCTATCTGACTCCAAAGTCTACACCCTTAACCACTCACTCTCGTGCAAGTGTGGGCAAAGTAGGACCATAGAGTAAATATTTCAGGCCCTGTCGGCTCTAGGGTCTCTGTCCTAACAACTCAACTCTGCTTTTATAATGAAAAAGCAGGCATAAACAATACATAAACAAATGAGCATGGCTGTGTGCCAATGAAATGTTTTAGGGCTATTGAAACTTGAATTTCATATATTTTCATGTGTCATGAAATAGTATTATTTTGATTTTTAAAAGCTATTTGGAATGATAAAATCCATTCTTAGCTTTTGGGCTATACAGAAAACGACTCTTGCTCTACTGTTATAAATAAATCCACTCTCTAGATCCTGAGTAGGATAATATTTCATCTTGGTACCTAACCTCCACTTCTCTGCTTAAGGCCAATTAAAGAGTTTTGATTCAAAAAGTTCATCTGGTTCCCAAGGTTCCCAAATAGAAATAAATTTCTTGAATAAATACTTTATTTAGATACAGCCTGTCTGCCCCAAACACTGGCTTCAACAAAAACAACAAACACTTTTAAAACAGAAATAATTGTTCCCAACATTCTGAAGGAACATTTATACATTTTTAGATGGGCGCATATATTTATTAAGTATCCCCTCCTTCAACTTGCCTTTTATACACCTCCTGAAAGCCACTCAAAATTTCTATGGATTTATGGACCAAATGAATTTACTGATGGAAACCCTGAAAAATACCCAATGCAGTTAAATGCACCACCACACTTCCAAGACATTCTCAGTATTGGGTCCTGTATCTATAAGGTACAGAGAAGGTACTAGCATTGCAGATGGGGGCTTTGAAGGGAGAGAGTCCTGGGTTTGAATCTCAGTTTAGCCACTTACTTGCTATAATCCTAAAATGATTTAACCTTTCTAAACCTTGGTTTGTTCATCTGTAAAATGGGAAGAATGTATATAAAAGCAGTTAGGTTAGTTCTTGACATCCAAGTGCTCCATAAATGGAAATTATTGTAATTTTACAGTAGTGTAACAGAGTGCAGATCAGATGCTAGAAACACAGGTTCTGGCTGGTTACTGAGGCCTGGCTCTGCTATCAAGTAACATGAGCAAGTTTCTTAGCCTTGTTCAGTTTCCTCACTTGAGATTAGCTTTGAGAATTATTTAAGAAGAGTTGGGAGAATGAAATAAGGCCATGTATGCACAATACACCATTTGCCTGGTAAAATCTGCTTGGTACAGCTGAAGCGGGATACACCTATATAAACACTTTTCTAATAATAACAATGTTTGGGTCCATATACAAATTGCTTATGGGTACAGACACAGCTCATAAATAAGAGAGAGCTGACAGCAACTTTTTCTTGTAATGAGGGCAGGGAGGGCATTCTACTCTCATCAGCAAAACAAAACTGTATAAATGTTCTCAATGATATCAATGGGAAGTTATTCTCTGCTCCAATTTATAGAAGACTGAAGTGGTGCATTCATATTAATAGTGCCCATAATAATAGAGAAAAAATGAGTAGCAAAGATAAATACAAATCACAAGAATAAAGCCTAATTACTTTGTAAATCCAAAATGCAGTTATACCCATGTCCAATATATTTAGTTTTCAGAGACGGACTGGTACAAATTTTAATGTGGCATAAAAATGTTAATTTAAGCTGCCAAGGATTTGCTTTTATAATGCTTAATATTATAATCTTTACATTACCTTTAAAGTTGCTACTTTTTCTACATAACGGATGATGCATGAGCTTGCTTCCATGTTTTGCGGAAGTCGAAACTAGTTTAAATTCACAGTAGCACTGTTTGAAATAGCAAAAATTTGGAAATAACCTAAATACTGATTAACATGAGAGGAGAAAAACTGAGGATATTCACTCAAGAGAATATTGCACAGCATAAACAAAGAATGAAGTAGATCTACATGTACCAACAGGAATTTCAAAAACATCATAGACTTAGAAGAATAGATGCTACATACCACTGATCTCATTTAAAATATGCAAAATAGTTATGTTCTAAATAGGGTAAATATAGACAATATATTCTGAAAAAATAAAAATAAACAATTGGTAAATGGTAAATCCAGGGAAAGGTATATGGGAGTTTTTTTTTAAATACCATTCTTAGAACTGTTCAGTGAATTTGGAATTACATCAAAATAAAAAATGAGGGGCGCCTGGGTGGCTCAGTCAGTTAAGCGTCTGGCTCTTGATTTAGGCTCAGGTCATGGTCTCAGGGTCATGAGATAAGAGCCCTGAGTGGGGCTCCCCTTCAGTGGGGAGTCTGCTTGAGATTCTCTCTCTCTCCCTCTGTTCTTCCTCCCATTCAAGCTCCCCCCCTCATAAAGAAATCTTTCAAAAACCCAAAAATAAAAAGTTAAAAAAATTATATATTTTTAAAGGATACATATGACTGTGGTGGAATACAAAGAAATGAAGGCTAATTATAAAAAATACCAAATTCAGGATAGGGTTGCCTTGAGGAAGTGTGGAAGGAGGGGACACAGGTGGAGAACTGTACTTACCATGGTGAGCACTGCATGTCTGAAATTGTCCAATCACTACTTTGTACACCTGAAACTGACATAACATGCTATGTCAAGCATACTTCAATAATAAAGATTTTAAAAAATATATCCAAAGCCTATTTTCACCAACACCGCCCCTCAAACATCACAAGGCCCTTCACAATCCAGCATCTCCCCACCTTTCCTGCCTCATCTCCTGGCTTTTCTTATACTTTTCAGTCTTTTAATAGCATCGAACCACTAACAATTCTAATGCATACATTACCTTTACACATGTTGGTCTGTCTGGAATATCCTTCTCCCCCTTCCACCTGAAGAAATACAAGTGGCTCTTCCAAATTCAGCTCAGACATCATTCCTCATTCCCCCCCCTGAAGCCTCCTCTGACCTTCCTTGCTTGCACCTTGAACATAGTGACTGTTGCATCTCCCTGCCTCCCCTTCCAATGATGAGCACAATGAGATCAGGAGGCTCATGTTTTAGTCATTTCCATACTCTTAACATCTGTCTGTGAGGATGCCCGCTTCATTACGGTTATTCAATAAGGTTTGTGCAACTAAAGGTTTTCCTTCGTCCTAAATTATAAGTTGATGATAACCTTTTTTTTCTTCGTGTTTTAGACCTGTTAATAAATGATTATCTTGAAGATTCTTTTCTACCCTCAAAAGTTGTGCTTGATTCTTTAAGCTTCTAATATTTTGTCCAAGTCAAGCTAATCACCCAGAATCCTTCACTTGATTTCCTTGATGCACTGTGACATCCACTTCTCACTTCTACTTTCAAAATTAATTCCCACTTACCACGTGCTCTCAGGAATTTGGCCCCAGTTTTTAGAGAACTGAAGCCAGAGATCACAAATTGGCTGGTCACAGACTTTTTGGTGGGGAGGGTGGCAAAGTTGTTGTCAACACACAAAACTGCCACATCGTAACATCTACTGAAAAAAAAAAAGGAAGGTATGGCAACAGTGGAGCCTTAATTCCCATGGGGACAACGGTGTGCGGGACCTGAGTAGACAGTTGCCACCTCTCAGATGGCCCATCTACTCTCCTTTCCCCAGCCTCCATTATCGTGAATGTTAGTCCTCATTTATAATTCTTCTCACACTGCCGCTTCCCCGCCTACCCCTGCCCTTTTAGTTCACCTACAGCCACTTATTTGTGACCTCTGGTTTTCACCATTCCATCCTCACACCTTATTTTGCTTCAGTATCCCAACTTCGCAGACACTGGTAAGAAATGGCTCAGAATACCCACACTACCCTAAATGCACTCTGAGTCTCCCACTTGTATGGAAAAACACCTATTAATAGCAATAATCCATCCCACACACTAGGTGTTTAATAACCACCAGGCCTATAAGTGATAAAGCTAAATCAGACAGGTTTCCTTTTTGCTTTCCTTTGAGGAGTTCACACTGTTTCGCATACTCAGGCACTTTATACTTTTCAAAGTGCTTTACTGTGCATTATGCAGTAGCTCATTAGTTCCTCCTAAGAATCACGTGGGGTGGGGGGAGATGCAGGGCAATTATATTCCTGGCTCCAAAGTTGAGAGAGTTGCCTGGGGATACTTTCAATGCTTACTGAGGCTTTTTAAAGTGCCAGGCACTATTCAAGGCCCTGGGCCAACAGCCAGGAAGGGAAAGACAGAAGGCGCTTCCTACCTTTATGGAGATTACAGTCTAGCGAGGGAGGCAAGTAGATAATGCTAGGACAGTGACTGCAGCCACATTGAAGAGGGAAGAGGGGCGCCTAGGTGGCTCAGTCATTGGGCATCTGCCTTGGGCCTAGGTCATGATCCTGGGGCCCTGGGATTGAGCCCCGCATGGGGCTCCCTGCTGGCGGGGGGTGGGGATGGGGGCGAGCCTGCTTCTCCTCTCCCACTCCCCCTGCTTGTGCTCCCTCTCTGTGTCTCTTTCAAATAAATAAATAAAACCTTAAAAAAATAATAATAAAGAGGGAAGGAAAGGGACTCCCGGCTGAGCAAAACTGGTCTCCAGAAGGAAGTGGCTGCTGGGCTGATCTGTGAAGGCAAGGAGCCAGCCCCATGATGACGGGAGGGAAGTGCAGTGGGCCCCGCAAGTGCCAAGGGCCGGGGAGGCTGCCCCCCAACTCCGGCAGTTGACCTTTCTCCGCTGGCCTGGCCCTAGAGCTAAGACAAGGCCCTCAGCAGGGGCCCGCGTTTCCTCTGTCATCATTACTTACAAGCTGCTGACCCCCGGCTTGAGGCGCGGCCCCACTGGCTCCGCAGAGGCTGCAGCGATGGCGCCGCGACCTGGCCCTGTGGCCGCACAGACGGAGCCGGGCTGGCCGGGGCGGGGCAGCTAGCGGGCGGGACCGGCGGGCACTGCCCAATATGGGCCTGTCAGGGCCCCGCGATATAAATAGACCGCGCTGGGAGCGCAGGGCACCGAAGGCCCGCGCCCTGCGGAGGGGGAGGGAGGGCGCTGGCATCTCCTCCGAAGCGACAGGTGCTCGCCCTCCGCGCCCCGGGCGCCCGGGCTCCGGCCGCTCTGCGCCTGCGCGGGTCATCCTGGCGGTCCGCGACGGCAATCCTCAAGCTGCAGGCCCGCGCGCCGCTCTGCGCCTGCGCCACTCTTCCCGCGCAGGCCCGCGTGCCGGGCCCGCCGAGCGTCCGCCGGAAGTGGGCGAGGATATGGGTTAAAGAGGACCTGGAAATCAGATTTTTAAAAAAATAACACATCTTTACGCTTAATCATTTTAAAAAATGCAAAACGACCCAAACCCACTATGTGTGGGCTCACTGAATGCGGCCGGGAAATAGGGTTGCCAGGTGAAATAAATGTCCAATTAAATATGAATTTCAGATAAACAACCAACAGGTTTTTAAGTATATATCCTAAATACTGCATGATCAATTCACATTTAGCGGAATATGGGTGCCTGTTGTTGCTTCTTTTGGGATCTGTACTTTTATTTGCTACGTCTGGCAAGTGTACCTGAAAAAACCAGCAGCCCCATGACCTTTGGTCTCAAGTGGGAGGTCCCCTGGAAGCCTGAGAAAAGACTGATTAGTTATGCCCAGGTTTGGGGTGGTGCAGGGAAGAGGAATGTTCCCTGGAGGGAAGTGTAACAATATCTACTGTGTGGATCAGGGAGTAGTATTAGGTCAGCCGGTTTAAAATAAAATAAATTTGTGGTAATACAAAATTGTTCTTTTAACACAAATTTTATTTCTTATATTCTGACAGTCAGACGTCCAAAATGGGTCTCCCTGGGGTAAAAGCAAAGTGCCTGCAGGGCTGTGCTTTTTTTTTTTTTTTTGGGGGGGGGGGAGGCCCTAGGGGAGAATCTGTTTCCTTGCCTTTCCAGCTTCTATTAACTGTCCTCATTCTCTCTGCAGCTCTTGGCCCTTTCCTCCATATTCAAAGCCTTTGGAAACACAGCTGAGCCTTTCCCAGACTGCCCATGGTACTGATTTTTCTGCTTCCCTCTTCCTTTTATTTATTTTAAAGAATTTATTTATTTATTTGACAGAGAGAGATCACAAGTAAGGAGAGAGGCAGGCAGAGAGAGAGAGGAGGAAGCAGACTCCCCGCTGAGCAGAGAGCCCCATGTGGGACTCAATTCCAGGACCCTGAGATCACGACCTGAGCCGAAGGCAGAGGCCCAACCCACTGAGCCACCCAGGCGCCCCTCCTTTTTTTAAAATTTAAATTGTGGTTAAATATACATAAAGATGACCGTTTACCATATACATAAAATTTTAACCATTTTTAAGTGTACAATTCAGTGACATTAAATACATTCACAATGTTGTGCAGCCATCTCTAACCATTTCCAAAAAATTTCATTATCAGAAAGAAAAAAACGTTTCCCAAACAGCAACTGTATACCTATTAAGTCCCTACCACCCCCCACCCTTGCTCCAGTGTTTCCCCTCTCCCCTCAACACCTGGAGACCTCTATTCCACTTTCTGTCTCTATGAATTTGCCTATTTCAGGTGCTTCACACAGGTAGAATCATACAGTATCTGTCCATAGGTGTCTGGCTTATTTTAGCTAGCATAGCATCCCCAAGATTTATCCATGTCATAATAGATACCGATATTTCATTTCTTTTAAAAGTTGAAAAATATTCCATTGTGTGTGTGCACATGTCATATTTAAAACAAAACATTTTATGTTGGTAAAATTCCTTAAAGCGTTTTAGAAGCTCATGTCAATCCTTTCATGCATTTTTATTTCCATGTACATATTAGAGTTGTTTGATAAAACCTTTGTCTCCCTTTCCCACAAACTCCTGATCTGTGAGCCCCGTTTAGGTCCTTCTAAACCTGATTCTATTCCTGCTTCTGGTTTTGCTTACCAGATGATTGTGCTAAGTTAATGACTCTTTTTTAGTTTGCTCTGAAGACTGTTAGATTTCCCATGTGGCTACTTTATTTCCCCTCATTCATTTGTTTCTCTAGGAAGTAAAACTTGGTGTTAAGAGCTAGAGCTTCCTGTGGGTGGAAAGGCTAAGCTGGAAGCTGCTGGGCTCTCTGGGATGTTAGCTGATTCTCAGATGATTTGCCAGATGATTAATGAAGGATTAATATTATCAAATAGACTGATGTACCAAAAACTTGTTTTAGGGAATGTGCTTTTTGAATAGATTATATATGAATATGTACTTTACTCGGGAGGGACATACTGCTTCATTTTTAGCCTTCGCTTTCTTCCCATGTTGAGTTGCTTCTCCTGTATTCCTTTGGGTATATTTTGCCATTTCAGTTTAATTTATTCCTCCTTCTTGCACCTTGAAGCTAATCTACCCCATGCCTGGCTCCCTTTGATGGTGATTGCCTGTGGGCAGCTATTCCTTGATAGAGAAGTCACTTTTCTCCTCACATATCCAATCCTGTCCCATGACACCTCCACCTTTTAAAGGGAAATTACACACATCTGAACTACTATTCCTGACACTGGTTCCTATCTTGAACTATTATCTATCACTTGGGTTGAGCAGTTCCTTGACTAGGGAAAACCAGGCATCTAAGTGAAAAAATGAACAACCAACCTAATTCTTTTAAACTTAATTCATCTCCCCCACCAACCACCAAAAAAAAAACCCCAGCTGGCCACAGAATGACAAATGGATACACACCAGCGGGATCAGCTTTCTTTTCTTGGTCTTCGTTCTTACTCTCCTGCTGTAGTTCTTCTGCTCTATCTTCTTGTCTATGGAGTGATATTTTTGAAATATTATCTGTTTCTTTCCACCCTCTTTTCTTCATCATATATTTCCTTATGATGCTTTGCTTCTCTATACCATTTCAAGGTTGAAAGTATTCTAGGCTCATTTCCTCTGGTGGGGGGGATGTGCATGGGGGAATCAGGACTCAGAAAACCTGGCATGTAGGGAATGGAAGAAATGCTCTCTTTTGATTCCAGGAGCCTGGCCTCTTTCAAGAAAGAAATGAATTATTGGCATGTGTAATACAGCTGGGAGGAAACCTAACTTACAGTAATGGATCTTCTTCCCATAGCACTCCTTTCCCCAAATGAGAAACAGGGAGGTCTCTGGAGGAGAAGTAACAAAGATCACGCCCTGTTGAGCCAGACTAGGTGTGGGGCAATTTGGCACCCAGAATGCAAAAAGAGGAAAAGACTCCATAGCATCTTGGCCAGCGAGGGCTTCAGGTAGCCATTCCAGAGGCTGGCATATCCTGCTGGGGCCCCAGTGGTGGAGAGAGCCACCAAACCAGAGAGGCTGGTGCAGACTGGTAGGTGGAGACTTGTGCAAGACCAAGGACCTCAGGGCAATGGACCTCTGGTGGGTCAGTGCAGACAAATGGCAGACTTTGAGCATACAAGTGCATGCCCCTTGGCCTGACTCCATTGTGTTGGTCCGACACTCCTGCCCCCACCACCAGAACTTAGATGTGACTCTGGGGAAAGGGAAGGTTTGGCCATCCTGGTGGCATGGGAACTTCCACTAGAACGTGTTGGCACTAAAAAAGTAGTATTTCACCCACACTGTAGTTTGTGGACCGTGGAAATGGAGGGCTTGGCCCCCCGGCCCCCACGGAGTCTGGGGCGGAAGCATGAGCTTCAGCAGAAGTGGCTTGTCACCCTGTGGGGGAAGGGATGCAGGGAACCCCGAGATTCTTCTTTCAGCTCTAGTTTCAGCAAGCCACAAGGAGCAACTTGAAAGGGAGAGGTAAGAAACAGGAACCCAAGTTATCACACCATTGATTTTGCCTTTTGTCTGTAGCTAGTTCTTTTTTCATGCTGATGTTAGCCCCCTGAAGGGAGGGTAGTTTGTCTCTCTTCTTCCTTGCTAGATCCTCAGCACCTGGAAAAGTGCTTGGCACAAAGGCGTGTTCAATAATTATTAGGGAATGAACCAGTAAGCGAGTCAGAGCTGCTTGGTGTGGGTAGTGGAATTCAGTTCAGCTAGTGTGGGATGCCCAGGAAGCAGGGTTGGATGTTAGAGCACTGGGGACCGTGTGTCCCGGAGCCACAGTCAGCAGATAGGCCCCCATCGCCTGCTGCTCTGCCCTGAGAGCGCATGGACTTCAGAAACTTCCACAGCTGCTTCACGCTCTCCCACAGAGCTTGTCAGAGGACCTGATTCTCTGCCAGGTGACCTGTGGGTGTGCCTCTGACCACGGAAGCCAGGTCCCCTGTCCACACCCTGGCTTTGAGAGAGGTTGAGAAATGGAACCTGGAGAAACAAGTATTTTTGTACTTTCCAGCTCTTATAGTTGGAAGTTTGGGATGCGTGTTGCCACATCTCCTCCTCCTGAGGTTTGTGGGCTGTGAGGAATGAGGCCACCAGGACCTGATGGGGCCAGAGGCATGTGGGGGTCGGGGGGGGGGTAATCGCGCCTGCAGCTTTGGCTCGGCACCTGTGGGTGTGGGAGGGTGGGGGTTGTAGAAATTGCAACACCTTCATTTTGCTATCCTCATTGGCTGTTTGGGTCCAAAGGGCTTCGAGCATTGAGGCCTGTGGCTGTCACATGGCACTCTCCCTCCAGAGTTCCATTCTGTAGCATGTGTCCACACCTGTCATCGTTTCCCATCAAGCCTGAAAACTCCCATAGGCCAAGGGCTCTGTCCTGTTCGCCTTTGTGACACATTCACACGCCTGCCTCAGGCCCTCCAGAAAACGGGGTCAGGGAATGTTCACTGATTTGGATGACAGAGGCAAGGCTGGTAAGCGACAGGAAAGAAGGGCTGGAGATGCGACACCGGGTGTCCTAACCTGGCACTGCTCCTGAAGGCCTCATGGCCTCTGGACACTCAGACTTCTGGAAGAGGAAGGCAAAGTGATGATGCATCTACCTTACAGCCCAGTTATTAGAAGGATGAGCGAGGAGAGCAAACAGATGTGGAAAACGGCTTTGATAAACTATAAAATAACTCACCATCATTTCCCCTGATGTGGCATGTTGATATTCACTAGAAACTCCTTTCCTCTAAGATCTTGAAAATGGGACAGAAAACCATTTTCTTCCCCATGATATTGATCGGGTCCTGTCTTGATGCAGAGATATGGACCATATTTCCTTTGGAGGTTCTTCTGCTTCCAGAATCCGTCACAGGGAAGCATGGGGATGGGAGTTCTCTAGCTGCTAAGCTGGGCTTTCCTCCTTCTATGATGATAAACCATGCTCAGACATTCCAGGCTTCAGCCTGCGGGTGCTCAAGGCTGCACCCTAAATCCAATAGATCTGAGGGGTTTTCAAAGATTGTGAACTTTCTGGAAACCAAATTTCTCTCTATACCCCAAGATTATTTCATTTTCCCCAGCAATGAAATCCTCAGATCCTGAGTATATGAATCATCAAACCTTGCTTTTTTAGCAAGCAGGTATAAACTGATTTTGCTGTCTGTTGCATTATTACACAGTGACCAATATTTATATATGATGTAAGTTAAGGTATATCGGTTTTGCTGTTCTAACAATGAATCTGACTGATAGTTGCCTAGTGCAAAAGGAAGTTTGTTTCTCTTTCATGCAGAATTACAGGGAGCGAAGAAGCAAACGGGGCAGTGTGAGCTAGGCTACAATAATAACAGGCCTCAGTGTTTCATGACTTTACACGATAGAAGTGATCTCTTGCTTATGCAAAGCCCGAGATAGGTATTCAGATCAAGGTAGCTGTCCTTCATCTAGTGGTTCAGAGACTCTGGCTGTCAGTGGCCCCGCCGAGGGCTCCCAGGTCTTCATTTCCTGGCCAGCCGGAAAGAAAAGGTTGCAGAAAAAGATGTGTAGCAGTTTTGTGGATCAGGCCCAGAAGGGGCAAATCTCACACCTGCTCACATCCCATTGGATAGGATGAGGGCGTATGGTCATGCCTACCTTTGAGGAAGGGTGGGAAGTGGAGTCTAGTTCCAAGACAGACAGGATATTGGTGGGTAGCTGTCTGTTGTGGACCAACCAGAAGGAGAGACACTGAGTGCAAACCAGCATTTATGAATGGAGGACACTAGTTCCTTGAGATGTTTAGAAAATGGAGTTCTGAGTCTGAACAGTCTGAGAAAAAGTCTGTATTCCATATCCCTTAGTGGAGAATCGGAATGCAGAATTAAAGGTATTGATGAATCCTGCAGTAAAGATGCAAAGGATTTCCTTAATGTTCTTGAATCTAGATCAATGATGCGAGTATGGGTCTGGGCATGATGCTAAGACACTCGGGGGCACGCCTGGGAAACAGGTGTGGAAGAGGACCTCAGGGTAAGTTTAGAATATGTTCATATAGAAGCCTTAGGTCTCTAGAAAGACAAGAGCCGAGAGACATCCTAGGAAAGGGGGAGATCCCAAGTGTCAGAGAGGTGGAAGATTATGGGATCAAGGCAGGGAGGTGGGAAGGAACCAGAAGCTAAATTGGCACAACCACCACCCCGCCCTCCATCTCCCAACCCTACTAAAGACAGCTGTAAAGGAAATGACAAAACGCTGTCACTCATGCATGTCGATGCTGTCTTCCGCCTGGCGCTCCTGCTGGGGCTCTGACTCCATCTCCAGCAGGTGGTGGTTGCCAGTGATTAGTGGGTCATGTGAGCCTTGCTGTTTGCTTTATGCCTCCTGCCTGCCCAGTTCTCATGTAATCCTCACGCTTCCCAAGAGCATGTGCGGGGAATAATAGGGCGGTGCCACTGGCCAGAGAGGGATCCGGCCACGGAACCCCGCCCCCTCATTCCATATCTGTTATGCCAGCTGCTTCATCCTCCTACTGATTATTTCCCCTTTGCATCTTTTTGATAGTCCCCAAGTGTGAAGAGAGGGTCTGCTGTGGTCTTTCCTTGCTAGAGCTTAACAGAGCAAGGTTTTTCGGCACTTTGCTAAATAACCCCCACCACCTCTACTGTTATGGGTCCTGCCCAGTTCATACGTGGGAGTCCTAACTCCCTGGCAACTCAGAATGTGACCTTATTTGAGTCTGTACAGAGGTAATCCAGTTAAAATGAGGTCATTAAGTGTGGGTCTTAATCCAAATGACCGGTGTCCTTATCAAAAGGGGAGACTTAGAGGCGCCTGCGTGGCTCAGTCAGTTAAGCATCTGTCTTTGTCTCATGTCATGATCCCGGGGTCCTGGGATCGAGCCCCACATTGGGCTCCCTGCTCAGTGGGGAGCCTGCTTCTTCTCCTTCTGCTCCTCCCCCTGCTTGTGCTTGCTCTCTCTCTCTCTCTCTCTGTCAAATAACTAATCTAAAAAAAAAAAAAAAAAAAAAAAGGAGGAGGGAGACTTGAAGACAGACAGGCACACAGTGTGGTCGCCCATACAAGTGAAGTTGGCTTCCACAAGGCAAGGAAAGAGGGCTGAAATAGACCCTTTCCAGTCCTCAGAAGGAAACTGCTGCCCCTGCCATCACCTTAATTTCAGACTTCCAACCTTCAGCTCTGCCAGAAGATAAATTTCATGCTGTGGTGGTACCACTGTGTGATGCTTTCTTACAGCAGCCCTAGAAACTAACCTACCACCCCACCCCAGCCCCAAGCAGATTCAGTCTTCATTGTGAGTGCTGGTGTTCAGGTCTACTATAAAAATGCCTGCAAGGGACGCCTGGGTGGCTCAGTTGGTTGGGCAGCTGCCTTCGGCTCAGGTCATGATCCCGGGGTCCTGGGATCGGGTCCCACATCGGGCTCCTTGCTCGGCGGGGAGCCTGCTTCTCCCTCTGCCTCTGCCTGCCACTCTGCCTGTGCTCACTCGCTCTCTCTCCCCCTCTCTCCGACAAATAAATAAATTTAAAAAAAAAAATGCCTGCAAGGGTTGTATTGTCTTCTGATCCATGAACATGTTACGAACAACTTAGTCAATAGCTTTGCCCAAATCAGGACACACTGTGCAGATGGTCATGTCTTTAATTTACTTTACAAAAGAAAATGAGTTTAGTTTGACCTAATTTGCATACACTTATTTGTTTTTGTGGGAGAGTTCATATTGACTGCTAGAGATCACAGTCTTTTCTAAATGTTCACAGCCTATCCATTTGAAAATATATCCCAGAATTTTCCCAAGGATCAACTTCAAGTTTGTCAATCTTAAGGATCATAATCTACTTTTTATCAATTGCAACACTTGCCCATCAGGAGACTTACTAGATTTGAGTTCCTTTAGGATGCCTGGAGACTCTCTCATGCTATTGGCTCTCCTGTTTGGGGGTCTTTCTCCTTCTCCTTTCATTTTGAAAGAATTTCAAACATAAAAAATGGTTTCAAGAATATTACAATAAATTCACATATATTTTTCCACCTCGGTTCACCAGTTATTAACTTTTTGCTGCATTTACTTTCTCTCGATGTGTATACCATAGATAGTTTTATTTTTTATTTTACATATAATTGTTTTCTGAATATTTGAGAATAAACTCCAGATATAATGACCCTCACCTCTTAACACTTACATATGTAATTTTAAGAACAGGAATATTATTTTACATGTCCATGGTGTGATTAGTAAAATCAGGAAATTTAGCATCAATAACAAAACTGTTACCATACCTACAATCCATACTGACTTTATGCCTAAGCCCTCATGTTACCCTTTATACCATTTCCCCCAATGCAAGAGCACATGTTGCGTTTATTTATTTATTTTAAAAGATTTTATTTACTTATTTGAGCGAGAAAGAGACAGCATGAATGGGGGTGGGGAGGGGGCAGTGAGAGAGGGAGAGGCAGACTCCCCACTGAGAGGGAGCCTTATGAGGGGCTCGATCCCACAACCCCGAGATCATGACCTGAGCAGAAAACAAGAGTCAGATGCTTAACAAGAGTCAGGTGTTCCTCTTTTATTTGTTAATTTGTTTTCACTAATTTTCCCTTATACCAGAATTTCACTTCTTTGTCCTCATTGCCAACATGGATTTGAAAGTCTTTTGTGATGCCGTTAACAATTCTCATCCAAATCAAACTAAACAAGGTCCCAGTTTTCATGACTTAATGTTGGAGGCAGAAAGTGGCTCTGCAATAAAATATCCTGTCTGAGTTTGAATCCTTGTTCTATTATTTCTCTTTTGCCTCTTCTGGGACAAGTTTTCCTAATATCCTTGAACTTCAGTTTCCATACATATAAAAATGTTGAACTTAAGCACTCAGCTTGCAACATTATTGAACTGAAGAAGGAAACATGCACAGTGACAAACACAAGGCACATCGTATGTGTAGAATGATATTTCTGACTTTCCTTTCTTTCCTTCTTCTTCTGGCCACGCCTCATATCTGTCCCTGGTGTAGTATATGCCCTCGTGCACCACTGAGATTCCCCACTCCAGCACGGAAGTACATTCCACTGACTGATTCCACCAGCTGAGTGTTAGCTGCTGGGACCCATAGTTCAGTTCCCTCTTGGAATTGCTCTAGACCCAGATGTGTCTTGCTCAAGTTCCCCCCGTCCCTGAGGGCAGCCTGCATCCCATGTTGTTGTTGGGGGTGTACAAAGACCTTCACTTTGAGACAGTTTTGAAGAGCCAGCTGAAACCCAGAGACTCCTATGGCTCATAAGTATTTCACGAGGAAGTCTCTGACCTTAGATTTAATTTATGTCATTCATTTTGGGAAAAAAAAAAAGCTACTGAAAATTATGACCTCCTCTCCTCCTTTTTTTTTTAAGATAAGTTATTTGACAGAGAGAGAGAGAGCAAAAAATCCAAGGAAGTGAGTAGAACTCACCCAAACTCCCAATATTTTTATAAGTGTCTTCCCACCCATCAAGGTGCATGTGTGTGTGTGTGTGTGTGTGTGTGTGTGTATTTGTGTGTGTGAGAGTGTGGGCAGTGTATTTTATACAAACGAGATCATGCACTACATGCTATGCTGTAATTACGCCAAAGACCATTGATCCTTCGCTTTCCAGCCTCTCCTCCTCCCAGATGAATATCATTTAGGCACGTGACTTCCCAGAAGGAAGATAGCATCTCCCAGCCTCTCTTGCAGCTAGGTACAGTCATGTGACTTCGTTCTGGCTGATGGTATGTGAGAGGTGATAAGATGAGCAACTTCTGGGCCACGTCCTCAAGGAGGAAGGGACATGGCCGCCTCTTGCTGCTTTTTCTCCCAAATGATGACAGGACTAAAGAGCTTTCAGCAAAGAACAGCAGACCCTGTTACGTCTTGACAGGCTCATTGAAAAAGTTATAGGTTGACTTCATTTTGTTTTGGTAGTTGGGGTTTAGATCTCCCTCACCCTCTCTGGGTGTGGGAACCAAGAAGTTGCACTGTGCTGGGATGAAGTTTGTCTACGAGATGCCCAACTGGAGATTTCAAGGATGCCATTGGATATGTGAGCCCCACACAGGAAAGGACTTTTTTCCCCTTCTTTTGAAATCTTTAAGCTTAGGAAATTCTACTCTCCACCCCCATTTCAAAACTTATTATGAGTAATTGTATTTCTTCCCGACATTTTTTGGCTTTAGTTTTTGGGTTTTTGTTTTGTTTTGTTTTGTTTTAAGACTTTATTCATTTATTTGACAGAGAGAGAGATCACAAGTAGGCAGAGAGGCAGGCAGAGAGGCGAGGGGAAGCAGCCTCCCTGCTGAGCAGAGAGCCCGATGCGGGGCTCAATCCCAGGACCCTGGGACCATGACCTGAGCCGAAGGCAGAGGTTTTAACCCAGTGAGCCACCCAGGTGCCCTGGCTTTAGTTTTTAAAAAAGGTTTTTTGGGGGACGCCTGGGTGGCTCAGTTGGTTAAGCGGCTGCCTTCGGCTCAGGTCATGATCCCAGCGTTCTGGGATCGAGTCCCACATCGGGCTCTTCGCTCGGCAGGGAGCCTGCTTTCCCTCTGCCTCTGCCTGTACTCACTCTCTCTCTCTGACAAATAAATAAATAAAATCTTTTAAAAAATTAAAAAAAAAAAAAAGGCCGAGTCCCACATCGGGCTCCTTGCTCAGGGGAGACCCTGCTTCTCCCTCTGCATGCCCCTCCTCCTGCTTGTGCGTTCTCTCTCTCTCTCTCTCTGGCAAATAAACAAAATCTTAAAAAATATTAAAAAAGTAAAAAGAGTTTTCTGTTCATTTATGCAAGTCTTATATTCATTAGCAACAATCAAGAAAATGCGAACATTATAGAAGGAAATAAAGGTCGCCGCGGTTAAGGTATTGATTTTATCTTTGCAGACCCTGTTTGTAATACTGATAGGAAATACTCTATTTTTCTCTTGCATGAGATTGGTATTTGAACTTTGTTTATGGTACATTTCACTTTAGAAATTTAAATTTGTTATGTGATTGAATTTATCCATCTTCTTTCTTTGGGGCCTCTAGGATTCACCTACGTAGAAGGCTGCTTCCCGACACGCACACCTAAAGACCGTACAAAACATCCTCTTGTTGTATTTTCTAGTTATCTTTTGTCTTTGTTTTTTATGCTTAAATTTTAATGCATCTGGGATCAGTCATGGTGATAAGAGAGTGCTCCTCTTTGCCCTCAATGATGTGATAGTTTCTCCACCACCATTTATTCAGAACTCGTGTCTCTCTCTCTCTCTCTTTTTAAGATTTTATTTATTTATTTTTGACAGAGAGAGCCACAGCGAGAGAGGGAACACAAGCAGGAGGAGTGGGAGAGGGAGAATAGGCTTCCTGCAGGGCAGGGAGCCTGATGCAGGGCTCCATCGGAGAACCTTGGGATCATGACCTGAGCCAAAGGCAGACGCTTAACGACTGAGCCACCCAGGCACGCCAGAACTCGTCTCTTTCTTACCAATTTGCAATGCCACCTTCGTCATAAACTAAACTTCCCCATGTAACTGGATCACTTTCTCAGCATTCTATTAGCTTTCTGCATTTCAGATTTTCGCCCACACTTGCAGCATGGGCTTTCCTTGTCCATCTAGACATGACTTTTTTCTCTTTTGAAAACACTGGTTATGGAAAACTTTATGCGAGCACAGTAACTTAATTGAAACTGTATCTCAAAGAATGACAACAACAAAAGCCTTTTGACAAGCATTGCTCTAGACAACAATGCCATGTACTTGTTTTCATAAATGTACACACTATTTGCCAAAAGGAATCACCCTTCCTTTTCTGTAACTTGGTTTGATGCTTTGACGGTTAATAGACATGCCGGTGACATAGACTATTGTTTCTGGCATCTGCGTGGTATGGTGCACGGAGCGGGCCAGAATCTCTGTAACTGTTTCTCACTGATCTCATTCCATCTCGGTTTTTTCCTAGCAATTGTGAATATGGTGATGAATTTCCTTGTACATGCAGCTTTTTGTACTTCTAATAATTTTCTTCTTCTGATAGATTCTTAGAAGTGGGATTTCTTGGGCAAAAGGTGTACATACCTTTTTTTTTTTTGGTTTTATAATTTTTAGTAGTTTGTTTAAAGTTTTATTTTAATTCCAATTAGTTAACAGGCATTGTAATGTCAGTTTCAGGTGTACAATATAGTGACTCATCACTTCCATACAACACCAGCTACTCATCACAAGTGCCTTCCTCAGTTCCCATCACCTGTTTCACCCATCCCTCCCACCCACCTCTCCTCCGCTGACCATCAGTTTGTTCTCTATAGTTAAGAGTCTGTTTCTTCGTTTCTTTTTCTCTTTCTTTCCCCTTTGCTTGTTTGCTTTGTTTCTTGAATTCCACATATGAGTGAAATCATATGGTATTTTTCTTTCTCTGACTGATGGATTTCACTTAGCATTATACTCTCTAGGTCCAACCATGTCATGGTAAATGGCAAGATTTCATGCTTTCTTTATGGCTAAGTAATATTCCGTTCTGTATATATGTATATATAAACATAGAGGTGCATGTATCCCTCTGAATTGGTGTTTTTGTATTCTTTGGGTAAATACGCTGTAGTGCAATTACTGGATTGTAGGGTAGTTGTATCTTTAACTTTTTGAGGAAACTCCATATTGTTTTCCACAGTGGCTGTCCCAGTTTGCATTCCCACCAACCATGCACAAGTGTTCCTTTTTCTCCACATCCTTACCAACACCCGTTGTTTCTTGTGTTGCTGATTTTAGCCATTGGATAGATATGAGGTTCTCATTGTAGTTTTTTTTTTTTTAAAGATTTTACTTATTTATTTATTTGACAGATAGAGATCACAAGGAAGCAGAGAGGCAGGCAGAGAGAGAGAGAAGGGGGGAAGCAGGCTCCCTGCTGAGCAGAGAGCCCGATGCAGGGCTTGATCCCAGGACGCTGGGATCAGGACCTGAGCCGAAGGCAGAGACTTTAACCCACTGAGCCACCCAGGGGCCCCTCATTGTACTTTTGATCTGACTTTCCCTGATGATAAGTAATGATGAGCCCTTTTCATGTGTCTCTTGGCCAACTGCACGTCCTCTTTGAAGAAATGTCTGTTCCTGTCTTCTGACGATTTTTAGATTGGGGTGTTGAGTTATAGAATTTCTTTATATGTTTTGGATACCAACCTTTTATGTCATTTGCAAATATCCCATTCTATAAGTTTCCTTTTAGATGTATTAATTGTTTCCTTCGCTGTGCAGAGATTTTGATTTTGATAGTCCCAATAGTGTATTTTTGTTTTTATTTCTCTTGCCTCAAGGAGATACATCTAGAAAAAAAGTTGCTATGGCCAATGTCAAAGAAGTTACTGCCTGTGCCCTCTTCTAGGATTTTAATGGCTTCAGATCTCACATATAGATCTTTAATTCATTTTGAATTTATTTTTATATGTGGTATAAGAACCTGGTCCAGTTTCTTTCTTTAGCACATTGTTATCCAATTTTCCCAGCAGCATTTGTTGAAGAAACTGTCCTTTTCCCACTGGATATTGTTAAAGCGTGCATACTTTACCTTCAGGATTTTTACCAGCAGCCTGTGTGCAGAGGGTGTCAGAGCACCGAAGGCCTCCATCTAGGCCAGTGCCAGCCTCTGTGGTCTTTCATCTGTACTATTCTGTTAGGCGAGAATTATTATCCTGTTTTTATTTTTGCTTTGTGTCGTTAACAAAGTTGAACATCTTTGCATATGATTACTGTTCATTTGTGTTCTTTTGTAACTATTCTTTTTCTAACTTTTCTTGCCCAATTTCTTTGCCTAGTTTCCTTTTATGGGTTTGCTTTGTTTTATTATTGGCTTATTTGAGATAGAATGATATCAAACATTAAGTTTTTTTTCCTCTAATGCATTACAAATATTCTCCCCCTCCTCCTTGGTCTATCAACTTTATGGAATTTTTTAAAGTTCTGTTGTTTCCTGGGCTTTGCAATATGGTCAGAAATGTTTTTCCCCAATCCCAAGATTATTTTTTTAAAAATGCATCATTATTTCTTCCAGTGTGTTTGTGGCTTTGTCTACTTAAAATCTTTAAATTTTTGACCCATTTGGGATTTATTTTGTCATCTCCAAGAATAAATTTGGGACTTATTTTATGTCATCCCCAAGAATGACATGGGGATCCAGATTTATTATTATTTTTCCCCAAGTGCTGAGTTAGTTATTCCAATTCTATTTATTGATCACTCCATCTGGAGTGTTCTGATTTGAAATTCTAACTTTCCCCTATATCAGATTTCCTTATTCTGTCCATTTCTATACTCTCTTTTTTCCTACTTTGTCCTGTCACAGTAACATAATACTTTACCTCCCCTAGCTTTAAAATATTCTTTGACTCATGCTAGGATAAGTTTCTCTTTATTTTCAATATTTTCTTGACTCTCCTTATATAACTTTTCGACTTCGGTTTTAGCATCATTTTGTCAGGTGTCCAAGAAAAAGCACTTTGTCATTTTGTTTAGAATTGCAAAAAATATATTTTTTGGGAAACAAAATAATTTTATTTGGGGAATATTATTTGGGTAAACAAAATAAATTTTTTTATATATTATTTGGGGAATATATTATTTGGAGAAACAAAATAATTTTACCATATTGGGTACTTTGTCCAAGATTCAGACATGCCACTCCATTTGTTGGAGACTTCCATGATAGTCCTTGATAGCATCTTTTTTTTTTTTTTTTTTTTTTCATGAAAAATGCCTCTAGTTCTTGGCCTGGGTGGATTTCACTGAGGGGACACACAACATGCATCATGCACCTTAGAAAAAATTTAAGACTTTTAAGGGCAATTTGGACTATCACTAATTTTTCCATACACACAGACTTTAGTACCCAACCCATGTGGGTACAAAATCATGTGTGCTGTTCCAGTGACCTCTGGAGGGCCAAGTGGGCTAGAAGTATTTTCATTCTTGTCTTTATTTTTGTGTTTGTTTATACTGAAATAACTAAATTAAGCCGAGTACCATTGAGGAAAGTAGTGCTCTATCTGGATACCATTTAATCCAAAGCACTTACGTAGTTTTTGGTGCTATGTAATTTGCCGTGATCGGCTCAGTGGTTCCCTTTTGGTTTCCGGGAGCTCGCTGCAGAAGTACTGCAACTTCTGAAGGCAGGTGTCTGTTAAATGTTGAACTTGTGCAAATTTGTTACACTCCAAGTGGGTCCATATGCAGCCGGGGCAATGGATCAGGTTGTAAGAGGCAATATGCCACTTTTTACCAATAAGAGTTAAATGGTGTCCTGTAACCTTGGCGGGTGCCAAAAAAAACCAGCGTTCCTTGGAACGCTTCAAAACTTTTCCTTATTAGTGCAGATCCAGTCACAAGCTTCCCTCAAAGACCCAGTGTTGTAGGGTGAATAGCGAGATAACCGTGGATTCTTTTATAAACCTGTGAGACTTTGTTCAACAGAAAAAAGTGTTTTCACTGTAATTATTTCTGACCTGTTTAGTGGTTTCCTACCCGCCCCCTGCCTTGATCCTTTATTCCCTTCAAGTGTGCTAGAGCCATAAAAAGGTTACCAAGGAGTGGGGGTGGGTAGTCAATTTAGGTCCAGGAAGGTGGGATTTAAATATAATTGTGTAGCTGACAAAATGATTTATTTCTTTGTAGGTCATTGGAAAAGAGCAGAATTTCTCAAACTGTGTTCCATGGGCTGATATTAATCATACAAATGCCCTAAGCACAGAAAGTTCTCAGGGTTCCGGGGCCAAGTTGGCTTAGGAAATGCTGCCTGCTAATTCCCCTCTCAGAGCTCTACAATGTGCATTAGCATATTAAAAGTACTGAGAAGTACAGCAGGAAAGGGTCCAGTTTTAATTCTGCTGAGTGATTAAGCAAGTATATTAGTGCAAGGGATAGTTTCCTTTTAGGCCAAACAGGTTTCTCTTAACACCAACTTTGGAAGGACTGGAGCAGATTTAATGGAATTTTGCCCCCTCTTTTTTGTCACAGGGTTCCAGCAGTCCGTTAAAATGTGTGCCGGTGTCAGAATACTAGAGCTAGATTTTAAATGAAATGCAATCAAAGTCAAATTCCATTGAAATATGACTTGGCCTATTTATTCATAACATCAGTGGTTAGATACATAAGTGTGTTAGATACAATACAATGAACGGTGGACCTTTTAAGCGACATTTGCAGAAAATGACTTTCAAGGGTATTCGTTGATTATTCAAATAATAGGTATTAGAGGACTTCTGAATCTTTAGTGCTGTGCTGAGAGTGAAGAGTGGGAGATACTTTACAGAATGGGAGTGATAAGGGATAAGAGAATTTGGAGAAGACAGGAAATTTTTATCGTTGGTGCGGCTCCTGGCTAATCCTTGGGCAGAATTCTGTCATCAGCTTTCAATGGCTGTGGGAGGAACAGTGTCAGCTTGAGCCTGAGAGGGGAGGTGGCTCCAGCCGGAAAGTAGGTCACCTTTTTTCAGTGGGGGCCCTTGAGGGTTTTGCCTGGGACACTGACACTCGCGGATGAAATTCTGACATGTAGCAGTTAGTTTGCAACAATAACATTGCTGCCTAACAAAGTACCTCAAAACTCAGGTTCTTAAAGCAGTATTCATTTTTTACCTCAGGTTGGCCTGGGATGATCTGATCCCGGGTCAGCAGGTGGTCCTGCCTCAGGTCATGGCTGCCAGGGCAGCTCTGCCTCCTACTTCCCGTCTGTGAGTGGGCTGGAGCATCTCCGCTTACATGTTGCTCATCTTCTCTGGGCCAGCAGACTCCCCAAGAATGTTCTTCTTATGGATATGACAGAGGCAAAAATGGCATCTTGCAAGCCTGTGCTTGCGTCTCATCTGCTAACATCCCCTCAACCAGATTATGTCAAAGGGTGGGAAACTCTACGTGGGTCCTTGTGGGTGGATGTTACCTAACAACGGGCATGTCTGTCTACTCTTGTAACTGGGGAGCCGGTAAAGAGCTAGAACCATAGTCTAGTCTGACACATCGTGGGAAGGGCCCCCTCTAGGGCCCCGGGGTGATGATGCCAACTCCCTTGCAGGTATGTAGATTCCACTTAGGGCCTGAGACTGCAGTTCTGGCTCCTGGGTATGAAAAAGTCTGTCTGCATCCAGTTGAGACCTGAGGGCTGGCAGCTGACTTTGAGTAACATAGAGCAGCCCAGAAACGGAAGTTTGGCCAGTCAAGTGGGCTGCCCTCCTGCCTATATATTCTAGCCACATCGTCCACTTCTCAGACTCAGGCCCTGGCTTCAGCCAGCATGTACAGTGCCTTCACACAGATTAGAGGAAGGTAGCCCATCCTTTTCGGGGGAACCACTGGAAGATGAACTTCAACAACCAAGAGATGGCAGAGGAGACCTCACAAAAGGATTGAGCATTGGAAATATTTGACAAGGGACACAAGGCACAAGCAAGGAAGGGGATGAGATGAATGGAACAAGAGTGTGAGGTAGACCGTGCAAAATGGCCTTTCTCCCACACCGACTCTGGGCTTGGCCACATGACTTGTTTGGTCAATGGCGTCATAGTAGGTGTAGTCCAAGCAGAGACTTGAAAAGCACTCGGGGGTTAACGCTTGCCTCTCTTGCTGCCGGAAGCCCGTCGGCGGCCATCTGGCCATGGGAACAAGCCCAGGCTAGCCTGCTGGACGATTCGAGGTGGATGGCTGTTGTTGGCTGTTATTGGCTGTTGATGGCTCTGTTGACATCCGGCCACTGCCAGACCCCTGAGGGAGGCCCCTCAGGACCCCTCTTGCTGTCAACCCCTTAACTAGACCGTGTGACCAAGCTGGCCTCGAGGAACTAGCTGCTCAGCCAAACCACAGGACTATGACAAATAATGAATGTTCACTGCTGTAAGCCTCTGCCTTCTGAGGTATTTTGTTAACCAGAGAGAGCCAAATGATACATAATGTCATTGTCGTGTGCCCTGGCAATGTATAAATAAGATAGAATAAGCTCGTGGATCCCCTTGCCTTTAATGCCGACACATTGTGTTGTCCAAATTGAAGGATATTTAAGAATAAAAAGATAAACTTAAAGAAAATTGGTATTATTGAATAAATTAGGTAGGAAAAGATAGGAAGAGGTCAAGGAAGAAGAGACAGAAGCTGATTCTATTGTTCGCTTTTTAGATAAGGCGAAGAAGACATTACAGGTGTTCTTTTTTTTTTTTAAGATTTTATTTATTTATTTGACAGACAGAGATTACAAGTAGGCAGAGAGGCAGGCAGAGAGAGAGGGGGAAGCAGGCTCCCTGCTGAGCAGAGAACCCGATGTGGGGCTCGATCCCAGGACCCTGGGATCATGACCTGAGCTGAAGGCAGAGGCTTTAACCCACTGAGCCACCCAGGCGCCCCTACAGGTGTTCTATAAACGAGTCTTCCTTAAGAGATGAAGCACTGCAATAAAACGTAGAGAAAAGACATCACATGTATATCAAAAGATATACCAAATTTTATTAGATTTTTTTAAAAGATTTCATACATTTATTTGACAGAGAGAGAGATCACAAGTAGGCAGAGAGTGGAGGAAGCAGGCTCCCCGCTGAGCAGAGAGCCCTGAGATCATGACCTGAGCTGAAGGCAGAGGCTTTAACCCACTGAGCCACCCAGGCGCCCCAGATCTTAAGATTGTATCGATTGTGAGATCATACACATCTCAATTTCAAGGATGTTAACATGGGGGTAGTGGTGGGGAAGATACCAGGAACCGTTACAATGCAGCACTTAAAAACAGAAAGCATTGTATAAAATCTGACAAAACTGAGACCAAACACATGTCATACTAACAAATGTAAATATAATTCTCCCATTAGAAGAAAAAAATCTTCAGACGGAATCACAAAGCAAAATAGAAAAAACTCAAACTAACAGCCATTTGTAACGACATGGACCTAGAGGGTATTATGCTAAGTGAAATAAGTCAGACAGAGAAAGACAAGTGACACATGATTTCACTCCTACGTGGAATTTAAGAAACAAAACAAACGAACAAACAAAAGAAAAAAGAAACAAGCAAACACAAAAACAAACAGACTCTCAAACACAGAGAACAAACGGATGGTCGCCAGAGGGGAGGTGAGCGAGAGGAGGGGTGAAGTAGGCGAAGTAGGTGAGAGGAGGGGTGAAGTAGGTAGAGGGATTTAGAGTATACTTATGGTGATGAGACTGAGTAATGTACAGAATTGTCGAATCACTATATTGTGCACCTGGAACTAATATAACACTGTATGTTAATTGTGTCTCAATTTAAAAAAAATAAAATAAAAAAACATACACAAAGATACACCAGCAAAAAATTGAAGTGGGTATATGTGTTGGGGGGCGGTCATAATCCTAGCATAAAACAAGGTAAAATTCAGGCCCCAGAGTATTAAATAAGACAAAACTGGCACTTTGTCATGCCACAGACTACCATGGAAATACAGCAGTTACACAATCTGTGCATCAAATTGTAGCATCTTTTATTAAGCATAAACAAAGGAGACATAAGGAGCAGTAGGCAAAATGCACCCATCCTAGACCTTTACTCATTTATTTTAATAGAAGACAGATAAAGCTAATGAAAAATTGTTATATCCACTCCGTTAAATTTGTTGTAGCCATTGCAAATGAGGATTATATAGTTCTAGAGGAAAAGTGTGCAACATATGAGAAAAAATACATCACACGTGTGTAACTGTGTTATCTCATTATAACCTGCAAATTGGGTGATTAAAGGTGCATAAAGATTAGAAGAGCCACAGGGAAGCGTAATTCATTGTTTGAGCAAAAAGAATTGAGAGTCTATAGATTTTAGCAAATAGTTTTGATGATTTCAGTATTTTAAGGAAAATGCTAATTAGTTTTTTAGCATAAATCTGGATATTCCTTAGAGAGAACAGCTACGGCAACACTGGCCCATTGAGGGTACGTGTAAAGACGTCCAAACATGAGATACAGTCATTTATGAATTCATTCATCATATGACTAACCCCAGAGCATCTGACTTAAAACCGAATTGAAAAGGTTAGATTAACAAAGAGAGTGTAATCAGGACACTGAGTGGGACATTTGCTGGTTGTTTTCTGTGCTCTAAACATTAGCCTTGACACGTGAAAAATATTTCCCACCAGCTATTCTTTAACTGCAATCTGTAACACTTAACTAAAAGAATGGAAGTGTCTGAAACAAATAATACTAAATTCCCAGAGAATTACAGATTTCCAGGGACATGGGATGGGGAGGGAAGAAGGGTACAATAAGGAAATTCTGAGGAATCATTGGTTTCAAACAAGGAAACTCAGATTGTTTAAATGACTCCCCTGTGGTCACTCGGCTAGGTAGAAGCAGGATTGAGATTAGAACAAAATTCCTGCTTTCCAGAAAGAAAAATGTTAAATTTCTTCCAGCTCCGCCACCTGGACATTCACGAGACTTAGAACCAACTAATTTTAAGTTTAAGATAAATGTTACATTTCATGTGTTAGACTATATATGTGTTAGAATCCATACATTTTTGATTTTCTGAACCTTTAAGAAGTCTTGTATGGAAGTCTCATGCCTTAGTATTTCATATCTTCCCACAACATCATGTCAATACAGTAGCAGACTTTGTCATCGGTTCTCTTGTGGTCACGGGTCCCCTTGTTCATGGCAGCTGTCTCATCGACCTCATTTCCTGACTTGGAAGTGCCAGTCAGCTGTGGAAAACAAAACCCAAGATGCACAAAATTTAACAGTTGCATACATTCATTTAAAAATAACAATGCATGCAGGGCTTCTTATGTTAAAAATCTTCTGTACACACGTTTCAAAGCCAAAGTGCACCAAATTTCCCCAAAATAAAGCTTGTAGAAACATCAGCAGGCATGAATGCACTCAGAAAGCTGATGGTCCCCGAAGCCAGATGTGAAGCTAGAATGCTGGGGAGAGATGCAACAGTGGTTTCCAAGTTAAACAAATTTTCAAAAACAGTAAACAGGGTGAGTGGATAAGATCTCGGGTCAACAGAGGGAACCAGGGAAGAATCTAAGTGTGGCCCGTGAAGGGAAGTCTTTGGGATGAATGCTTAAAGATTTGGCTTATAGATGTTTATTCAGAAATACTTTGAAGCACCTGTAGTGTGCCCGGTTTTGCATAGAATGTGTTGTTAATGTCAATTGTCTATATGTTTATTTCCATTTTATAGATTCTTTGTGACAGAACTTCAATCCCAGTATTGGCCAGCTACAGCAGGTGCCCAGAATATTCTGTGCAGGAGTGGAGGGGAGGGGCAAAGGGAGGGATAGACTCCCTGCTGAGCAGGAAGCTTGATGCGGGGCTCCATCCAGGACCCTGGGATCATGACCTGAGCTGAAGGCAGAGGCTTAACTCACTGCACCCCCCCCCCCAGGCGGCCCCCTGAACATGCTTTTTTTTTGGTCTATTTAACCTCAGCTGGAGATGGGGAATGGAAGGTCATTCAGTACCACTTCAAGTGTAAGATCTATATATATACTTATAATCGATATATTATATATATATATATATATATATATACACACTATGTATCTGTTTTCCTGTTTTGCATTGAAGAGTTGTTTTGAGTTTTGAGTTGTCCATGCTGTTCCTCTATTAGGGCGTATCATCCAGAGGATTTTCTGCATTGTTAAAAAAATGCAATACGAGCCAACAGCTACTCAGGGGTTTCTAATTTCTCACGTTGTATTTGGCCTTCAATAGAATACATTCCTATGTTTAGAAGCCATTGTCCTGCTTCGTATTATGTTATATGATCTTTGTATTTTGAGATCCTTTTGAGCTTTTTTTCTTGAATTTCACTTTCCTCCAAACAATGGCCGTTTTATAATTCCTGTGTCTTGGGGAAGGAGACAGGGAAAAGGATAGAGTGTCAGCTGGGATGGGACCAGTTGTAGGTCATGCTGGTGAGAAAGAGGAGACTGGGACCTGTGCTCAAGACAGCAGGTCAGCTATGCGGTGGGCCCAGAGGGAGACAGCCCGTAAGTTATTTTTCTGTGTTCAGTTATGTTAGGTGACTTTGAGCTGCCCTGTTTTGATATTTACCTACTCAACAGACTTCCAGTCTGGTCAAGATGGAGTAGCTGGTATTAGGTGTAAACTTCTACCCCTAATAACTATTTTAAAAATGGACAAAATGTAAGCAAAACTTTTCAGGCATTGGACAGTGAGTAGCCTAGAGCCATGATCTTTGAGTCAAGGGAAACACTTGAGCTGACTTCCATGTTTATCCTGGCCTTCCACTTGGGCGTGATTTGCAAACCACAATGCAGGAAAACAATACCCTAATCACATAATTACCGTTTCTTTTTTGTGGTGAGAACACTTAGGATCTAGTCTCTTAGCCAACTTCAAGTACATAATACGGTGTTATTAGCTGTGGTCACCGTGCCGCACGTTAGCACTCCGGGAGCTGCTCATCTCGCAGCTGGAAGTTTACAGCCTTCGACCAACATCTCCCAACTTCCCCCAGACCTCAGTCTCCTGTGACCGTCACTCTACTCTCTGTCACTCTACTCTATGTTTCTGGCTTTTTTAGATTTGAATTTTTTAGACATAGAAGTGAAATCATACAGTATTTATCTTTCTCTGTCTGATTTATTTCACCCACCATCATACCCTTAGGTTCCACCATGTTGTTGCAAATGGCAGGATTTTCTTGTTTTCTATGGCTGAATAATATTCAATTTGTATGTGTATACGTATATAATACACATTTATATAAAATGGTGTGTCCATATATATTGTGTGTATACATTGTTTGGGGTGTGTGTGTGTGTGTGTGTGTATACACATATCACAACTTCTTTATCCATTCAACCACGAATGGACACTTGGGTTGTTTCCATGTCTTGCCTATTGTGAATAATGCTACAGTGATATCTTTTCAAGTTAGTGATTTCATTTCCTTTGGATATATTCCCAGAAGTGGGATTGCTGGATCATATGGTAGTTCTATTTTTAATTTTGTAAGGAACCTCCATACTGTTTTCCCTAGTGGGTGCACCTGTTTACATTCCCACCCACAGTGCACGAGGGTTCTCTTTTCTCCACATCCTTGCCAGCATGTGTTATCTTTTGTCTTTTTGATGATGGCCATTCTAACAAGTGTGAGGTGCTATCTCATTTTGGTTTTGATTTATATGTCCCTGATGTTGACCATCCCTTTCATGTACTTGTTGACCTTTTGTATATCTTCTTTGAAAAAATGTTTATCTGGGTGTTCTGCTTATTTTTAATTGGATTATTTGTTGTTGTGTTGGTATTGTATTACTCCCTTTTTAATACTGTTGCCCAGTGGTGCCTGGCTGGCTCAGTCAGTGGAGCATGCCACCCTTGATCTTGGGGTTGTGGGTTTGAACCCCACATTGGGTGTAGAGATTACTTTGGAATAAAATCTTAAAAGGAAGCCCAATAAAACTGTGGCCCAAATGTGATTTCCCATAACATAACCAAAGCAGGATGGAGTTTTCAAAAAGACCTTGCTAAATATCAAGGAGAATAAAAGTGAAAAATGGGAATATACAAGAAGCACAAAAAAGAGTTCAACTTACAAAACATCTTAGTTTAACAGACTTGATTGGGACATAGGCCATGTGCCACTCACTTCTTCCTTCTCCAGCCCAGGGGCTGGTACATCTAGACAGGCTCTCGACATGGGCTCTTAATTCCTGGCTCCCGCCTGTATCCAGTGCAGAAGGCATCACCAACAGCTCAGAGACTCAGCCTCTCAGACATGGTAAATTGCTCACTGCCTGGTCAAGAGAGTGATTCTACTTTATCTGCCTTTATAAAGCCCTTCCTCTTTGTTCTTGTTTCTGGATTGATAGACTCTTCCCGGTCCCCAGATGATAGGTCGAATTTTGGTAACTGACATAATGGATTATCTCACTCTTCAAATCAGCCCCACTCCATGGGATATAAGTCCAACAGGTAATGTTACCTACCCACGTACCAACCCCAGCCCCAGTGGAATAGATGTTATGAGTATATCACAGTTGTGGGTCCTTCTCCAAACATTTGGTTAAAATGTGAGCCTGCTGGGGTTTTTTTCTCCCCCATGTTCTCTCCTGCTGTTTTGCCCAGTGTTTTAGTTATTTATGGCTGAGTAACAAAGCATCCCAAAACACTGGTCTTAAAAGGAGTAAAAGTCCATGAGTCGGGGGGTTGACTGTGTCAACTGGGTGGTCCTTGCTTGGGGTCTCTTATGAGGTTGTAGGTAGTTGGTGTCTGGGGCTGGCTCGTCTGAAAGCCTCTTGAGTCCCATGTCTGGCGCCTGGGCTGGGAAGAACGGCAGGCATCCCGCAGGCATCTCTGTCTGATCTTCCCACAAGTGGTCTCACCAGTATGGAGCCTCCTTACACAACAACCAAAGCCTCCATTCACTGGTGGCTTGTGAATCTCTGCCTTTCCTATTCAGTATCACCACGTGGGGATGAAAGGAAACTGTTTGATACTCACATAAATAGTGTGCAACCGGGACCATAGCCGTTAAAATTCTATACGATCAGGAAGAGAAATTTCAAGAAGGCATCTAGTATACAAGAGTGTCCCAGTCTTTGATGGGCTTTCGGGTTTTCAATATCGTTGTACTGCTTCCTGAGGAACAAGCCCGGGAGGGGGTAAATCTGGGCCTCCTGTGTTTTGGGAGCTGGTGGTGAGCACTGCGGAAGGTGGGAGGGCAAGGCACGTGATCGGGCCTCTGGCTGCCCGGATTTAACTCCCAGCACAACCACATCCGCTGTGGGCTCTCAGGCGATGTGGTTTCCCCAATCCCTCTTGGCCTGTTTGCCCTCCTCTGAAAAGATGAGAATCCTAGTAGCACCCATCTCACGGCTTTTGTGAAGCATACATTAGGTGTTTTACCGAAAGCATTTAGAACATCTATCTGTCCATCGCACAATAACACTCAAAAAACTGTTAGCTATTCTTACCATTCACACAAAGTCTTAGAGTTTTTGCCATGAAGCATTGGATTTTTATTGACAAGGCTTTGGCCTGACATCCCCGTCTCTCAGAAAATGTTGATGTGAGTATACATGAGTAGACATAAATAGAAAGAAGAATAAAAATGTTCAGATGGGTTTGACACAAAGACAATTCTCCTTTAGCAATTACGAAGCTATAAATAGAATGAGAGCAGCTAGTGTTCTCAACACATTTCTAAACAAGTTGGCTCAAGGATCAATTACAGTACAGACAAGTACTAAGGTCCTCCTGGAAACTCCTTTGCACAGCCCTGTGAAAGTTTCAGGGCTGATTGCATTTTTTTTGGCAGCAAGAAAATTTGTCAAGCAGGAGTGTGAAAATTGGAATCGTCAAGACTGCAACAAAAAGCAAGCACATGGCACCATTTTGAGGAAGCATCAAGGTTGAGCCTCCCAGCTGCTGTCCTGGGTGAAAGAAAACACAGGCCCCTGGCTGGAAAGAAATGGAACATAATTATGCCATGATGAGCTGGGAGGAAATGGCAAGGAAAAATTGCGATGCAGAGCATGACGGACGCTGTTTTGTCGATCAGAACTGCTGGAATGTTGCGGTAGAGCTGGGTGGCATAATAACTCTGTTTTCTTCTTTCCCAACTTGGCAAGCAGAAACGAAGCAGCAGACCACATCGTTTTATTTTGTGTTTCTTTTTCTCAACGAGATTATGTCAGGTTTTGTAGAATGGATCGTTGAGTCATTGATAATGAAAATAGAGCAGATACACCCTTTGAAGGCACAGAGCTATAATTCTATTGACTAGGAATTTCCTGTTGCTTATCTATATTTTGAAAATTCCACGGGGGGTCTTCTCTGAGGGTAATTTACATGATGGCAAACCATCCATCTTCGACTATGTGCCTTCCGAGTAATGTGGGTTTTATTCACATCTGATCTGCGCTAATCACATTTTAAATCGTGATTTATGTCACAATCAGGAAGACTCAAATCATCAATCAGGGAGACTCGGTTTCTATTCGTTCTTCCGCAGAGGGTGCATACTAGTGGCTTGGTTGCTGGTAAGTTAACAGGTGTTCTGCAGAGAGGTGGAAGGTGCATTCTGTTTTAATGTAGTATTTAAATTTCATGTTTTTGTAACTAAATAAGAAATCAGAGTGATGATTCAGGTATTTTAAAAACCAAAGTATTCATAGCATCTCCTTGTATTTCCTGGGGGATTCATCATGTCTATCCTTTCCTTTCCTTTTCTTTTCTTTCCTCTCTCTCTCTCTCTCTCTCTCTCTCTTTCTTTCTTTCTTTCCTTCTTTTTAGAGATTGAGAAATTAGGGATGACGGGGGATGGGGAAGAGGGAGAGAGAAAATCTCAAGCCAGCTTCACGCCCCTCCCTGCCCCCGATGCAAGGCTCCACTTCACGACCCTGAGATCATGACCTGAGCTGACATCAAGAATCGGTCACTTAACTAACTGAGCCATCCAGGCGCCCCGATCATTTCCAATTTAACCAGATAACCACAGTTATGTGGGGAATATTTTTTGGCATGCCATATTAAACACAACAACAACAACAAAATGTGTCTGAGCCACTTTATTCAACAGAAATAACAAACATACATTAAATGTGCAGGTGTATATTTTTAAAAGTAATGTTGGGGTCCAGCATGTGGGGGTGAATTGACAGCTAAAAGACCACAGGCACAGAGACTGGTTAGGACATTATTTCAATGGTTTGGGAAGGAGGCGAGGAGCACCCGACCCCAGGCAGTGGTGCTCAGTTGGAAGTAAGGAGACAGCCTTGGTGGCAATGAGGAGAGACCTTTGAGAGGACCAGAAGATGAGCGGAGTGACAAGTCATGGCAGGTAAGGATGGAAAGGATGTTTCATACGAGGCTACCATGAGACTAATGTCTTCTCTCCAATATCATTTTCTTCACTAAAATCTACCATGTTTAAAAATCAAATTATCATTATTATAGTAGCGCTTAAAAAATCTATATAGTGTTCACTGACTGCTTTCTCCTTCTGTGCTGAGTCTTTTATCAGTTCATTTAGAGCTCCAGAATTTAGGGCACCTGGGTGGTTCAGGTGGTTAAGTGTCTGCCTTCGGCTCAGGTCATGATCCCCAAGTCCTGGGATTGAGTCCTGCATCGGGCTCCCTGCTCAGTGGGGAGTCTGCTTCTCTGGCCCTCCCCTAGCTTGTGTGCTTTCCCTCTCTCCCTCTCACTCTCTCTCTCAGTAAATAAATAAAATCTTTAAAAAAAAATAGAACTCCAGAACTTTAAAAAAATCACATAGTTTTGTTGACTATTTGTATATAAATTGTGTGTGTGTGTGTGTATCTCAAAGTCACTTGCATATAAGACAGAGAGATGAAAGATCTAAGTAAGTGGGAAAAATATACCATGCTTATAAATTGGAAGGCTCAATTTAGTTAAAATGTTCAAATCTTCCCAAACTGATCTTTAGATTTAATCTGATCTCAATCAAAAGCCCAGAAAAAATTGATAAGTGAACTCAAAAACTTATATGAAGTACAAAGAACATGGAGTAACCAAAACAATCTTTAAAAACTGCAGCAAAGCCAAAGACCTCACAGTCTAATTTCGGGACTTACTTTAAAGCTAACATAATCACACCCAGCATGGTGTTTGGTATAACAATGGACAAATGGATTATTGGAATAGAAGAGATTCCAGAAATAGACTTACACATAGTCAATTGATTCTTTAGCAAATGGCACTGGAACCCAAATTTTCAAAATGGGTGACAGACTTTAACAGGTCCTTCAAAAAGGAAAAAAAACAAAACAAAACAAAAAACAAAAACAGAAATAGTCCATGAGCGTGTGAAGAGATGCTCACCTCTTAGGCACCAGAGAAATGCAATTTGAAACCCAAAATGAGGTCCTGTTATATGTCCAACCAAGTGGCCAACATTAAAATGACAGACAACATCAAGTGTTGAGAAGGATATGGAACAACAAAAGTCTCATATATGACTTGTGGGAGTATAAAATGGTACAACAACTTTGGAAATGTAACTTACAGGTAGGTTCACCCGAAGATACACAGAAAAAATAGTAAAAACTGAAAACAATGCAAATGTCCAATAGTAGGAGAATAGACACACAATTTGCAGCATATCCATAGAATGGAAGAAATCAGTAATAAAGGGGAACAAGCTACTGAATCTCGAAAGAATGAATCTCAAAAATAATATGAGCAAAAATCTCAAAATGTATCAGATAAAGGGCTAGTGTCCAAAATCTATAAAGACCTTATCAAACTCAACACCCAAAGAACAAATAACCCAATCAAGAAATGGGCAGAGGACATGAACAGACATTTCTGCAAAGAAGACATCCAGATGGCCAACGGACACATGAAAAAGTGCTCCACATCACTCGGCATCAGGGAAATACAAATCAAAACCACAATGAGATATCACCTCACACCAGTCAGAATGGCTAAAATTAACAAGTCAGGAAATGACAGATGCTGGAGAGGATGCAGAGAAAGGGGAACCCTCCTGCACTGTTGGTGGGAATGCAAGCTGGTGCAACCGCCCTGGAAAACAGCATGGAGATTCCTCAAAAAGTTGAAAATACAGCTACCTCACGACCCAGCAATTGCACTACTGGGTATTTACCCTAAAGATACAAACGTAGTGATCCGAAGGGGCACGTGCACCCGAATGTTTATAGCCGCAATGTCTACAATAGCCAAACTATGGAAAGAACCTAGATGTCCATCAACAGATGAATGGATAAAGAAGATGTGGTATATATACACAATGGAATACTATGCAGCCATCAAAAGAAATGAAATCTTGCCATTTGCAACGACGCAGATGGAACTAGAGGGTATCATGCTTAGTGAAAAAGTCAATCGGAGAAAGACAACTATCATATGATCTCCCTGATATGAGGAAGTGGAGATGCAACATGGGGGTTGGGGGCGTAGGAAAAGAAGAAAAGAAACAAGATGGGATCGGGAGGGAGACAAACCATTAAGTGACTCTTAATCTCACAAAACAAACTGAGGGTTGCTGAGGGAGGGGTGTCGGGAAAGGGGGGTGGGGTAATGGACATTGTGGAGGGTATGTGCTATGGTTAGTGCTGTGAAGTGTGTAAACCTGGCGATTCACAGACATGTACCCCTGGGGATAAAAATACGTTATATGTTTATAAAAAATAAAAAAATTAAAAAAAAACTCAAATGTGAGTAAAAGAAGCTAGGCATAAAACAGTATATATGCATGATTCCATTTACATGGAATTCTAGAATAGGCAAAATGATCTAAAGTGACAGAAATCAGAGTAATGGTTGCTTTGAATGGGGAGAATTGACTAGAAGTGGGTACAAGGGAATTTTTTGGGGTAATGGAGATGTTCTGTATCTTGACTGAGTGTTAGTTACATGGGTGTAGATATTTTTCAAAATATTGAAATTGAATTGCATACTTTGATCTGTGCATTTCACTGTATGTAAATTTTACTTCAATGAAAAAAGTGCCAAATTCCCAAGAATATTTACATATGAGAGGTCTTCAGAAGTCTTCTGATGTAGTCCCACATTAATAATGTAGGAAGCACTAAAAGCTACAATTCCACATTATCAGAACTCAGGAAACATGAATGTGACCACACCTGTTTCAAGAGCAGTTTGTAACTCTTATTATTAAACATCTGTAACTGTGTCAGTATCTTGGGTGTCACCCCATTCTCCCTTTGGGTGGTAAGAGATCTTAAAACCTACTTTCCCCTGGCAATATTTCTGGGGCTTAATAAGGGGGGAGGAATTGTGATTTTTGTGATCACTGCTGACTTGAAATCTCTGCTTGTACTGATTTTGTGTCCTAGATTGTTGCTACCTTTGCTCTTTTCACACTCCTTTTCTTGGGATAACATCCACAAAACCAGCACAGTATTTTCACTCAAGGTTGTGTATGGAGTCCATTTGGCTGAACTTTTGAAGCCATGGAACAGTTTAACATTGAACATTACACATCAAAGGATGGATATGTTTCTGTGGATTTTCATTGGTCATTTTCTACATTTGCTATCAAGCATCTGGCCATACAGCTGAGCTCTCTCCTTTCCACTTCTCCTCTTCCCCGCCTTGGCTTGCTGCAATCCCCAGAGCTCCTTTTCACTTTGTAGTTATTTGTAGTACCCTGCTCACCAATCCAGGCTGGGCTCTGAAGCCTAATTTTCAACATGTTAGATGGTACCCTAACATAATCTACAGAGATCCTTGAAAGGGATTTCAAACCCATGAATATCCTCCCTTTCACCTCCTTCCACACAAAGAAATATGGAAAGTTCATATAAACATCCTCCAACTGGAAGAAAAGTGGATGGAATATACAGCTGTGCAACCCCGGAGAAGAGAAAAGGAGAATCTTTGAAAGTGAGACATCTCACACATCAGCACAGACAATAGAGGAGGCCAGAAAGGGCCATTTCCTAGGATTCTTTGGTATTTTGCCCAAAACATGAAGAAAATGACTCAATGCCCATGAGAATGGGACATATCTCTGTGAGGATGGTCGTCCCACATACGGGACACTAAATGAATGCTCAAAAGAGAGAGTGATGGTCAGTGCCCTGGTAAGGGCTTTAGGAACCTCCAGCTGGCTCAACCTTGCCCTCCACCCACACAGCACAGGCCTTCGAGTCATATATAATTTAATATAAAACAATTCTTGGGCTATAGATTGTGGCTCAGAGGGGAAGACAAAGGAGTGTCAGATCAGGTGGGAAAATATCAAGGGGAACTTATCCACATGATAGTGGAACAAATAGAAGATCTGGACAGATGGGTACCATCATTAGCATGTGCAAGAGGAAAAGAAATGGCAAGTAGCTATGCAAGTTTATAACAACAAAAATGCACAAAATGTTGCATGGAAATAACAAAGAAACCAGTCTGGAAGCAAACATAATCTAAGGAACAGAAGGAAACCTCCAGGTGTTTTTCATGATATGGAAGAACTACAAGAGGGTATGAACTCAATATAACTAGCTCAATACCAGGGTAATAAAATAATAATGATGCAAAGGAAAGAGATGTGGAAGAACAGTGAGACTCCAAACACTATTACAGATCTGATACATAATTTAGAAAGAGCCAAAAATAAAATTCCTAACAAAGGGAAAAAAAGAAGTTTGAGATAATCACAGTAACTTCAAAGGAAGAATATGAAAGGAATAAAGCAATTAAGAAGATGATGGAGAAGCCGCTGGGTCGCTTAGTCGGTTAAGCATCTGACTCTTGGTTTTGGCTCAGGTCATGATTTCAGGGTTGTGGGATTGAGCCACAGGTGCTGTGCTTGGCTGGGAGTCTGCCTGAGATTTCTCTCCCTTCGGCCCTCCCCCACTCACTCTCTCTCATGCTCTCTCTTTCTCTTAAAATAAGTAAGTAAATCTTGAAAAAAAAGGTAATGGATTTGATTCATCTGAAATGAACCAAAGTAAAGATAACTAGAGTTAGTCAAATATGGAACTCAAGATATTGACCAGAAAGAATTTTCATAAATATGATAGAAGAAAACATCCCCATCACATGCAATGAAAGAACAGTAACATCTTTGGCTCATAGGGGCACCTATTATCTAGGGGAAAATTTATACAGAACAATCAATATCTTACACATTGGAGTTATTGAACTTTGAGACTAAAGACATAGTTTTTCAGGCATCCAGATGATAAAGATGTCACTTATGAGGGAAGACATCACTTCTGACTTCTCTACAGTAGCATTCATTTCCAGTACACATTGCAGTGGAGTAATACTGATAGCATTCTGAGGGGAAGAAGGTGTGACCCAAGATGATGACAACCAGCCACACAGTTAGTTCTTTCAGTAGAAAGGAAACAGGAAGTCATACTCAACCATGAAGGAGTCCAAGAAATATTGCATATGGCACTTCTTCACAAGAAAAAAAAATGACTTGACAATAAATGGAACCAATGATGAGATTTATTTTTTCTACTTTTATTCAGTTAAAAAAAGGTCAATGTTATGTGTTAAATTCATATAAAAATAAGCTAAAACTGAGCAACTCGGGAAATGTTTATGAACTAAATGTAAATGTTAGAACACTTCACAAAATGAAAATAGAGCTAACAAGATGTCGGTGGGTGACAGAGGTGTAAGAATAAAAATCTCATATATCATAGTAGGAAATCAATACTTTTTATCCAAAATTGAGGCATGTAGAAAAACATACAATAAATTCAACTTTTCAGTTGTTTTACAAACTTAGAGAAATCTTTAAGGGACATCTTTCTGAAGTTCAGCAATTTCTTAAATTTCACACGTTTTTATTATTTTGGTGAAGTCAAATATTTTAAAAAATCCTTTGATTTGTATATGTCTTCTGATGCAGGTCTGGAATGATATTTATGCCATGCTTAACACTGTTTTCTTTTCCTGGTGGCAGAGTTTGGGGCAGTTTTTTTGTTTTGTTTTATTGGTTTTTGCTTTCTTTTAAGATGTTTTCTATGTTTTTAAAATTATTTAAGTTTTTTAAAAATTACCTAATTTTTGATTTTTATTTTTCATTTAACTGAAACTTAGTAAGTTTTTGAAATAAATATGAGGATGGCCAATACAATTTAGAAAAGACAACACCAGGGGCAATTGGGTGGCTCAGTTGGTTAAACATCTGGCTCTTGATCTCAGCTCAGGTCTTGATCTCAGGGTCTTGAGTTCAAGCCCCCATGTTGGGCTCCATGGTGGGCATGGGGCTTACTTTAAAAAAATTAAAAAAGAAGAAGACAACAGCAAAGAGGGGTGACTTGCCCTATCAAATACTGAAACATTATGATGCAATCGCAGGAACTAACGCAATGTGGTGTGGCGGGGGGAAGAACAGGTAGCTATTTCACTGGACCAGAATGGAGTCTATATCTTGACTCATGCTTTTACAGGAATTGGTGTCTATTAGATGTAATGCCTTAAATTGGTGGTGTTATTTAATAAATATGTTAGGTATTTGAAGAATAGGTTGAAACACTATCTCATAACATGTAACACAATAGGTCTTTAATACTTTAGGAATCTAAGAGTTTAAAAAAGGAAGAATAAGAGGATACAACACAAGATGAGGAAATTGTAGGTGATTTCCGGGTAAGGAAGGACTTTGTCATTCTGATGTCTCTAGAAGAAAGACAAATGAAAATGGTGATAAGATTGACTACTTGAAATTTTAAATGTTTGTTTGTGACAAACCACCACACAAATGATTAAAATCAAATGTGAACTGGGGCAATCTATCTATGTATGTATCTATCTAATAGATACATATTATCTACTAATAGATATTATGTATCTAATTAATATCTTTAATATAAAAGCGCTTACAAAAATGAATAAGAAATGAATGGCATGAACAGACTAGTCACAAAGACAGGAAACATTAAAAAAGTGAAAATGAAGCAAATATTTCCTTTTTCTTGTAGACAAATAAATGTAATTCTCAAACTGTGGGATGTCAAGGTTTTTTTGTGTATATATATATATACAAATTTCTTACTTTGAGATATATATAATATATATGATATATATAAAACAAAGTAAGTATAATATATATATCATATATTATATATATATATCTCAAAGTAAGAAATTTTAAAAATTGGATAAAAATCAAGGTAGGTGAAGTTTCAGGTAATGTGTACTCTCCTGCACTCTTAGCAGAACTATAATGTAGTACAATATTTTTTATGGTTGAAGCTTAATATTTTGTATGGATCTGACCATATTATTCTTTTCTCTTAATTGAAATACGGTTGACATACAATATTATGTCAGTTTCAGGTGTACACCAGGACGATTCGACAATCCTGTTCATTTTGAAATATTCATCATGATAATATAGTCACGGTCACCATAAACCTTATTTTAATATTATTGACTATATTTCTTATGCGGTAGTTTTTAACTCTATGGCTTATTTATTTTATAGCTGGAAGTTTGTACGTAGGATGGACGAAATTGCACAATTTTTTAGGACCATGTAGCAGTTCATTCTATCAAAACCTTTCACCCAACACTATTTCTAAAGAAATAGGCTGAATGCAGTACAAAAAAAAAATTAATTTAACAGCATTGTTCATGATAATTGAGAACTTCTCCTCCCCAGCTGTTCCATGCATTTTTCTCATCCTCACCCTTCTGATTACCACCAGGAGAGATGATGAAATTTATGCTCACTTCCCCCCTCCATTTATCCTTGGTCCGACAATTTTGTGTAAGTCCTATTATTTTTAGGTTGTCGTGCTTTATATTATTTACATCTGTTTTATCATGGTGAACAAGTCTTCTGTGCTCTGACTCTAAAAATGGAAAGCCAATAAACTTCACTTACCGCATGACGATCATGTAAACATTCCTTCTGGAATTTGGAAAAAACACCAGAGGCAGGGGTTTTCATCTGCTTAACATGAATATAGCACAAAAGCCTAGAAGAGAACCTAGAAGGAAGCACTGAATAAATATTTGAATAAGTATTTGCTGAATAAGTGAAAATACTCAGTGGTATGATTGGACCCATAAGAAGAAAATGTCATTCTTTGCCATTAATACTGTGGCTGGCGAGAGGCCAGAATGCAGTGCAGTTCCTCCAAGAGAGCTAAGGAAGTGACCAGGGAACTTACTTAAAATCCATTGTCAAACTACCCCAGACTACCACACCGGGATTTATGAAAGAGCTGCTGGGAATCTGCATCCCTCATGGGTACTCAGTGTGGTTCTCCACACGTTAAAGATGGACACTCCTCATCCTGCTGAATCCTTTTATTTTCATTCTGGCTCACTCATTCTTTCTGGGCCACATACAGATGCCAAAATTTGCTATATCCTATGAGGTCTTTTTATTAGGGCCTTGTTTGTTTTGCTAAAATACCTAGGATAGATTTTTTTAAAAGATTTTATTTATTTATTTCAGAGAGAGAGAGAGAGAGAGAGGGCACAAGCAGGGGAAGGGGCAGAGGGAGAATCAGGCTCCCTGTTGAGCAAGGGGCTTGATACGGGACTTGATCTCAGGACCCTGGGACCATGACCCTAGCCAAAGGCAGACGCTTAACTCGACTGAGCCACCCAGGCATCCCTGGGATAGATTTTCTTTAAGTATGGAGACTATGGCCAATAAATTATGAGTTCTTGTCTTTTTACATGTCTTTCTTTTACCTTCACATTGATCTAAGGTCTGGGTGGGTTTAGGACTCTAGGTTCCAAAGTCTTCACCCCAGAATTTTGAAACGTGGCTCCACGGTCGTCTTGTGGCTAGGATTGCCAGTGATAAGTCTGGTGTAAAAGCCTAATTCCCTTACCTTTCTCAAAGCCTGCTTTATCTCTGAGGGCTTCTTGACCTTCGTGCTGAATTTTCACCCGAATGTGTCTGCCTGTGAGTTTCATGTAAAATGAAATCCTGCTTGGCCTTCAATGCTCTTTTAGCTTGAAGACGGTCTTCCATAGAGCACTGGACTGAAGGGGGAGGTTTGGAAGCTACCACACCCTCTAGGCCAGATGGGGGCAAAATTTTTCTGGGAAAGTGAGCATTTTAGATCATATGGGAGGCTCCCAGGGCCATGCTGCCCGCTAGGGGGCCTCTGGCAATACTACTACACTCCTCCATTGCAAAATGGCAATGGACATCTGTGGCTGTGTCCCAGTGAACCTTTACGGATGCATGCTGAGATTCGAATTGCATATATTTTCACATGTCATAAAATATTACTCTCATTTAGACTTTCTCCCCCACCAATGGAAGAGGCATTTGGAGATTGCAGAATCTACAGAAACAGGCAGACTTGGTTTTGGTCTGCCGACATGACTTTGGCCACCCCTGCTCTAGGCCAACAGAGAAAGCGTGATACGGTATTTTTCCCAGTTTGAGGGGCTCTCTTCAGTGTCTTTATTTTGCTTGCTCTGTATGATTTTTTTTTCCTGCTATTAACATCCCCTTTCCTAACAGCAAGCTCTTTGATTCCCCAAAAATAGATGTCTTTCAAAGGGTAAACCAGCTTGCTGTTGGGGATATTTTGGTCACTCGAAGGGAAGGACCTTATATGGGATGGATTCAACTCAGGTAGACCTGGGTTCTCTAATTTTACAGAGTTATATAAGTGATTATAACAAAAGAAGAGAAAGATGTAACTGAATGCTGATCCCAGGTAATAAATTAGTAGTCAGAAACACATCTCCACAGTTTACATTTTTTTTTTTTACATTCTCACAATGAAGCTGATTCAGTTACTGTTCCATGTCCAAGATAGTGTCCTTAGGCTGAACAGCATTTACAATTATCATTTAATAAGAATAAGAAAATAAAATTATTTTCTTGGGTGCCTGAGTGGCTCAGTCTGTTAAGCATCTGCCTTAGGCTCAGGTTTGATCCCAACTGGGATCAAACCTCACATGGGGTTTCCCTGCTCAGTGGGGAGTCTGCTTCTCCCTCTGCCTGCTGCTCCCTTTGCTTATGGTCTCTCCCTCCCTCTCTCTAATAAATAAAATCTTTAAGAAATTATTTTCTTTATGCCATTGTTTCTTTCCATTTTGTCTATAATTCCTAAGAGTTGAGTACTAAACCTTGGATCTATCTTCTATGTCTCTGAATTTTCTTCTCTCATCCTTTTCATCACTGTCTTTTTGCTCTGAGATTTATTTCGTTTCATTTTCCAGGTCACTAAGTTAGTATTTCTCTATGCCCATGGTATTTCTCTATACCCACTTAATGTCTTATTTCAGGAAGCATGTTCTGATTTCTGAGAACTTTAGGGTTCAGATGATTCCTTTTACACAGTAGGAAATAATGCCGTGTGCAGTACTTGGAATGGATGATATCATAAGTATGCCCATACTGTGGTCTCTCAATACCATTCTCACAAAAAAGAAAGCAGGCTTCTTGGAGGAAAAGCTGATTCCAGGTCTGGAGCAAGAAATATGCAAGATGAACCACAGCAACTCATTAGACTGAACAGCAGGGAAAGTCATTATGAGGACTGAGATTGTGTCTGGAGCACCCGGGAGCCAACCTGGAGAGGTTCCCACTGACCAAAGATGGGACAAATGGAGCATCAAGAGGGATAATAACTGTGATGAATGGAAACATAATATATGTTAGAAGAAATGAGTTCATAATGGCAAGCATACAGTAGCCTTCTCTGGAGTGTCCTAGGGAACCAGTCATTATTTTTTAAAGTGGCAGTAGAGGAAAAGAGACAGACACTTACTTTGCTTCTAGACCTTAGAGGAACTTAGTTTACTTACTTACTTTACTTAGAGGAACGTAAACTGTTCCTCTAGTTAAGTGAAGAGATGGTGTGTTTCCCACTATAGGTGTATTCCAGCAAATAAAAGAAGAAGGAATGCTAGAATCTGAAAGGCACTGTTTTACAACATCAAAAGTACCAGTGGATTTTGGCAATGATCGTCAACAGCTGCCAGTGTCACAAAAATAGGGACAGCCAGACATGAAGTGCCTCTTGAAGGAAGGAAGTTCACAACACTTCCTGTGAAGTTGTCTTTTCACCCAAGCCCCCAGCCAAAATCAAATCAAAATCTAACAGTGCCTCTAGATCTAGCTACCAGTCTACAGAAGATACAGGCAACAGAGGAACACGTTCAGAGACACCACGGAGACACGTTCCGCAAAATCCAGACTGTGCAGGGGGCAGTTTCTGCCAGATCGACAGCCCAATGGATTCTTCAAAAATTTATTTCAAAGGAAAGAAGAAAAAGTGACAGAGGCTGAAGCTATAGATTAGAGGGGACTTAAGAGACATATTAACTAATCATTATGCATGTTTGGGAAATTTGAACACCATTTGGTTATCCAATGATATTAAAGAAACATTAATTTTGCATATGTGATAATGGTATCGTGATTATGCTTTTTTTAAAAAAGAGATACAAACACACACACACACTAAATAAATAAATAAATAAAAAGAGATACAAACAGAATCTTTTAGAGATTGGGCTATCTACAAATGAAGGCTATGATGAATGGGATGTACTTTAAAATAATCTTGGGAGGGGGGTGCCTGGGTTGTGTAGTCGGATAAGCGTCTGACTCTTGATTTTGTTTCAGGTCATAACCTCAGGGTTGTGAGATCAAGCCCTGTGCCAAGCTCTGTGCTCATCAGGGAGCCTGCTTGAGAGTCTCTCTCTACCTCTGCCCCTCCCATTCATGCTTTCTCCGTTTCTCTAAAATAAATAAATAAATCTTTAAAGAAAATAAAATAATCGGAGATGGGAGTCAGTGGGATTACAGAGGAAAATTGGCCATGCATTAGTAACAGGTGTATTTGAGTGATGGGTATATGGGTTCACTATATAATCTCTCTACCTATGCCAGTGTTTGAAATTTTCCAAATAAAAAGCTTAAAAAGCAAAGTGAAAAGACAAATGAAAAACCTGTGGAAATACTTTGATCATACATCACAGACACAGGGTTAATCTGGTTAATGGGTGGAATGGCTAGGAATCTCGAGCAAAATGAAGTAACAACCCAATAAAAACTTGCCAGTTGGCAGAAAAAGAAATCTAAATGGCTCCAAAGTGTATGAAGTATGCTTAACCTCACTCGGAATATAAATGAGAGTGAAATTATATGAAGAAAGCATCTCTTAACTATGGGATGGACTGAAATTCCAAAGATTTCCAACCTAGTCTGTTGGCGAGGCTCTGAGGGAAACAAGCCCTCTCCTACAATGTTGGGGGAAGTGCAAAATGGCCTAGCCCCCCAAGGAGAGCCTTTTGGCAATATCTATCAGGATTACAGATGCCTTGACCCTTTGGCCAGGCAATCTCATGGCTATGATCATATCATACAGACATGTCCAACACACTTAGGAAGTGAAGCTTGGTTTATAATAGTGACAGACTGAAAAAGCAGCCCAGGTATTCATGGATGAAGGAGTGATCAGATATACCACAGTAATCCTCTGAACGAAGTAAAGTATAGCCACAGAAAAATGAAAAAAGCTCTCTATGTATTGATGTGGGAAAGTCTCTAGGAAAAAAAGTAAGTGGGGAAAAAAAGCAGAATGGTATTGTAAGGACGGGGATTGAATTGTGTCCCTTCGAAATTCGTATGTTGATGTCCTAACCCTCAGTACACCACAATGGCACCTTATATGGGGATAGGCTCTCTAAAGAGTTGACCAAGTGCAGATAGTCATTAGGATGAGCCCTAACCCAATATGACTGATATCTTTATAAACAGGGGAAATCTGGAGACAGACATGCATATAGGCAGAGCACAAGAAGAACAAGAAGATGAACAAGAAGATGGCCATCTACAAGCCAAGGAGAGAAGGACGGAGTAGACCCTTCCCTTCTGGCACACCTTGATTTTGGACTTCTAGACTCGAACAGAGATAGTAGATTTCTGTTGTTGAAGCCACCTGCTTTGTTCATGCAGGTAGCATGCCACGTGCTGTGTAGGACAGGAAGGAAAAGAAGTGTATGTTTTCATATTTGTTTGCATTTGCACATAAAGTAGGGCTGAAGGGTGAGGGTGGGAGTGAAACTTCTCAGTGTATCCCTTCTTCTTTTTCTTTGGTTTTTGAATCATGTGACGATCGTAGAGATTTTAAAAGTTAAGCATTAAAATGAATTTAGGATTAATTCTGTTTTCCTTGAATGTTCTGAACCATCTCTGATTCTGCCAGGATCAGTTGTCCTTCAAGTTTCTGTCCATCTTCCTCTCATTTGATGGGAGTTCTCATGAAACATCTTATGACTATTTGTTGCCGTGTGTCTTCCTTTCTTCCTTTCTTTCTTTCTTTCTTTCTTTCTTTCAGATTTTATTTATTTATTTGACAGAGAGAGATCACAAGTAGGCAGAGCAGCAGGCAGAGAGAGATGGGGGGAAGCAGGTTCCCTGCAGAGCAGAGAGCCCTACGTGGGGCTGGATCCCAGGACCCTGGGATCATGACCTGAGCCGAAGGCAGAGGCTTTAACCCACTGAGCCACCCAGGCGTCCCGCCGTGTGTATATCTTAAGGAAGGACGATCCTGGGCAGTGTTGGTGCCCCTGGTGTGGGCGTCTCTCCCCCAGGGCTGGATCCTGGGATGGCAGCTTCTGTGTGGACCAGAAGCGGAAGCCCATGTAGGCGGGGGTTCCCTGCACCGCGCAGGTCACGGAGCTGTGGGCGGGCACCTTGGCAAGAATGGCTGTGTTCTGCTGTATCCCAGCCCTTGGCTGAGCAACTTGCCTTTTCCTCCTGCATCTTCCCCGTGTCTGCCTGTGCTCTGCTCTGCTTCTCTCATCAAGGACCTCAGCTGGGGTCCTGCCCTTTCTCTGGAGCACCTTCACTGCCAGGAAACGTATGTACAGAGAGAAAAGGACTCAGACTTCCCCGGCGGTTCTGATGCCCAAGAGTGGTTCGCTCCTGCTCTGTCGTACCTGCTGATGCACATCACAGGGCTTTTCCAGGGCTCCCTCGGGAAGAACAAAACAGCTTCACCCTTTGCCCTGATTTCTCCACCCATCAGGCCCCAGTGGCTTTCTCCCTTCCTAAAATTCCTCTAACGCTCTGGTCTGCAGGGAGCACCCTTTCTTGCCTTCCAACGTTGTAATAGCTCATAAGTGGAAAAATAATTTTTTCTCCCATCATTACAAAGGGATGTTGGGAAGCAGGGGCGGCAGGTGAGCGTGCTCCTGAAATAGGTCCCAGGGACCTCTCTGGTGCCGGATTGTGATTTGTCAAGTCGAGGGCGCCCGGGTTCATTATATTCATTTCAGAAGACAGGGAAATGTAATACACTTAAGTAAGGTGTCAGAATCAATCAGTATACCAGAAAACACACACACACACACACACACACACACATACACACACACACACACAAAACCATTGACCTACATATTTCAAGCAGAGAGGGATTATATGAAGGAAATTGGTTTTCTACTAAGAAAGGGTTGGAGGTACATGAAGGGGGGAAGGTGTTGGCGCCCAGAGACCAGGGCGTAAATGAATGTGCCGGTGCCCCCATTGGCGTCCACCACGCTGTCACTATGGAGCCTGCCTGTTGCTGTCCCTGCAGATGCCGAGGCTCCCTGGAAGCTGCCTTTGGCATCTGGGTGGCCTAAGTGCCTCCCCCTGGAAGAGCCCAGCTGGACGCCAGCTGTTAGCGGCACCTGGGCAAGGGTCTTTCTTGCTTCCATCCCCTGTGGCATAAGGGGGGAAAAGAAAGGATAAGGTTGAAACATCCCAAAGGACCAACTCCCTTGAAGCAAGGAAGTTGCAGGGGAACTGGTAATCAGATCTTATTGAGTGGCTTGCATGGGAGTTTCAGAAATAGCTCAGTGGCCAGACCACCCGGTTCAATCTTTGCCTCTTAGCAGGGCAGGGATTGCTGTGCCTCAGTTTCCCCACCGAAGTCGAACTATGAGCAACACCTCACAGGGTTGTCATAAGGATAAGCGAGTTAATGCATGCCTGGTCCTCAAAATCGTGCCTGGAACATTCATCCTTTCGGATGCCTTAGGAACAATAAGGCACTCAGGGAAGTCACCCTGTTTTAAAAACTCTTTTCTCATTTGGTGGAACCTTGACTTTATGGAAGGCTGTTTTGATAGCCTTTAGTGAGGTAGTTCGTGTTTTCAGAATCCATAAATCACTGGGAAGTTTCTCTCTGAATGGAGAGCCATGTGATGTGAAATGTATGTGACTGAATTGTATCATAGATTGTGAGCTTTAATTTTTGGTATTTATTTAAAAATTTTTAAAATTTGAATTCAACTTAATTGACATCCAGTGTATTATTAGTTTCAGATGTAGAATTTAATGATTCATCAGTTGCATAGAACACCCAGTGCTCATTATGTCAAGTGCCCTTATGATTTCACTCATATGTGGAATTTAAGAGGTTTAACCATTTTTTTAAAAAGATTATTTGTTTATTTATTTGACAGATCACAAGTAGGCAGAGAGGCAGGCAGGGAGAGAGGAGGAAGCAGGCTCCCCGCTGAGCAGAGAGCCCGGTGCGGGCCTCGATCCCAGGACCCTGGGATCATGACCTGAGCCGAAGGCAGAGGCTTTAACCCACTGAACCACCCAGGCGCCCGAGGTTTAACCATTTTGAGTAATTATTCCTCCTCAAGCATTTTTTTCTTACAAGAAGTTTTAAAATAATAGAAAATCTTAAAATATTTAGAATTAAGTTTTACTTATATCTGTGCCTCAAGAAATGTGAAAAACATGGATTAAGGGGCGGGGGGAGGAACAGACAATGGTGGTTTAAAGATAGCTGACTGACTATGTGAACACTGAATTTGGAATTTGGATCTGAGTCTCAGTCTTGCCTCTCACCAGCCCTGTAGCTCTGAGTCACATTTATATTGCCTTGTTTTATCTTCTTTCTCCAAAGAGTGAGGAGGCATTGGACCAGGTGCTTCCTCCAGCCCTCTTAACCTTGTTAGGATGCAGTCCTATGTTAAACTACTATGTGTTGAGATTGAATCGAGTCAACCAAGAGCTATGGCCTCGTGCGTGTTTAATCAGATTGCCCACTGATGTCATAAAGACCATGTGAGGGTAGGGGGTCTTATAAATAGGACACCTCATGTTATGGCAAGGGATAGGTTCAATATCTGAGATTTTTTAAAAAAGTAAAACTGAATGATTTTCAATATAAAATAATTTCTTTATTTCCAAAAATATCTCCCATATTGTTTTTGAAATTTCAGAATCTCCTGGGCATTTCCATAAAATGTTTGAAACACAAAAGGATTTACACACAGCTTTTCAGGAGGGCTTAGAAAACTCTGTGACTTTGCGACTAGAAGTCGAACCTCTCAGCATGACATGAAAGATGAGATCATGGTCTGGTGTCCGTTCTCCCTTCCTTCTCCTCACCCACTCCTTCCCCACCTCCAAAACTTCCTGTTCTGGCCACTAAAGCAACTCCTAGCCATTTCTTAATGTCTCCTGCAGCCCCACTGTCTAGACACTCCACAAATGTCAGTTAAATGGACATCTCAATTTTGCTTTGATCGACATCTAAAAGATAAATAGATGTTCCAAAGAGAGAGAGATGAATTCACAAACTAGAGGGTTCAGGGAGACTAGTGTTATTACCAAGGGCAGCCAGGTAAACTTAATGAGGAGATTATTTCAGTGAATAATGTATTTGTTATCCCTCAGGTGCCCCGGGGGTAGATGGAGGAGGGAGGCAGCATGATCCAGTGGGCAGAGGGAAGCATGTTGAACTGGGACAGTTTTGATTACACAAGTATTTAATATCTGGTCAGTAACTGGTACAGCAGGGACGCTTGAGTAGGGCACTTGAGTAGGATCCTGGAAGCTGCTGTCCATGCCTCCTTTGTTAGTTGACCTACAGATTTTCCCCCACGATTTTATTATGAAAATGCTTCAACATATAGAACAGTTGAAAGACTTGTATAGGGAACTCCCGTATATCTGTCACCTAGATTTTTAAATATTTACTATACACTTGCCTCATCACCACTCTGTCCGTCTGTACCTCTAAACATGTCCAGCTTATCATGGTGCATTTCAAAGTGGGTTGCGGGCATCAGGACTTTACCCTGAAACACTTCAGCATGAATATCATTAAGCAGGGTTCCATGTTTGTTTCCTTCTTTTCCTTGGAGGAGAAATTAACATCCAGGGAAATGCCCCAATTTTAAGCATGAGTTCTGACCAATGTGCATACCTCTGTAACTTAGATCCTCATCAAGATACCATCACCCAGGGGGTCCAAAGGTACAAACTTCCACTTACAAAATAAGTAGGTCATGGGGATGTAATGTACTACATAGTGACTGTAGTTAATAATACAGCATTGCATATATGAAAGTAAGAGAGTAGTTCTTGAAACTGATCACAAGAAAAAAAATTCTGTAACTATATGTGGTGATGGATGGTAACTCAGCCCACCGTGATCATTTTGCAATACATATAAATATTGAATCGTTATGTTGTACATCTGAAACTAATATGTTTCATGTCAATTATAATTCAGTTTAAAAAAAGAGAGAGATACCATCACCCCAGGAATTTGTTCTTGCTGGTTCCAAGTCACCCAGCCCACCGTCCAGAGGCAAGCACTAGCTGACTTCACCATGGATGAGTTTGGCCTGTTCTAGAAGAAATGGAATCACTGTGCACATACTGTTTTGCCCAAGGCCGTTCACCCACTCAAGGATGCCCCACAAATTATGTACCCAGTCATCAGTTGACTACACGTAGGTTGCTTCCAGTTTGGGGCTATTATGAACAGTGTTCCTGTGAATATTCTTGCACTAATGTTTGTGTGGACATATGCTTTCATTTCTTTTGGCAAACACCAGGCGTGATTTTGTCCGGGCATGACTGAGGTGCGTGTTTTGTTTTATAAGAAGGTGTCAGACTCTCTTCTAAAGTAGTCCTATCGTTTTACACTCTGACCAACGACGTGTGAGACTTCCAGTCATGGTATCCCCGGACTAGCACGAGGTACCATCAGTCTTTTACATTTTAGCCGTTCTGGTGGCTAGGCCTGTAGGTTGCAGACTGTGAACATGTCTGGCAGGTTCTAGGGTAGAAGACAGGGCAGCTGGGATGGGCCATGGCCCTTGGAGGGCTCAGGGAAATAGCTATTTACTAATTAAGTCAGAAGTGGGTCCCGTCCCAGCTGAAGATCAGTTCCCTCTGGAGTCGAGGAACCATGGATTTTACCCTTGCTCTGCCACGAGCTTGGGGTGTGACCTTGAGACTTTCCTGCCATTGAATCCCAGTTGTCCCTTCTGACATGAGATTGAAGCAGATGATTTCCAAGGTTCCCATCTATTTTTAAATTTAATATATACACACTGATAAGGCTCATTGGGTTCCCAGTGTGGTTTTTTTAATCTTTTAAAAAAATTTTATGTATTTGACAGAGAGAGAGATCACAAGTAGGCAGAGAAACAGGCAGAGAGAGAGGGGGAAGCAGGCTCCCTGCTGAGCAGAGAGCCCGATGAGGGCCTGATCCCAGGACCCTGAGATCATGACCCGAGCTGAAGGCAGAGGCCCAGCCCACTGAGCCACCCAGGTGCCCTCTCCCCACCCCCCAGTGTGATTTTTATCTGCACCTCTCAAATTAGAGCAAAGTGGACTTTTCACAGCCTGTTTATTGGGGACTTTTTAGAGTGCTCTGGAGGCAGGTTGGCAGTTTTATTTGCTCTAACCTGGGGGCGTCTCTGCCCAAGGCCATGGCGTGTAGGGGGGCTGCAGCTGTCCAGAGTGCTGTGATAAGTATTTTAACATTCCGGATCCTGGAGAGTCAGGAAATCCCAATTTTGTTCATGCTGCCTTTTTGGGAGTGGGCTGGAATACTTTTGCCTTTTCTTTCCATCCCACTAGGAACAACCCTCTAAATATTTTAAGGCACCCTTCCATGCGTACCCTGTCCATTAAAACTGATTGAATCTCTCCCTCCCCTCTACAGCCATTCCCCCTGACCTGACTCAGGGCACTCACCATTCTCCACGCATGGGCCCCTTTTCTGGACACATTTTATGTTTCATAGGCTTTGAGCTCCTGTGAGGGCAGGCGTCCTACCCTTTGTGTCCTCTGTTCTCCCATGGCACCTGGCGGGAGGCAGGGGCTCCACGTTACTCTCACGAGGACTGAAAATCTGTGCGGTGGGGACTGAACTGTCACCTATCGGTGTGTCTGGGAATGGGTCTGTTCGGTAGGAGCTGGTGAGAGCCGCATCTTGGCGCCTGCCCGCTCCCCTGAGTGGTAAAAATAACCACAGACAAAGCCTATCATTGCCCCGCAGAGGCAGCCACCTCAGGAAGACCCAGAAAGCCACCTGCTGAGAATATCACACCAAATGGGGGTGTTGAAAGAGTAGGTGTTGTTAAGAATATGAGAATCGGAAATCTGATCTATATGGAAAACACTCATTAGCATGTGTCAGATGCGGATCTGGACCAGAGGTGGCTTTCTCAACACCCCCGAGTGTTCGGGTCACTGGGCAGGAGATGCCCCACCTGATTGTCAAATGACATGACTTCTCACCTCTGAAGCCTCGGGTTCCTTTTCCTTGGATAAGTTTCCTTTTCCTTTTCCCACACTCGCCAAGATCCCTCTCTGATTTCTACTGTTTTTCAAGCAAGCTTCTGCCCTGGGAGGAAAACCAGCCGGCTTGCTAACATGAATATTGCCGTATACTTGGCAATTACATTTAGTTTAAAAAAAAAAGTGCTCATTTTTTCAATTATAAAAGTAATACATGCTTATAATAGAAAATTGGGAAGTATTAAAAACTAGAAAGGAAGAAATAATTATTCATGATTTCACTGCTAGAACACCCACTGTTAACATTTTAGTGGATTTCCTTCCAGTCATTTTCTATGAATATCTATATAGTTGGATTTATTTTCCGGGACACTCTTTTTCTTGCACTTTTAACTTGAAGTTATAACACGAACATGTATCTGTGATGGATGACTGTTTGTAGATATTTACTATCTCACTTCTTACCTTTTTTTTTTTTTTTTTTTTTTAGATTTTTGCTTAAACTCTCCAGAAACATCAGTAAAATTCGAAGTATATTTACCTTTTGGGGAGTCTGGGTGGCTCAGTCAGTTATGCATCCAACTCTTGATTTCAGCTCAGGTCACGATCTCAGGGTCATGGGATTGAGTCCCTGGTCAGGCTCAGTGCTCCAGCAGGGAGTCTGCTTGGAATTCTCTCATCTTCTGCCCCTCCCCCCACTCATTCTCGAACTCTCTCTCTCTCTCTCTTTGTCTCTCTCTAAAAAGAACAGGGAAAGAATATATCTTTTCCTGCTTGCCACAGCACTAGAAGCTCATTGTAACAACAACAACAAAAAAATCAAAGATGACAGGAAAATGTAATTTGGAAAGAGTAAGTTCCTTATACTTCCTCTCCTCAGATATAATCACCATCATGGGCTGAGCTTTAATATACATATTAACATCCATACACTTATATACATGTACAGTTTAAACATTTTTATTACTTAATCAGTACACTGTGAAATAATCAGAGCAGTGAGCTTGTGGAATAAAATGTGGATGGGCATGCCCACCCTCAGCCCTCACTTCCTTCCTTAGGAGTGATAATAGTTAAGCATTTGGAATGTGTCTTTCCAGTTCTTTCCCTATGCATTTGTGCACCTATGAACATGTTCATTTACATTTTGCGGAGGGCTGGTTTTGTCCTAGAGCTGTGGAATTGAGTCGGTGAGACAAACATTGACAATGTGACCTTCACCACCTGGCACGACTCCCATAGATACGTCACTTTGCTTGGCAAAGGTGCTTTGCAGATGTAATTAAGGTGACCTTGTCAGTTACCGTGGATTATCTGGGTGGGACCAGTGGAAGCACGTGGGCCCTTAAAAGCAGCAGAAGAAGTAGATCTCAAAAGTTCTCATCACATGAAAAAAAAATTTTTGGTAACTACGTACGATGATGGACATTAACTAGATTTACTGTGGTGACCGTTTCACAATGTATACAAATAGGAATCGTTACGTTGTACGCCTGAAACAATATAATGTTGCATGTCAGTTATACCTGAATTGGAGGCAGAGGGGGTGTGGGGGGCAGTGGCAGGGAGTGGAAAAGGAAAGTAGAGAAATTCCAAGCCCAAGGGGGCTTGAAGATAGAGGAGGCCACGTGGCCGGAAACAGGGTCCTCAGTCCTATCACCGAAAGGAGCTGGATTCTGGAAGCAGGTTCTTCCCCAGAGATTTTAGATAAGAGGCTAGCAGCCAACATCTTGATTTCTGACTTGTGAGCCCTGAACAGAGAACCTAGACATGCGGTATCAGACTTCTCACCTACAGAGCTGAGAGCTAAGAAACAGGTATTGTTTTAAGTCACTATGTTTGAGATCGTCTGTTATGCAGCCTAGAGCAGGAATACAGATTTGTGTTGTAGATATTTACTATAGGGCTATTTGCAGTAAAAGTCTGCTGACCTTGTACTAGACAGCCCCATTTCCCTTTCTGCATCAAAATTTCCTAAGCCTTCACCTCTTCTGGATGATTATTCTGGAATGTGCCTCCAGGTCCCTAAAAAGAAAAATTCTTGTATCTCTCCTTCCTTTTCAGTTGTTCTCACTGACTACTGATCCTCACTCTGAAACTCGAGGTGGGCTCTACTTCCCACTCTGGCCTATCCCTCACCCTCCCATGGTTTTAGCTTGATTAAGTGGGTGTTCAGTGCTCACACTATCATAGCTATGGAAATCCTATTTGCACCTATGGAACTACCGACTATAGTAAATTTTTACTTTTTATTTTTTCTTCCCCCCTCTCCACAACTTTTGTTTTCCCTGGCGTTAATAATTGTCTTTGTTTTCACGAACTTATTATTAATTCAATCCCAAACTCCATACCCATTGTCCATATTTTCTCACACTCAGGTCACATACCCCAGATACACTATCAGTTCATCTCCCCGAGGAAGTCTCTTCTGGAATCTTCTGAACCACTCCAACTCAGACTGCTGCACAGCTGTCCTTCTGGAATGCCTCTCCAACATCATCTTGCCTGTACCCCTTCCTTTGTCCCTATGTGGGATCTACTGTCCCTATGTGAGATCCCTAGTGCCTTCCCTGTCTTGGTTGAGTCATTTGTTTGAGAACATCCTCCAAGAGCTTCTTCAGATAGGATGTGTGGGAGGCAAATCTCTTGAGAATCTTACATTTGAAAATTTCTTTATTTTACTCTCACACTTGACTGATCGTTTGAGGAGAGAGGTCTTCCAGGCAGGAAAAGAGGCTTGCTTCCCTGCCAGCCAGGTTCTAGTGTTGCTCTTTAAAAGTTCAAAGCTGTGGGTGGGTAGAATAATACCCCATCCCAAAGATGCCCTGGCCATAATCCCTGGAACCTGTGAACCCTTTATTTTAAATGACAAAAGGGACTTTATAGGTGTGATTAAATTAAGGATTTTGAAACAAGGAGATTATCCTGGTGAATCAAATATAGCCACAAGGGTCCTCATAAGAGAGAGGCAGGAGAGTTGGAGTCACAGAAGAAGATGTGAGAATAGAGGCAGAGGTGGGGTGGGGGACAGAGAGAGACTTGAAGATGCTTCTTCGCTGGCTTTGAAGATAGAGGGGCCATGAGCCAAAGAATACAGGTGACCTCCAAAAGCTAGAAAAGGCAAAGAAAACAGATTTTCCAGAGTTTCCAGAAGGAATGTAGCTCAGCCTGCTGGTTGTGTTCAGTCCAGTGAGACCAGTTTGGGATTCCTGACAGCCACAACTGTAAAGATACTAAGTTTATGTTGTCCTAAGGCATCAAATGTGTGGTTCTCTTTTGTAGCAGCAACGGGAGATAAATACAAATGCTATTAAATAGCTATTCAATAGCCGATCATAGGTGGATAACAATCTGATTCTTGATATTTTCTCTTCAGCCTTTCTCTGTCTCTGGAAACTTATAGGATCTTTTTTGCCACCTGCATCCTGAGGCTTTGGGGTGCTGTGCCTTGGTGGGCACTTGATGGGTCGTTATGATGGGCAATTCATCTTCTGGGGGTTTTAGACTCCTCCCTCATCTCTCCCCACCCAGTCTCTATTTGATTATCTTTTTTTTCCAAAATGCATGTTATTTGACGAGGTGGCTGGGTGGGTCATTGGGCTAAGGCCTCTGCCTTCGGCTCGGGTCATGATCCCAGCGTCCTGGGATCGAGCCCTGCGTCAGGCTCTCTGCTCAGCGGGGAGCCTGCTTCTCCCTCTCTCTCTGCCTGCCTCTCTGCCTACTTGTGATCTCTGTCTGTCAAATAAATAAATCTTAAAAAAAAAACACCAAAAAACCCAAAATGCATGTTATTTGAATACTGGACCTCACGGACTAGTCCTTTAATTTTTAAAAAAATTCTTCTTAACTTCCAGCTTTTTAATCTTTTTATCTGTTTTGTGTCTTTTTTTCTTCTCAACTTTCTATTGAGCTTTTCATTTCAGCTATCATGACTTTAATTTCTAGGATTTCTAGCTTTTTGTTCTCTGAATATTAATTTTTATGACATCTTGACTGGTTGCAATATCTTCTTTTATCTTTCTGAGGCTATTAATAATCTTTTGTTTTCAACATTCTTCTCCTTGCAAAAATCTCGGTTTCCTCCAAATTCCTATTCTCTGTCTCCATCTAGGTCCATCTCCATCTGTACCTTGGTGTCCATCTTTGTGTCAGAGTTTCCCCTCTGACGTGCCCCTATGTCTCTTCATATTCAGGAATGGGTCACTAAAATGATTAAGTAAGTGGAGCCTGTTAACTTTGAGCTTCACAGCAGATGGTGTGGCTAGGTCACTTAGTTGGGCTGTCCCAGTGTCATTCCACAGATTCCATCCAGAAAGATCCTCTGGTCTCCTGCCTCAAGGGAAAGATTTCTGGAAAATGAGTTGAGAGCAGGACTGAGGATTTCCGCATCCAATACACATATAATCTTTTTGGTTTTTTGGAATGACAACGCAGGCCTCAACTGTGCCTTGTGCTTCCCAGCCCAGAAGACTCGCTTTTATTATCCTTCCCTCTCAGGACATTTCTCATCCTCTGCTAGGTTGGGGGAAAGACAGTAACAAATGGTGCGGAATGGGGAGGGGGTCTCAGCGGCTGGCCACTGTTGGAACCCCCCTTATCACCATCGATGTCACCCCTATTTCCAGAAGTGTCCAGTTCCCCTCATTCCTGGCCATCCCGGGATTCTGCTGGGTAAATCCTCATTTCTCCACTGCCAGCTTAGTGGTCCTGCAGCTGCCAAGCCTGTCATTGACCTCCCTGCCCTCTGCATTCCTGTGGCCAAAGCTGGGTCCCTATTATCTCTGTCCTTCCTCCTTTCCCTGCAGGTTCTGGCTTTAAAGCCACCCTCTTCTTGGCATCTCAAAGGGGTTTTGGAAGGGAGCAAGAGAAATGTCTATGTTCAATCTGCTCTCTCTACCTGGTGTAACATATTGGGTACCCCAGGAAATATTTCTTTTTTTTTTTTAAAGATTTTATTTATTTATTTGACAGAGATTACAAGTACACAGAGAGGCAGGCAGAGAGAGGAAGGGAAGCAGGCTCCCCACTGAGCAGAGAGCCCGATGTGGGGCTTGATCCTGGGATCGAGGACCCTGGGATCCTGACCTGAGCCAAAGGCACATGCTTAAGTGACTGAACCACCCAGGCGCCCTAATTACTTTTAAAGGGTGGATTTACACTGCATTCATACTCTCTTTCAGTGTTTTAAATTTTAAGCAGAAATAAAAATCGCGAGGGGTCCCTCCTGGGTGGCAAAGTTGGTTGAACACCCATGCTGAGTCTTGGTTTTGGCTCAGGTGGTGCTCTCAGGGTTGTGAGTTCGAGCCCTGCATGGGGCTCTGTGCTCAGCTTGGAGTCTGCTTAGGACTCTCTTCCTCTCCCTTTCCCTCTCCCTCTGCCCTTCCTTCCCCGCTCGCTCTCTTTCTCTCTCTCAAATAAATAAAAATAAATCTTTTTAAAAAAATTTATTTATTTGTCAGAGAGAGAGAGAGAGTGAGCGAGCACCGGCAGACAGAGGGGCAGGCAGAGGCAGAGGGAGAAGCAGGCTCCCTGCCGAGCAAGGAGCCCGATGTGGGACTCGATCCCAGGATGCTGGGATCATGACCTGAGCCGAAGGCAGCTGCTTAACCAACTGAGCCATCCAGGCGTCCCAATAAAAATAAATCTTAAAAAAAAAAAAAAAGAAAGAAAAACTCCAAGTCATTATGTAAAAGAATAGCAGAACTGAAGTAAGTCAAGTTCCCTTTTCTCCTCTGTGAAATCACTGTGCCATCACTGTTCGTTTTGAAACTACTGTTTAGTAAATAAATGAAACTACTGTTTAAAAGCAGAACATGGACGGTTCGTGCGTAGGAGACGCTGAAAATAGGAGCCCGAAGGGAGCGCAAATGATTCCAGACTTCTGGTGGCGGCTGGACCTGCCTGCCCTTGGGACCTGGGAGTTCCCTGAATGAACTGGGTGCCCTGTTCCCACTGCCTTTAGGATAAACGTCATGTTCTAGAAGATTCTAAAATTATTTTTAATGTAAGATTTGTGGACTACCTACTGTACTCCACATACTGACAGAGCTTTCAGCTGTGTTCTCTTTATATGGTATATTTAATTGAGTCCTCTTCCGAGGATTTCGGCAATATTCGCTACCTACTAGGTGAGGCAGTTCCTCATCAGCTGAGCCCACATTTCAATGCTGAGATGGAACATCCTCCCCTGATGAAGTTGGGTTGTGGGTAAGCCCACCACCCAGCTGCAAGAGTCAATGATGTCTACAAACGTGTGGAGAACTGCGGGAGGGATTTCCAATCCCCTCCCCCCCCAGAAATTTTATTCCCTTGGTTCCCCTCCCATCGAGCCACCAGAATTCCTGGCTCATTCATAAGAAGTCTGTCACTGGCTCAGCCTTGTCACAGAGCCGTTGATGGCTTTGGATGTCACTTGTGGAAGCTCATGTTTGTGTAATTATATTTTACAAGACAGTTGTCCCTTACTCTTCTGCGTCAGCTTGTGAACCTCATTGTGCGTGATCAGTGACAAACTTGACGATGTCCCAGACCATGTCTTCTGTCCTGTGGATTCCGCTGCCCCCTGACGGTGCCAAACCCATTGTGAGCAAGGGACCCTTGGGCTGTAGACTGAATGCTCATGTCTCCAAAAGTCTTGTGTTGAAACCTCACCCCCATGCGATGGGATTAGGAGGCAGGGCCTTCTGAAGGTGACCAGGTGATGAAGGGCGAACCCTCATGAATGGAATAGTGTGCCCTCATGAAAGAGACCTCAGAGAGCTTTCTAGCCCCACTTTTCACCACGTGAGGACACAGTGAGAAGTCAGCCACTTGCAACTGGGAAGAGGGTTCTCACCAGAACTTGACTAGGCTGGGTATAGCAGCCAAAATGAACTAGGACACCTTGCTTTTTTCTTTTTTTAATGTAAATACTTTTCTTTATTTTCTGCATTGTCATTGGAAGAAGGATCTGGAAGCTCTCTTGAATACATTATCTCAAGCTGACCTCCTTATATTAGGGAATATATATATTAGGGAAATTCTTTCCCTAATAACATCTTATTTTTCTTCTCCAACTCCCATTCTGACAAATTTCAAATCCACCCCAAAAGTTAAAAGAATGATACGGTGGAAAAGTACATGATCTGTATCGATTTACCAGTTGTTAACATTTTACAACACTTTCCCCTCCTCCCTTCCTCTTCGTCTTTCTCTCTCTTTCCTCATACACTTCCATACAAATACATATTTTAAAAAAATCTTTGGAAAGTCAATTTCGTCATCATGCTATTTCACCTCTAACTACATCAGCATGTATTTACTAAGAGAAAGGACGTTCTCCTACGTAATCACCACACAATGATCTCAGCCAATGAATTTACCATTGGTAGACACTGCTATTTAGCATATATCTTGTATTCACATTTCTCCAATTGTCCCAACAATGTCCTTTGCAGTTTTTTTGATCAACGATTTAATCAAATTTTGCATTAATTTGTTCTATTTCTTCACCTCCTTTAAGCGGGAAGAGTTCCCTTTCCTTTGCAGGCTCGTGTGCGCGCGTGTGTGTGTGTGTGTGTGTGTGCATTTAAGGACATGGATATGACTGAGTCCAGTCCCGTTTTTTCCAGAACGTCCCTTGATTTGAGCTTGTTTTATGTTTCTTTATGCTTACATTCGGGTCATATATTTTTTTGAAGCAATACCATAGAAGTGATGCTATGACACCTGATGTCTGTCACTTTGTACCTTTATTACTCACGATCATTTGGCTAAGGTATCACTGTAAAGGGGCCCTTATCTCTTTTTAAGAAACTAGATTCGTTTTTTTTTTTATTTATTTTAAGTTGATTTAATGTATTTTATTCACATATAATTAACATATGGTGTTATATGGGAAACTGGGTTTTTCCATTTTTTCCTTGGGCCTTAGTTTCTATCCAGGTGCTGTGATCTCCTCCAGTGAAAAGCAAACATTTGTTGAGCTCCCTCTATGGGTCACATGTAGTATCTCATTTAACTGGGCCGTGGAATGTCCTCATTTATTCCCATTTACAAAAAAGGCAGTTGAGACCTAGAAAGAGAAGTGATTTGTTCCAAGTGGCACGTAGGTGATACACTGGAATTCAGACCCAAGGTGGTGTAAAGTGGACATCTGCCTTATTTCCCTGCCCTACCCTGCCAAGAAGTCTGTTCCTGTCTCCTTACTCTGGGGGGATGGGGTGAGGGGTGGGGCTGGAAATGCTCAACACAAGGGAGGTGGATACAGCAGAACTCTTAAAACACCTGCAGGCCAGAAACATTAGAAAGTGTCCTTTAAGACAAGACTAGAATTAGTGCTTACAAAGCACATGTGATTGGGGCAGCACTCATTTATTACTTGCTGACATTGAGTAACCTCTGGCATCCTGACATTCTTTTACTTTTGAGAAATCAAAAAATCACTCTTAAGCCGGCATGTCAGAATAAATCAAGCAGAAGATGCAAGCCTGTTATATCAGTCTTTCGCCAAAATAGTCCAGAGATCACCGGTGCAGCATGCAAAGGCAGAGGCCACTAGCAGTCCCTATAGGCTCTATTCTCCCCTTCATGGAAATAGGACCTCCCACTTTGAACTTGGCAGATGGCTGCTATAGGGCTGCCCAGAACAAGAACTACATTTCTCGGGCTTCCTTGCAGCTACGTTCTCAAACCATGCCTGTATGCTGCACGAGTGAGCTATGGGTGCAATTTCCAAGTTGTACCCTTAGAGGGAAGATGTTTGTGCTCTGCATGTCCCTTCTAGATAGAATATGGAATGTGAATATATAAAAGTGGTAGGAGTGAGTTACAATGCATTCTGATATAGATGAGGTAGGGGTAGACTATGGATGTGGGGAATAGAGAACACACTGGAACCATGTAGGGTTGAATGGAGAGTGCATTGCACCGCATTGGGGTGAATAGAGAGTGCCCACGGGTTACAGCCATAGCAAGAGTCACCTTGCCAAGGGTCACCTTCCTGCCAGCCCTACTCTGCCCATGGTCATATGATTATGTGGGGAAAAACAAAAACAAAAGAAACAACTTCATTTTTAAACCACTTTTATTTGGTGACTTATTTTTTTAGGACAGCTGAACCTATTTCCAATGTAACAGCTGGGCCATATTCAACTTCATGCTACCTGGCTCTCCTCCCTCCCGGCACATGGGAGCTCGAGGCCGTTATGCCTGTGCATGGTTTTGTTTCTGAGTTTTTCCTTCCCCTCCCCTCTTCTGCCCGGTAAACTCCTCCTCATCCTCTGATACCCCACTCAGAGTGGATTATCTTCCTCCCCGGGAGCTTTCCCTGACTCCCATCCTCTGCCAGGTAGGATTCATTCTTTTCTCTTCTCTGAGCCCATGTGAAAGTGTCCAAATTGTTATTGGCACTTACCGTCTGCCTACAGTAATGATGGGCTCACATGTTGGCCTCTCCAACTAGACTGTCATCTTCTTAAAGTCAGGAGCCATATTTTATTCTTTTTTGTATCCCCAACAGCAGAGTTGTAAAAGGCACTAATAGATCTTTGGTGAATGGATGAATGAACACAGATGATATAATTACACGTATACGCATACAAACCCTTATTCTTTATGAAAGTGTTTCCTTCTTTACATGACACCTCTTGTTAATAGCACCCCCGTTCCTCCCACAGAAGTTCAGTGAGCATAAATTTACTATTGTGTCATTTATAAACTAGGGGCCGATTACACATTGCCTAAGAGCTTGCACAATAGATTTGTCAGATGTCCTAAGCTGCAATCCTGGGAATGGGCTCCCCCACCCTCGCATTGGTGTGACTGCAGAATACTCGTTAAATCAATGCCGTTGCTCTGTTGGTTTCTGTCTCCTTTCAGTTCCAAGCGGGCGATCTGGGTTGCAGTCCTAGCCGTTTCCAGAAAATGCTCCGGCGCGTGCTCAGAGCAAACAAAGAGCCTGGCATGTTTTCCTGCCCTGGAACGCTGTGGAGTTCAAGGGCTTTTCAGGCTAGCGTGTTCTGTTCCAGTGGGTGTCATGTTTTGCCTTTCTTTTATTCTGTGCCAAATATGCTACGAGCTCTAGCGACCCTGCAGGTGCATCTCATACTACTTTTGTCCTAATGCTAATAGTGGTATTAAAATGAATTCTCTCCTCTCTAGACATACGAGGTTAGCATTTTCTAGGTTTCAACATGCAACATGTGTGATGAGTCTTGAAGCTCTCCCACACTGATGGGACTGAATCGCCACCCATCCTGGATGCCTCTGAAGGTGGTGGCCTGTGTATTCTCGTATGTAGCCTGGGCTTGATTTTTGCAGAGATTTATCTTAAATGCCCCTCATTTGTAAAAATCCAACAATGAGTCTCTGGAAATTTTCCCCTGCCCAATTTTTCCCCCAAGTTGTGGATTTAAAAAAAAAAATTAATTGGCAAAGTGGATTCTCCTCTCTGATCATGCAATATTAAGGTGTATAGAAAGCATATATTAAATCATGGGCTTATTTGCTCATTTTTTGTGTCCTCCACACAGAGAACATAAGCTGCAGTAAGAGAGGCATCCTGTCTGTTTTATTGTGGCTGTCCCCTTAGCACCTGGCACGTACATGGGAGGTGCTCAGTACATCTGTGCAATGGCTGAATGGATTGTGTCTCTTCTTTTGTAGACATATTTGCTGCATTAGCCAGCTGCTCTGAGCGGGGCCTGCCTCTCCGAATGTGGGAAGAAGCTTGTTCTCTGTGCTTGCCCCTCGCCCTTCACTCCTCACCCCTTCCTGAGTCGGTGGTACCAGACACCTTTCTGACCCCCGGCCTGCTGCTTTGCCATGCTGTCTCCCGTGGGATGAGTGCTTGTTTGTGTTTTCTTTTGCTTTCTTCTAGGTGTTCTCTCCGTTTAATTAGATTAACTAATTTGTCCATAAGATGAGCCATCCACAAATGTGAATGAGAAGAATTCTATGTTCAGTCCTTGATTATCTCTGGATAGAGTATACACTTTGTGGTCTGTCAGTGGAAATTTGTAACAGTTTTATTGACCAGATTGAAGTTGATGGGATGCAACCATGGTATGTTTCACCTATAATCTCTGGTAAATCTATCCCTTAATAACATCTTTGACAGACCTCTGAGCTTTCTGGTCACTCTCATGAATTAAAATGCCCAGTTATCTTACAAAAAAAAAAAAAAGATGAGCCATCCAAAATACAGTAACTATTTTGGAAGAGAACTGAGCTTATTTTCAGAAGACAGCATTTTCATTTTTTTTTAATTTTTTATGTTATTTATTTGATAGAGATCACAAGTAGGCAGAGAGGCAGGAAGGGAGAGAGGGGGAAGCAGGCTCACCGCTGAGCAGAGAGCCCGATACGGGGCTCGATCTCAGGACCCTGGGATCATGACCTAAGTGGAAGGCAGAGGCTTTAACCCACTGAGCCACCCAGGCGCCCCAAGACAAGTGTTTTTAAAACATGCTTTTGAACCTAACCAATAAGGGCCTAAATCAGGACAGGGGCTTCAGAAAGCAGACAAGGAAGCCTGTCGGTTTCTTTGTTTATTTTATTTTTATTTTATTAACCTATAATGTATTATTTGCTTCAGGGGTACAGGTCTGTGAATCCTCAGTCTTACACATTTCACAGCGCTCACCATAGTGTTTTTATCCTCCTCAGTGTCCATCACCCAGCCGCCCTATCCCTTCCCACCCCCACCCGCCAGCAACCCTCAATTTGTTTCCTGAGATTAAGTGTCTCTTATGGTTTGGCTCCCTCCCCGGTCCTATCTTGTTTCATTTTTTCCCTCCCTACCCTCCACAACCCCCTGCCCTGTCTCTCAAATTCCTCATATCAGAGATACCATATGAGAATTACCTTTCTCTGATTGACTTATTTCCCTTAGCATACTACCCTCTAGTTCCATCCATGTCATTGCAAATAGCAAGATTTCAGGGTTTTGATGACTGCATAGTATTCCATCGTGTATATATACCACATCTTCTTTATCCATTCATCTGTTGATGGACATCTAGGCTCTTTCCATAGTTTGGCTATTGTGGACATTGCTGCTATAAACATTCGGGTGCGCGTGCCCTTTCGGATCACTACGTTTGTATCTTTAGGGTAAATAACCAATACTGCAATTGCTGGGTCGTAGGGTAGGCTGTCAGTTTCTTATGTAATGATGATGTCAGAGGGGAAGGGATGGAGGGAGGGTTGGATGGGGGAAGAGAGAGAAAGACAGAGATTGAGGGCAAAGGGCGAGACTGCATATCACAAAGTTTTCCACAAACACAGAGTTCCATTCAACAAGTGTGGACTAAGCCTGTCCCATGCGCAGGTGCTCTTCTGGACCCCAGGACAATATAGACAAAGTCCCTATTGTCATGGAATAGGCGTCATCCTAGATCACCACTGTCCAATGGAAGCCGATTGAAAGTCACAGATGCAAGCCCCATGTGGAATTGCAAATTTTCAAGTAGACACACGGACAAAGTAAAAAGAAGTAAATGAAATTAATTTCAAGACTAAATTATGGTTAACCCAATATATTGGGTTCATGCAATCAATCATATAATGCATATAAGATTCTTAGTGATGTATACTTTGTATTCTTTTTTTAGGCTAAGACTTTGAAATCCAGTGTGTATATTACACTTAAAACCCTCTTCAGTTCAGACGAGCCATGTTTCAAGTGCTCCATAGCCACATGTGGCCAGTGGCTACCCTGTTGAATGGTGCCATTCTAGATAATAAAGATGTAATATATAATAAGTATACTTGTAAATTGTGTAATTTTAGTATCAAGTATTGTGATATATTATGAAGTATTCTTAACAGTAAAGGCATTAGCAAGAAAATCAAGAGGATAAAGGGGCCATCTGGCCGGGCTGCTCTCTGTGGAGCTGATGCTTGTGCAGAGACTGGAGGAAGCGAGGGAGGGGGGATAATGCCAGGGCTAGAGAAAGAGCATCCTAGGTAGAGGGCTCAGCAAGAGCAAAGGCCCTAAGTTGGGACCCCATATGGAGTGGTCAAGCCCTGGCAAGATGGCAGGTGTGGCTGGAGCAAAGGAAGGGTGATAATTGAGGAAACCAGTTTAGAGCCATCACGGCTAGGGTCTGATCCCGGGAACCCTGCAGGCCAGGCAGGGAGTTCGGCCTACCATACCCCTGTCTTGTCTCTGGGGGACATGAATCCACACTCCTGTTTCCTAGATGTTCCATTTTCCTCCCCCATGTTGAACAGCAAAAGTCTACAAGCCTCTCTCTGCTGCTGTCTTAGGACAATAGCCCTTCAAATGTAGTGGTTGGCGTGTCTTCTCTTTCAGGGTCTCTAACAGTTTCTGTATTACAGCTACAGTCCTGTGCCCCCGGGCCCAGGCACAGCACATCTGGGGTTTGGAGGGCAGCAGAGGCCAACACACAACTGTTCAAAGGCATTTTCTCCCTACAAGGTGTCACGTGTAACTAGTGTGCCCTTTGTACCGGCACACATCACAGTCATGTTTAGAAAGAGAGCTACAAATGCATTATCAGCTTTTTTCTAGGGTCAAACACGCAGAACGGTTTTGTCCTTTCTCTTACCCCAGGAAGCCTGACTTAGCCAGCTCATCTTCGTGCCACTAATCAACTTAGTCCCCACACTCCGGACACCGTCCCCAGGGCTGTGCATCTGGTGAGGTCCGCGAGCACCTGTGGGAGGGAGCGTGCATCCCTAAGGTGGTCTGAGAAGCCCCTGCTGTTTCTTACCTTAGACTTCCCCAGTACATTGCCGATGCATTTTTGGTCACCCCTTCTCTCTTCCCTCCCCCCTTCCCCACCGCCTCCATCTGCAGTGCCTGTCCCCATTGGCCCCATAAGCTCTTGCTAGCTCTCTGGGAGGTCAGTGTGGTATGGTCTCCTCCTCTTCCTGCTTTCCAGCAAGCTCTGACCCGTCCTTGGGGAGTCAGCCAAGTTATGCTCATCACTCTCATAAAGTTGGGATCATGACCTGAGCCAAAGGCAGCCGCTTAACCAACTGAGCCACCTAGGCGTCCCCCAGCTTAATTTCTAAGCAGAGTTTTAACTTTGGTGTAGAACCACATGTCCTTTCTTTTTGTGAACTTGTTCTCTGTGCCAGAATTTATTTATTTATTTATAATTTTTTTTTTTACTTGACAGAGATCACAAGTAAGCAGAGAGGCAGGCAGAGAGAGAGGAGGAAGCAGGCTCCCCACTGAGCAGAGAGCCCAATGCGGGGCTCGATCCCAGGACCCTGGGATCATGACCTGAGCAGAAGGCAGAGGCTATAACCCACTGAGCCACCCAGGGACCCCTCTGTGCCAGAATTTAAAGGATTTTGTCTCTTCCAGCATCTCTTTCCCCTTTGTCACATGCCCAGGGTGTCCCTCTCTTCTTGTGTTTCCTGAGCACAGACGGGAACTTGGTTCGCAACTACCTATTCAGCTTCAAACCTGGGTGTTTTGGGTTGACACTTCACACATATATACTGAGGTGGGAAAGATCGGAAAGGTTTTAAAGGGCCGGAAGTGTTTCCTGCTGGGATAGCAACAGTTCAGACACCATATTCGTCTGAGCAAGGAGCGCCAGCTGCTGTTAACAGACAAAACCCAGCGTCTCAGTGGCCTCATGTGGCAGGAGGCTTTTATTTCTCCTTTGCTCCACGGCTCAATGCAGGTTGCTGGTGGCTGGGTGGGGTGGGGGGGATGTCTCTCTGCTCCACGTGATCATTCAGGAGCCAAGGCTCTTTCCATTTGTGGCTCCACACCAGCTTTTAGATATCTTTCGCTCTTCCTCTGGCTGGCAGACAGGGAAAGGGAGAGTTTTACAGGCTGGGATTCGGCTCACTTCCCTCCGTATTCCACTGGCCAGGAACTCCTAATGCTGTGAGTTGTCTGAGAAGCGCAGTCCATCTGTGTGCCCATGAGTGCTGGCGATCTTCACCACAAATGCAGTTTAAATACATCATTCATCTCACAGCGCTGTCCCCGCTGCACAGGTAGATGAGTCAGAGGGGGCTTGAAAACCACGAAGAATGTATCTGTTCTTTGGGGAACACTCTGCCTTAAGTCACTTTGCTGGAGAGTTGAATCCCAGCAGTGGACGATCAGGAGGGACCTGAGAACCCCTTTATAGGGGTGGTTTTCTGAAAGCTGTGTGATTTCCTGTTTTCACATCTGGATCCCTGATCCCTTTGGAATTTGTTCTTGGGTAAGCTGTGAGCTGTGTTACCTGTTCCCAAATAACCTAACAGTTGCCCAAGGCTGTTTGTTAAAAAGACTCAGTGATTTGAGATGGCATCTTTATCAAATACCAAATTCCTTTACGCAGCTGAGGCTATTTTTGGACTTTCTGTTCTTTTCTGCTGGTCTCTTTATGTGCCAGCACCACGCTGTCTAAAAAGGTATGCTTTAACATCTGGTAAGACATCCTTGCCTCTCAGCATTCAATGCTGTTCTTGCATTTTTCAAATTAAGAGTTTTAGAATCGATTGACTAACTCCACAAAGAAGCATGTTGCTATTTTTATTGGGATTGTTTAAACTTTATAAATTAATTTAAGGAAAACCAGCATCTTTATGATGTCATTCCATCCAAGAACAAGGAATGCCTTTCCATTTCTTCACATTTTTCGTCTTTCAAAGGTGTTTATTACGGGTTATGTATATTTCTTCTTCAATGTATACCTAAATATTTTGCCTTCTTTGTTGTCATTGTAAAGGGATTTTTTTCTTCCTTAGTATCCTCTTATTATTTTATGTATATAAATATAAATATAAATACATATATACTTGTGTACTTAAAGGATTTCTATGTGCTAATTTTATATTCTGCTCTCTTATGGAATTTTTTTTCAATATCAGTAATTTTCAACATGCAGATTTCCTGAGAGCCACTTAAGGAATACTTCCCAATAGAGATGCTGAGGTTCCCTCCCCAACCCAAGGTTGCAGGAGGAGGTCAGGGAGGGAGAGTTTTAGCAGCGCTCTGCTTCTCTGGTCAAAACCCCTGATAAAGACCCAGACTGTGAGCAGCTCAGATCATGAGTCATAGTGGGGCCGGGCCAAGCATGAACATTCAAACTACAGAGACGCACATCTACAAATGGTACAGCAGCCTTGGGCAGCAGAACTGGACACTGAACAGAACACCAGGCCCAGGGGCCTGGCCCTCTAAGTCCTGGGGAGAAGGGAAGACCTCGGAGTAAGCCCCAAAGGGGAGCAGGACAGTGACTGTAGACACCTGTCATTACTTGTTTATAGATTTACGTGTTTATTCTTGAACTTCAGGTGCACAGGGCTGAGCCAATCATCCCCTCTCTCCATGCTACTTTATCACGGTTGTTTCTTTCTTCTTTTATTTACATTTTTCTTCTTTCTTCTTCACTTATTATTTTATTGTTTGCTGGGTTTTTTTGTATTATTTTTCATTTATCATTTTTTTTATATCTCCCTTCCCTCTCCCAGTTCTCCTTCCAAGGAAATATAGCCCTCCTATCCTATGTATATTTCATGTTTTAAATATATGTTTTTTACAGAGTGTCTATGTTTTAAAACACATATAAATGGAAGTGTGTTCTAGATTTCATTGTTTTTCACTTTGTTCACCAAGTGCTCAGTAAGATCCATCCTTTTACTTTGGGTATGTCTGGCCATGGCTTGGAATTTTGTGTGACTTCCTCTGATGTGTCTCCTGCCCCAGTGATGGCCACTCTGGACGTGTAGACAGCCCTCCACAAAGAATTGTGCTGCCCCTTCTGGACCTGTGTGAGAACTAGAATGTGAGAGGCTGGCCATGGGGTGCATATACTTCCCTAAGAGTGGCTATCCACTCCCACCAGCTCCCCACCCCCAGTCTTGTCCCTGCTACAAATTCCCATGGCTTGACTTTCACTTGGTGCCGAGCTAATGATGTGCTGATGTTATCTAGTTGTGCAATTCTCTAATGACTGGCTGCTGAATTGGAGCATCTCTTCAATATGCTTGTTAGCTTTTTGAGATTTTCTTCCTAGAAATTCCCTGTTCATATTCGTTGCCTATTTCTTAAAAATGAGGACGGTTGTCTTTTTCTCGTTGACTTGCAAGAGTTCCATGTAACCTTTATAAATTAATCCTTTATTTGTCTTTGGCAAATATTCTCACCTTTTCTTTGTCTCCCTCATTTGTCCCTTGGTGTCCCTTGTTGGAAGAAAATCCTTTATTTTAACCTAATCAAATCCTTTTTTTTTCTTTTTCTCTCTCTCTTTTCTTCTTTTCTTTCTTCCTTCCTTCCTCCCTCCCTCCTTGCTTGCTTTCTGACAGTTTTCGTTTTTAAAATTTAATTGAAGACATTCTTTCCTTCACCTGGGTAAAAAAGATATTCTCTTCCCTTCTATTAATTTTTTAAGTCTATCTTTCACTTTTGGGCATCCTGTCCAAGTGACAGTAATTAGAGATTCAGTGTTATTTTTCCAATACCATTTACTAAGTTCTTTGCCACCTCTGGCTCTTCCTTGTTTGTGGGGAGAAGCTGGTGATTCAACTGCATTCATATCTGGGTTGAAAATATTATGATCAATTAAATACACATCCCTAAATTTAAGTCACACATTCTGTCATTTTGGATGTTCTTAATCCCTTTGTTTTAATAGTTTGAAGCTCTTTTAGGTGTTGAGAGGTAACACCTGGGTCTTGGTAGACTAGGGTTGCCAGATTTGGCAAGTAAAAGTATGGAATGCTTGGTTACATTTGCATTTTGAATAAACAATGAGTAACTTTTTAATAAATATGTCCCAAATATTGCATGGGATGTACTAACAAACTGAAAATTAAGTCACTGTTTATCTGTTATTTAGGTGGAGCTAGTTAGAAAAGGAATAGCAAATAAAGCTTAAAGCCAGCAGAAGAAGCGAAATAATAAAGGTAGAACAGAAATAAATGATCTAGAAACAAACAAACAAAACAATAGAATGGATCGACGAAACTAAGGAGCTGGTTCTTTGAAAGAATTAATAAAATTGATACACCCATAGGCAGAGTTATCAAAAAGAAAAGAGAAAAGACCCGAATAAATAGATGGAACAAGCTTCCCGCATCTTGTCAGACCACCTACAGGAACCCGTCTTGACTGAGTCTTCCTGCCCTCCCTCACCCCTCTGCCCTTGCCCCCGTTAGGCACAAGGACATTGGCTACACACTATGCCCAGCTGGCATGGCTCATTTCTTGACTTGAGTCTTTCCAAATAAGCTATCCTTAAATGAATATCTCAGTATTTCACCTAAGGGTTTAACTAACACTTCCCAAATGTTAACATTTGAATGACCTGGCAGCCCTGTTGAAATGGCAGACTGTTACGGTGGGTCTTGGGTGGGGTGTGGAATTCCCTATTTCTAACAAGCTCCTGGCACAAGCTCATGCTGCTGGTCCATAGACCATACTCTAGTAGTAAGGACCCGCTGGGGGCCTGTGCTCATCCGTAGGGGGCCTGGGTGTCAAACCATTGGGACTTTGGGAACCAGAGCCGAAAATGGCCTACTCATGTTCCTTTCCTCCATGCCAATGCCTGGAAGGGGACAAGAGCCCGCATTAGAGAGAAGATAAGCTGCAGGTCACAGGCTTGGGATTCTGCTGGAATCTTCACACATCCTCCATGGTTGTTGAAGATGAACGTTGCCATCACGTGACTTCTTGTATGGACCATTGTGCTATCCTTCACAGCCTGTTCACACGTACACCTTCCTTGGGGTGCTCCCCCCTCCCCGGCTGTGATGGTAGCTTTCTAGGCCCTCTTGCTCATTAGACTGCAAATCACATGAGAGGAAAGATGGTGGGTTTAGCTCCACGCCCCAGCGTCCAGCACCATGTCTGGCCTGAAGCAGCTGCTGAGTAAGTTCAAGTTACATGAAGGAAAGAAAGAAGAAACAAATACTGACTTCTATTGTCAAGATGGTCCTTGAAGCCATGTTTTGATTCACTTTCAAGGGCTCCCTGTGCAGGGTTGTTTTGCTGTGGCCATTGGTGGACTTTCCTAAGGGAGGAATGAGTCCTAGGAAGTTTCCTCTGTTTCCTGTTTTCCTATTCCCGAGTTGTCAGCTGCCTCATACCATCGCCTACCCCACTCTTGGGGACTTAAATAGGCCAACTTCTCCGCTTGACACAATTCCCATTTCCCAGTGTTCCAGCTGCTGAGCCTTCTCCATGCTGATCTGGAGAGACTCCTTGGTCTTTGGTCTCTTCAGCTCTTTTCCTTTTCCCCAGACATCTCAACATCGAGCCCGGCAGTTCCTGCTCCCCGTATCTCTGACCTTCTTTCTACTTGCCAGTTCCCAATGGCTCTGAAAGCCAAAGACAACCAGTTAAGTTTATTGGTCAATGTTCTTTGATGGCAAGCAACAGAAATCAAATATGGCTGATATAAGCCCGAGGGGCCTTTCTTAGAGGTCTGTTGGGTTGCTCACAGAACACACTAAAGACTAGAAGGCCCGGCTTGGCGTGACGACTGGGGGTGCAACAGAGGGACTCAGAAAGAAAGCCTGAGAATGAGTGAGCTCTGCCTTGGCCTCCCAGCCCGCGTCATTCTGCTCAAGATTTAGTCAGAGACAGTGCGGTGGCTTCCATGTCCCTGGTTCGCCAGAGTGATGCAGGCACTTTGACAGTTGCCCCAAGAATTCACACAGCAGTGGAGAGTTCCTTAAAAGGAAATACAGCTGTGGTTGGAAAGGAGCAAGTATTGCCTGGTGGTCAGCAAACAAACAAATCAAAGAAAACCAATGTCCGCATAGACCTCTTCCAGATTTGAAGGAAATTAGGGGAAATCTGACGCAGGTCTCTGGCAGGATGTGGCTGAGAGACCTCTGAGTATCTTCATTCTTTCCGGTTGCTTTCCATAACAGAAACACTAAGAACCCATTAGGAATGTAGTTCCCCCAAGATACAAAAGATGGGACCCAGGCTCATTTTTCTAATTCAGATTTGGCCACCAAATTGCTGTGCAACCTGGGGTAAGTCACCTCACCTCTCTGGTCTCAGTTGCTTTACTTATAAAATGATGGCTTTAGATTCCATGACATCTAGGACTTCTTCCAGCTACAAAATCCTCCCCAAAGCTTGCCAATTTTGTTTTTACACTGAAATATACATTTAATATTGTATAAGGTAACACGATTTCAGAAGACACAGAGTTCTCAGGTGTGTGGTATTTGCAAAGGCAACTTAGAGGGGGGACTTGGTGTTGTGCTACAAATAATAATAACAATAATTATAACAATGTACCTCATACATAAAGGATTTGTTCGATGCCGAGCATTGTTCTGAGCATCTAATGTGTTAATTCATTAAATCTTCACAATAATTCTGTGAGGCAAGTTCTATTATTACTTCCATTTTACTGATAAGGAAATGGAAACACAGAGAGGCCGAGTAACTTCCCAAGGTCACACAGCTTCTAAGTCCGAGAGCTGATTCAGACCCCAGGGTCTGTGCCTTTAACAATCATACCACATGGCCTCTTTAACCCAAATCAGCCAATTAAAAACAAATCAGAAAAAAAAAAAAAAGAGCTACTGTTTAGAAAAATCCTGCAGTGTGCTGCTCCCCCTCCCCAACCTTGCCTAGATTATCTGGAAATTTCTACACATATGCAGCAGTCTCGGCAGTTACTCAACCGATCCCTGGACTTTCCCTGCCTAATCATAACCACTACCTCATTTGCCTTCAAAGACCAAAACCTAGCATTAGGTCAATCGCTTCTATTTCAAAAGAAGCAAAAAAAAAAAAAATTTTTTTTTTTTTTTTTGCAAAAAACAAAGTAGAAAGACACACGTGTGTGACATGCCACTGTTACTTGCTAGCAGGGGTCCATTTTATTTGTGCTTATAATGACCCCAAAGGAATATTTTTCAGCATGCAGAACTTTTAACCGCTCCATTAACCAGATTAGTCAGTGCAGGAATTTCTCCTTTACCGCTGAGAGCAGATCTCGTTATAGTGATTGGGCCCACTTGCTAATTGCTGGCTTTCTGGACTTGCCAAATGCATTTAAGGAAGGTGGTGTGTAGGTGGGGGACCAGTATTTCCATCTTGGTAAATTTGATTGTGCTTAATGGCCTTTCCTAATAGGGCTGGCCCTGGTGCTTAAATACATAGCAAAAATAGCCAGCCACAGAATGTCTCTGAGAGCTTAAAGAGACCCTGGGAGACCCTCTGGGCCAGTCCTATGCTGACCCACAGGAAGCTGAAGCCCAGAAGTGCAGTAGTAGGCTGGTATGGGAGGAGCCCTCACCAGAAAAAGCAAGTTCAAGGGCCAGCACGGGAGGCAGGGAGGCGAGGCCCACATGCAACTTTCCCACCGAGACCCCACCTCTGTTCCCCACCACGGACACCACGGCTTGGCATTCTCTATGTCCCGCGCGCTCTGCAATTTACCAGCTATCTTTCTTTAAATCAACCCCTGTTTTAAACTCCTTGTCTTTTTCAAAGTTTTCTGTAAATAGAAAATGAACCCTGGCCACACATTTAAGGTAACCCTATAAATAAAATGAGTGATAACAGTAACAAAGCCAAGTGGCGTAAAAGGGAGAGGTGCGAACATTGCAATGTTACCCATGAGTAAAAGCCTAACAAAGACTTTGTTTTTGACTCATCAGAAAGATGAAAGAGAAGAGGGCCTTTCTCACTGTGAAGCTGAATGTTATTTAATCCCAGAATTTGAACACCTACATCCATTTTCCCAGTAGCCTGGGCTCACATCAGCCTGGATCAGAAAGGATCAGAAATTCCCCATTTTGTTTTTCCTGCTCGATTCCTAGTGGTCAAGGAAAGGCTGGAAATTGCCTTGACTGCAACACCTGCTGTTCTGGGATTATCTCTTCTAATGACTGACATTGCCCTTCCATTGACGTGGAAGGGTAGATGGAGGGCAGAGCCAGCTTTCTGGAACTTTCCTGCACCCACACATGTGCTAGAACTTATTTCACATTTAGTAGCAGCCCTCTCTTAACTATGGAGATCAAAGGCCCCAAATCTCTACAGGAAGAATTTTTTATTTTTATTTGTTTTAAAGATTTTATTTATTTATCTGACAGAGAGAGACACAGTGAAAGAGGGAACACAAGCAGGGGGAGTGGGAGAGGGAGAAGCAAGCTTCTCACTGAGTGGGGAGCCTGATGGGGGGCTCAATCTCAGGACCCCAGGATCATGACCTGAGCTGAAGGCAGTCACTTAACCAACTGAGCCACCCAGGCGCCCCTATTTTTATTTTTTTAAAGACTGTATATTTATTTGAGAGAGAGAGAGAAATCACAAGGGGCAGGGAGGGGCAGAGGGTGAGGGAGAAGCAGACTCCTCACCGAGCAGGGAGCCCAACATGGGGCTCGATCCCAGGACCCTGAGATCATGACCTGAGCGGAAGGTAGACACTTAGCCGATGGAGCCGGCCAGGTGCTCCTACAGGAAGAATTTATGAAGAAGGATCTTTTTTATGGAAAAAAAAATAGGGAAAGGGCCAAGGCAGAAATGATTTGGGGAAAATTTTTACAACCATTTCAATAAGACAGAACAACAAAATCAACACACCTTGTCACAACAACGTTAAGAATATTTATGACCTCTCCGTAATAGTACTGGGTACATGACTTGGTTGGTTCTGTCCTCCAGTAAATTCTTTTTTTGTAGGTATTGTATAGAGTACAAAGTGTTTCTTTTTTCCTTTCTCTTTGTTTTGGAAAAACCCAGTAGTCACCCCGAGTAGGGGAAAACCCCAGTTCTCTCCGGTAGTGTCTCCTTTACTTTTACACAGAACACTTCCCTTCTGGCGCTCCTGGTCACCAAACGTGGGGTTTTCCCTGCACCAAACAAGTCTGCAACATCAGATGGGGGTCCTATGATCTAACTCAGATCTGACTATGTCTACCTAGAAGTAGTGGAAACCTGCAAAGTCACAACGCAAAGGCCATTCATTGGGGCCACTGAGGCAACAGACCTTTTCACCCACCCTGAAGAGATGTTTCTCAAGCCCTGTCCTTAACACCGACACTCAACACTTTGGTCCCACCTCTTCAAGAAGCCCAGCAATGGGGACCCCACAGAGATGCAGATAGTCCCCTCTGAGGCCCTTGCTTCTTACTTTCTCCATTCCTCCTCAAGGTATTTCTGGCATGTTCCACTCTCCTCAGACCTCGGAGCACCTATCGAAAGCCACACAAGACCCTGCCAGGTGGCTGCCTCCCAGGAGAGGAACCAGGACTCAGGAGTGGGAAGGAGACTCACCACTCACTGTTAAGTCTGGTTCTCATCAGAACTCACACATATGTAAGTTCCCTTAACTTAATGGTGACATCGTCTCACATTTTGCCTACCTAGAGCCAGGCATTGTGCAAGGCAATGGACCCCCTCTATTCCAGTCAGTGCCAAGAACTAGATAGGATTCTTAACTACCCTCTTTTTGCAGAGGCATAAAGAAGATAAGCCAATCATCCAAGATTGTGTAGTTCAAGTCACCAGAGCTGGGGACCAAATCTAGGTCATCCGACTCTGAAATGCATAGACTTCGCCACCATATACCATTACCTCTTCTTCACACAAAACATCGCGAAAGAGTTGTCTCCACTCACTTTCCCCCCATGGCATAGCTCAGTGTAGGCTATCTTTTGTCCTGGTTAAACCACGAACTGGGTTCTCTCCAAGGTCACAGATGACCTCCTTGTCATTAAATCTATTGAACCTATTCCAGTCCTCTTGTTTGATGTCTGGACACCATTTGACCTTGTTGGTCCTTCCTACAACATGCTGTACCTTTAGATTATGTGAAATACACCTTCCAAGGGATCTTCTGTTCCTATCACCTTGGCAAAGTCTCCCTGTCCCCATCCTCCTCCTCCTTCTCACAAGGATCTCTCCCGGGTTCATGGTTCCTGGGCGATTGAATCCATTCCCATGACATCAAGTACCACTTACTTCCAAGCCCTCCTCTCTGTCCCAACTCTCCTGCTGTGTCAGCTACTACCCATCAGGCTTTGGCTTGGATGTCCTGGAGAGGCCAAAAGTCCAGAATTACACATCACACCTCATCAACCACCAGCAAAACCTACCCCCTTCCTCATGTCCTGATCCTGTGAAATAAACCAGACACTCAAGGGGTAGCTTTTTAATTTTTTAAAGAATTTTTATTGCAGTGTTGTTAACATACAGTGTTATACTGGTTTCAGATGTACAATATGTGATTCAACACCCTCTGCTCATCACAAGTGTCCTTCTTCAGGAGCCTCGATACAGTTTTCCACAGTGGCTGCCCCAGTTTGTTGGTTGTCGTCCCACCAACAGTGCACAAATGTTCCTTTTTCTCCACATCCTGGCCAACCCTTGTTGTTTCTTTGTGTTTTTATTTTATCCACTCTGACAGGTGCTGTATCCTGTGACCTTATTAAATTCTTGTAGTTTTTTGGTGGAGTCTTTAGGGTTTCTTCTATATAGTATCATGTCATCTGCAAATAGTGAAAGTTTTACTTCTTCCTTACCAATTTAGATGTCTTTTATTCCTTTTTCTTGTCTGATTGCTGTGGCGAGGACTTCCAGTATTATGTTAAAAAAAAGTGGTAAGAATGGACGTCCTGGTCTTGTTCCTGAACTTAGGGAAAAAGCTGTCAGTTTTTCACCACTGAGTGTGATGTTAGGTGTGGGTTTTTTTCATATCTGTCTGGCCTTTATTAAATTGAGGTATGTTCCCTCTAAACCTACTTTGTTGAAGGTTTTTTATCATGAATGGATGTTGTACTTGGTCAAATGCTTTTTCTGCATCTATTGAAGTGATCATACGGTTTTTATCCTTTCTCTTATTGATGTGATGTGTCACATTGACTGATTTGCAATATTGAACCATCCTTGCAACCCGGGAACAAGGCCTACTTGATCCTGGCGAATGATTCTTTTTAATGTACTGTTGGATTCAGTTTGCTAATATTTTATTGAGCAGTTTTGTGCTTACATTCATCAGAAATATTGGTCTATAGTTCTCCTTTTTGTATTGTCTTCATCTGGTTTAGTACCAGGCTAATGCTGGCCTCATAGAATGAATTTGGAGAGTTAGTTTTTCTTTAGTTGGGTGCAGCAGAGGGTCTGGCAAAAGGGCAGAAGCACGCACCATCCGAAGCCGGCAGCTTCCATCCAGCCGCAGTGCTGACCACCATCGGGCACAAATGTGGCCCTCGTGTTGCCAGGCTGTTGGCCTTTTAGAGGAAATCCAGAGACCAGCACTATCACATGGAATGTGGACTACTAATGCAAATATTTCGAAAGCACAGCAATGGCCAATCTCAACCTCCTGCATACCAGGCACAATGCACAGGCTGCCAAGTTACACTTTTGCCTGCCCACTCTCCTGACATCAGTGTGCTCTAGCCCAGTGCAAGGTGCAACTCCCACATCTCTGGCCTGACCTTTCTCTTCAGTTCAAGACCCACAAGTCCAGCCTCCCTTATCTCGTGCCCAACATATCCAGCACTGCGGCTCCTTGTGACCACATCTCTCAGCTTGTCAAGAGAAGCTGGGAATCTGGATTTGCATGTGAAATTACCAATTTAAAAAATTCAAATGAAAGATTTTCTTCAGGGTGCGGGGTGGGGGGACTTAGTCAGTTAAGCATCTGCCTTCGCCTCCGGTCATGATCCCAGGGTCCTGGGATCTAGTCCCACATTGGGCTCCCTGCTCAGCAGGGAGTCCGCTTTTCCCTCTCCTCCTGCCCCTCCCCCCTACTTGTGCGTGCTCTCCCTCTTTCTCACATACTCTCTCTCTCTCTCTCTAGTAAATAAATTTTTAAAAATCTTAAAGTTTTTTTCCTTCAGACAAAAAGTACCTTTCGTGGGCCACTGAGGTGCCACCTGCATTTAGGCAAGCTGACTGCCCACCAGGCACTGAACTTAGTGCTACACAGACATGATCTCAACTGACCATGGCCAAGGCCAGCAGTGGGTATTCCTATCCCCCCATTTCAGGTGAGGAAACAGTCTCAGGAAGGCCAGGTAAGTTGCTGGAAGTTACACAACTGGCCAATGGAGCATATTTCAGAGTTTAGGTATTTTAATCTAATTTTCCTTCTAAGTTTGTTCAAAGTCTTATCTCTTCTCTATCATTCACTCTAATAACCATCTCCATTACCAGCCTCCACCTCTCTCTGTCCAGAAGTGACCCACAGTTGAGGTATACAGCACCCCAAAGTCCTGTGATTGTAAAAAGCTATAGAAGTTAATTTGCCCTTGCCAAAATTTCTAATAAGAGAAACTCTTGGCTTTCTTATTGTCTCCTAGTTTTTTACTACTTCCTTCCTCCCCACAGCTATTTCCAGCATGTTCCACTCAGCTCAGTTCCACCTTAGAGCATTTCTGGAAGGCCACACAAGACACCAGTGGTAGCAGAAAGATACCACTTTTATTTGAATTGCTGCCCTATCCTTTCATCCCAAGCTGTAGGGACAGATCCTGCCAACTGGCACTCTTCTGGAAGATGACTGCTTCTAGAGTGGTCTGGTCTAGAGAGACTGGGTCCTGAGGTCTCTGTGGGCACATGGGTAGGCAAGGATTGCTGGATTATGTAGCCAGATAGGGAACATCTGTATTTGCAATGGCACAGGAGATGTGCTTTTCCCTACTCCTCCCAGTAAGTCCAACTAAAAACCCTGTACATCATATATAAAACAAAGTGAAGGAGACTCTGAAAGGGGAGAGAAAAGGCAGACCAGCTAGAGACCTCAGGCGCAAAGGAACAACATGGCGGTGAGCGCCTGGATTTTTGTTTTGCCTCAGATATTCCAGTCTTGGAGCTGGAGAAGCCAGCAACCCAGAAACGTCATGGGCACAGACCAAACGATACCCAACCAACCAAAGCCTGCTCTTTCAAGCCAAAGGACCAGGAGAGAGAAAGCTGAACAAGACAGAAAAGTTTCAGATGTTGACCTTTCTGTACTAGTAAATAACACGGAAGAAAAACATGGTGCAGTTCCACCCACCAAGGCTGAGTAGGCAACCTGGGCTTCTAGTTCTACCTGAGAGTCATGAGGCCACACCCACCCATCCCCTGGCCTGCAGCAGTGTCAGAGAGGACCAGCCAAGAGAGCAGCTTTCAATAAAATCCAGAGACCAGACCATCTGGGTCTCCATGGAAAATCACACAGCTCACCAAGAACCACGGAGGACCTGAAATTGAATGAAAAAAAAAAAAAAAAGACAATGACTAGACGGCACAAGAAAGAACAGAGACTTTAAGGCAGCCATGATAAAAATGCTTCAAGGGACAATTACAAACATGGCTGAAACTAATGGAAAATAGAAAGTCTCTGCTGAGGAAGAGAAGATCTAGTGAAGAACCAAAGGGGGAAATTGTAGAGCTGACAAATTCAATAGCTGAATTCAAAAAGCTCAGAGGATGGGTTCAGAGGCAGAATGGAGGGGAGAGAGGAAAGATAAGCAGTGAACTGGAAGACAGGGCACTAGAAATTACCCCATCTGGACAACAGAGAGAAAATAGGAAAACAAATGAAGAGAGCCTCAGAGACCTATGGGACTATAACAAGAGATCTAACATATCATTGTGCCCCAGAGGGAGAGGAAGAGAAAAGATAGTGGGGAAGACAAGGTTAAGGTAAAGAAAGAGACAACACTGAAAGCTAACGAGGACACGGAGAGAATGGCCTCTCACACATTCTGGGTGGGCATGTGAAAGGGCACAGCCGTACTGGAACACATTTGGGCAGGCTCTTTTTTTTTTTTAAATTTAAGATTTTATTTATTTATTTGACAGACGGAGATCACAAGTAGGCAGACAAGCAGGCAGAGAGAGAGGAGGAAGCAGGCTCCCCGCTGAGCAGAGAGCCGATGTGGGGCTCGATCCCAGGACCCTGAGATCATGACCTGAGCCGAAGGCAGAGGCTTTAACCCACTGAGCCACCCAGGCACCCCTGGGCAGGCTCTTAAACAACATGCAATTTCTGCAGTCAAATGCTCTGCCCCTGAGCTATACCCCCAACAACATGCAATTTCTGTATGGCCCAGCAATTACCCTCTCGGGAAATGAACTCATGTTCCCACAAAAACCTCTAGATGGGCTGCGAAAGCAGCTTTATTCATGATAGCTCAAAGGGGTAATGACCCAAAAGTCCCTCAATGAACTGTGTGGTTCATCCATCCCATAGAATGCTACACACAACCACCGGAAATGCTGAAAGAAAACAGTGAATCCTAAATGAACACGTACTGTGTGATTTAAGTCATAGAACGTTCTCGAAATGAGAAGATTTTAGAAACAGAGAACAAATTAAGCACCTGGCACAAGTTATAAAGGAAACGGGGGTGGGAAGGAAGTAGCTCTGGCTATAAAAGGGCAGCACAATGTTCTGGAATGTTCTGCATCTTGACTGTATCAAGGTCGGTATCCTGATTGTGATACGGTCCTACAGTTTCCCAAGATGTTACCACTGGGGGAAACTGGGTAAAGGACACACAGCATTTCTCTGTATTATGTGTTACCAACTGCTGTGAATCTACCAGTATCTCCAAATAAAAAGTTTACTTCAAAAAAAAAAAAAAAAAAGCCAGATATACAACAGCAGAGTCTCAGTCTCTTCCGTCCTGGTTTCCCAACCTGCTGACAGCACGCCACGCTCTCGTTTATGCTGGTAACTGAGCAAACAAATCCTCAAACTCTCTACCACCATTTCTACAGAGGTTCTGCTGACAACTTCAGCAAAATCTGTCCTCCAAACTTTCACACTATTTAAAGTGTTGGAATGTTGGAGCTGGAAAAAACCAAAACAACAGCCGCAGCCAAGGTTTATTGGTGGGCTATGGCCCCCCTCAACCTCCATCGGATCCCCAATTGCCCTGCCTTGAAGAAATTACCATCCAAGTAAATACAATGTACTTAGCAGGGCCAGCGGGAAGGCCCGGCCCCCAGCTCCCTGCCCCAGGGCTGCTGGCTCTGGACCCATCCTGCATGGCTGTTATAAACTGCCCCTCGGTGAAGTCACTTAGCTGTCCCTTCTCTGTCCCAAGCCTGATGAACTGCCTGAGGCCAGAGAGCTGGCCAGCCACTGGGCGGCACTTAAAACCCAGAGCTTCTCAAAGGCTATTGTTTTAGTTCTTAAGTTAGATCACAGGCTCTAAGCAGCCTGGGCCCCCTACACTCCCACAATGTGACATTGAGATACGGGTTTCTGGAAGACAGCAGTTCTTTTCATCATTGCTATGGTGTAAAGTTATTTGTGAAAGAAGGAAAGGCACAGAGACCAGCTGAGGTCAGTGTGAGCTGAGGACATTTGTCACACTCCTTGGGGACACAGGTATGTCGTACCCAGGCTGCCGGTGAGGAGATTAAGTCCCACAGGACAAACGGAGGCGCTAGAGCAGGTGTTCTGACTCTAAGTGCGCTGCTGGCTCCTGTAACCCCACAGGCTACCCTGCCAGTTGTACTGGAGAGCGCTCAGACCTTCCCTTGGCTTGTGTAGACGCACCAGAGATTTTGTTTGGGGGCCTGCCTCCGGGGACCCGCGGACGGTTGCCGGGGATGGAAGCAGAGGGACAAGGCCTCCACCAGTCTGCCTCCACCCTACCACCTAAGGTGCGCCCCCGCCCCAGCTTTTTATGTGTGTCTGACCATGTGTGTCTCTGTGGGGGTGTGAATGTGTGTGTGTGTATGCGCATGACATGTGTGTCTGCCCATATGTGCACGTCATGTTTGTGTGCTTGGTGAGGTCTACGGGTGTCTGCACATGAGTGTGTCACACTGTTCCTTTCTGTGTGTGTCTGTGTAGGTTTGTGTGTCTCCGTGGCCCCCACATGTCGGTCTTTGTGTACTGAGGATGTATGTGCTTGTGTGTCTGTTTGTATGTGTGGTATGTCATTTGTGTGTCTGTATGTGTCCATGCATGTATATATGTAGGCACGTCTATGCACATGCCTGTATGTGTGTGTCCTTGTGAACATGGAGCGTCTACATGTTATCTGTATGTGTCCCTGTCTGTACGTGTAGTAGCCGGGCGTGGGTCTGGGCACGCATGTGGTCCGTGTGCATGTATGCGTGCAGTCTGTATGCGCGGTGTGCGTGTGGGTCCCCGCGTGGGTCTGTGTGCGCTAGGTGTGCTGCGCGTGGGTGCGGCGAGTCCTCCCGCGCTGACACCCTGGTGAGCCCAGCTGGATTCCAGGCCTGGTGATGGTCCCCAGGCGGCCACCCCGGGGCGAGGCCGGGCGGGGAGGAGCGCATGGCCGGGTCCGCGGGCTGTGCCCCCCGCTCCTCCCCGCGGGGCCGGGCACACGTGGGCCCCGGGCGCCGCCTCTCCGCACCGCCTGCCGGTCCCGCGCGTCCCCACCCACCTCGGGCCGCCCCCGCCGCCAAGCCGGCCCGGGGATAAAGTGGCAGCGCAGACGCCGCGCCCTGTCGCCGCGGAGCCGGCGGCGCGCAGCTCGGCCCGACACCGGCCCGCCGCAGACGAGGACCCGCGGCGCTCGGGGAACGCGACAGCGGCGCTCGTGGCCCCGGTAACTGCCTCCCGGCCCCTGCCCCAGCCAGCAAGTGCTGTCCCCAGGGGTGGGGAGCAGCCTCGGGGGTCCCCCGCACGCTCGGCGTGGGCTCCCGCGCCCCCTGGTGTGCGCGCGCGTGTGTGCGCGCGTGTCTGTGCGCGCGCGTGTGTGCGCGTGTGTGCGCGCGCCCTCCCCTGCTCCCTCGCACCAACCCCCAAACCAACTTGTCCGCGTCCACTCCATCTTCGCGGTCCCCCGCCGTCCCCGTGCACACGCCCGGCGAAGTCTCCTGGTTTTTGCCGTGGCTTTCCCAGTGACAGCTGCGGGGCTCCTCGGGGACAGGCAGGAAAGCAAAGTTTGTCAGGAGGAGCCTCGGGGGTGACTTTGCCTCGGGGACCCGCATTTGTGCGGGTGCGAGGTGCCTCGGGGTACACGGTGCTAGTTTCCCGGTTTCCCTGGGCAGGGGGTGCGGGGCTCGGAGCCCCTCCCCCCACCGAACCCCTCCATGGGTTTGTGTAGGGAAAGTGATGACCTAAACTAGTAGTGGGGCAGAGCAGGCGCATGTTCCCCGCCCCTGGGGAAGGAGGGGAGCCCCGGAGGGCTTGTCAGTGCGAGCTGGTTGCAGACTGCCCGGCTCCGCACCCCCTAAAGCCCGAAAGGCAGGCTCTGGGGGCAGGGCGCGGGGTGGGGGGCCAGGGGTTGGGGAGCTGCTTGAATGCTGCCCTGTGACCGCTTAGATGAGGGAACAGCCCTTGTTTGCCTGGCTCTGATCCTCCGTGCAGTCGTGGTTGTGGAATGCAAAAGGCAGGACGTGATGGAAACAGGTTTGTCACGGAATCTTTGGAATTTCAGACAGGAGGAATTAATTGGAGTATCATCCACCTCATTATTGTGCCCCTTTGAAACTTCCTTGGGGATTTTGAGATAGATGGGTCTTCTTGCAGCTGGGTCTTTATACCCACAGAGCTGACTATAATTTCCACTTGATTACTGCTAAAATAGTCTTTAAGATGAAGTTTCCTGAAATGATTTAAAATAAACACAGATGGGAAGGGGGAAAAAGCTGTAATGAGGCACTTAAAAAATAAAGTGAGCATTTTCTTAAGAACAAATGGGATTTTTCAGTCTTGGAGAGATTGCAAGAAATATATGGGTTTTTAAGAATCTTTGAAATGGAGGGTTTTTTTTTTTTTTTTTGTACTGCTTAAAAAATATTACTGACACCGAATAACGCTTTTCTCCCCATCTCTGTGTGTTTTGCCATATCTCTGACTTGGGAATATGTCCTATTTTCTTTCAAGGACTTGACGATCCTTCCAGAATGCCGGAGGAAAGTTCTCCCAGGCGGACCCCGCAGAGCATTCCATATCAGGACCTGCCTCACCTGGTCAACGCCGACGGGCAGTACCTTTTCTGCAGATACTGGAAACCCACAGGCACACCCAAGTAAGTCTGCCCCAGATGCTCACGGGAACATTCTCACCTGCCTCTCCTCCTTCACGTGGCATCTCCTCTGGGGCCACTTTCTTCATGACCTACTTCACGTCAGGCACAGCGGTGCTAACAAAGCTGAGATTTATACTTGATCCTTTTTTTTTTTTTAATTAAGAAGCAGGAGTTCTATTTTCATTATAACAACTAGGATACTGATTCTACCGTATGGCAGTGTTCAAAAATTCCACATGACTTTATTTTTTGTGCTGGCGTTGATTTCCTGTGGTACAGGCATTCCTTTAAAAAAACCAAACCCAGCCACTCCAGAAAGCCACCTAAGCAGATAAGAAAATCAAAACTGTATCTATAGAGTAATCTTCCTTCTCTTTTCCTGCTCAGTTTTAAGCTTCTGAGGCGCTCTAGGTGTACACCTAGGAAGAAAGGGCCTGGGTATTTCCTTCTGATTTCTTGCCAGCTCGATTACTTCATCCATTTTCCATCAAGGATTTGTCTTGCTATTAGAAACGGGCATTGGGACTATACTCCATCAGACAGCTGGTCTCCTGCTGCTCCCCTCCTCCTGTACAAAACAGGGAAAACCCTGCTTGTTTGTGTTATTCAGGGAAAGAAATTATTTGTGGTGACCAATTGGCCTGGGGACAGGGGAGCATCTCCTGTCCCATGGATATCTTACCTGCCTCACAGGCCTCTGGTCTCCCAGCGGACTAAGGTCTGGTGTGGATTATGTCTCTGTTTCAGTAATCACCCGACCCTAGGACAGCCATATAGTCTCGCCTGTGTTTTCAACAAGGTGTACGTAATCCAGGTAGCTGCCCATGAAAAACACAGAGACAGGGACTTTTAAGGACCTGGTTTAAGTCATAGCCTCAGGGCAGCTGTAAATTGGCTATCATAATGGGCTGATAATAGTTCCTGCCAGTTCTGGCAAAATCTTTCTCAAAGATTTCCTGGAGAAGAGAGTGTGTATGTCTGCATATGTATCAGATGGAGAGAGTGGGGCAGGGAGGGAAGGAAGGGGGGAGGAAATGGGGGAGGAGAAGGAGAGAAAGGGTTGTCAGGCATTATCCTTAATTCTCCACTCGGACTTACTGGCTATAGAATTGCATATTCTTGGTTCAGTTTCGAAGAACTCTGTGGTATGTGGTGCATTATTTGATCAAGGTACAAAAAGAGGACAAAGAATCGGAAGGACATGTTTTTAATGCCCACGTCCCGGACTTTGGGAGCCCTCCTTGGTTGAGTGGAGATGCTCTCTTAGTTTGAGGTCGAGGAAATAAGGAGGGCCTCCGGAGGGGGCGGCGCAGGGCGGTGGGCGAGCGGGTTGGGAATGGCCGAATTGGCTGCCCTTCCTCGGCTGTGAGTGGTTTTCACAATCTCGCTGTGGGGAATTCTGTCAGCTCCTTTACTTTTGCTCCACTTAGATGCAGAACAGCCCCCGCCCCTGCCCCACTCCCGGTAGTTTGAACTGAGAAGTTCGGGGTTTGTGTCGTGGTAGCTGCCCGTGGCGGTAAGAACATGGGTGGGTGGGTGGCTGAGGCAGTTGGGTCCTGAGAGTTGGGAGAGAAATGTGACCGGGAGGGCACCGCTGCCCCCTCCTCTGCCTCTACCCCCTGGAGCTGGCATAGATCATGGGGAGTTGGGGCCAACGCCAGGAGAGATCTTCAAACCACTTCACCACTAGTCCCGACCAATCAGAAACTCCTGGAGGCAGGTGTTAAACCTGTGGTTTGCCTCTCTGGATCTTGAGGAGGGCTAGGGCTTCCTGGAGGAGGTGTTGTGGCAGCCAGAGTGATGGAGAGCAGTGAGGGCCTCGGGGCAGAGGTTTACGCCAACTGGATGAGAGCATGTCCGTGTCTTAATAACCGAGAGCAGCTGCTTGGGCAGCTAGCCGCTGCTGTGCAGGCCTGCCTTCTTGCGTGTTCTGGAACATCTCTGCTGTGGAGTTTCAACACTGTTGCCTATTGCTTTCAGGAAGGGGGAGGGGACCGCAGGTCGCCATTGGCCTCCGGGGAGTGTCCTCAAGGCCCTTTCCCGGTTAAGCTCAGGGCCTTCTCTGTTCTACCTAATCTGTGGGGAAAACCCAGACAAATGTCACCTTCTCTCTCTATCCTTCCACTCTGCTCCCTTTAAAAAAAAATCTTTCTCACCGAAGACCTTGAGATCTCAGAAGCCACCCTGGGTGTCACCTGACACACAGGGTCTGTGTGCACCCCTCTTGGTCACACTGCTTTGGGTTGGTTTTGTGGTCAGCGAGTTGCGGCAGCTCCTGGGGCCTGCCTCAGAGCTCCTGGAACTTTCTGCTCTCATGGGACTTGCTGGGCTCCAACAGCAGCCCCACGGGTGGCTCAGAGCAACCCTGGGTCCCAGGCGTCAGCCATAGCTGGGAAACCGGCCTAACCTGCTCATGGAAACAGAGGATGTCTTTATAAATGCCACCTTCTCTCTCCAACTGGAAGAAGAAAGCGTTTCTTGGGATGGTCATTCTAATGTGTGTGTCCAGATAGGACGCTGTGTTTAATAAGGCAGGCCAGAGGCTCAGCCTTGAATCATTTCATGCCAGAAATTTTTAAGCTTGTGTTGGGCAGCGTCAAGGCCAATTCCTGCTCCTCCGGTAGTACTTCCAGGGATAACAAACCTTATACTTACGGTGAAGCAGAATTCTATCAGCTGAGTGTCTCATGTTAGTTGAGTATCAAATATGTGCCGGGATCTGGATTCGGCTTTATGCACACGATCCCATTTGGACCTCACATCAACCTGTGAGGCAAAGCTTAGCCATTTTACGTGTGGGAGCACAGGCCCAAGATGACCCAGCTAGGGTAGCTGAGTTCAGGTCAAAGTCCTCTGGCTCCAAGTCAGGTGCTCTTAATGCACCACCAAGAAAGACAGACTTTCGTCATTTTAAGCAGCGTCTTCCTGATCAATTCTTGCATTTCTTTTTTTTTTTTTTTTTTTTTTTTTAGTTCTTTCATTTCTGATTAGGGTTAAAGATCACTTTACCGGTGGGGAAGATTAATAGAATAATGAATTCTCCCTAATCGTTTGCTCATAATTACTGAAAGTGGGATAGAGGAAAGATACAGATCCGTTCGGCAACCAAAAATCTTGGGAGGCCCCCAGTGGTGTGGCTGCTTTATCCAGACTTTGACCATCCTGGTTCTTCCGCCTGTTTCCACAGTGGGCGTGTGTTGGAGACACAGATCAGTGCCCTTCATCTTTCTTTAAAGCCGGTACTTCCCTCCGTGCACTTGGTCTCCGGGAAGCCCCTCCGCTCTGAAGAGCAGACAAGCGTTCTGTCTCTAGCTCCCGTGGCCTACTGGGGAAGCTTGTTCCAAAGAGCAGTTGTCCCTTGTCCCTCGGCTCGCAGAGGTCCCTATGCACACACCCTACCTGGAGACTACTGGAATACACAAGGGACTCAATTTTGAAAGTTTCATTTGGCATTTTGTTCCAGATTCCCCTACATTTTCCGAGACCTTTCAGAACAGAAGCCCCCGAAGTTCCCTCTCCAGACCTTGCTGGCTTTGTGCTCTTTCCCTTTCTGGCGTCTGACTTCAGTCTCAGTAACCACCTGGTTCCCCCCCCAACCCCCTGCCAGTCACCCCACAGCCACACCCACTCATGGCCGCCACTGCCTCTCCCCTCCCAGTTCCACCAGTCTGGGCTGGGAAGGAGGTGGTGTGCAGTTAGTGTGGTTTTCAGGGCTTTCCTCTTGGTGACATAGAGTGGGGGCTGGGAGTGGGGCACATGGCAGGAAAGGGACTAACAAGGGTCACATGGCATCGTTTCTGATGATCCTCTGCAAGGTCTCAGCCTTGGCCATTCTCGGTGGATCTAGAATCAATAAACCAAGGTCCCCGCTCCCGCTACTCCCCTCCTGTCCCTTATTCCTCAGAGAGGGGCTCAGCTGACATGCTCTACCTCTGCCCTGGGTCACATGGATCCCTTTCTCCACGAAGCTGTCACAACCTGTGGCCTCATTTTTGGGCCGTTTTAGGACACTTCCTCCCACCTATGCAAATTTACCTGGAGAAGAAGTGGTTCCTCAAAGCTGGGATATTTTTTTTTTAAGATTTTTATTTATTTATTTGTCAGAGAGAGAGAGAGAGAGAACGAGCACAGGCAGACAGAGTGGCAGGCAGAGGCAGAGGGAGAAGCAGGCTCCCTGCCCAGCAAGGAGCCCGATGCGGGACTCGATCCCAGGACGCTGGGATCATGACCTGAGCCGAAGGCAGCCGCTTAACCAACTGAGCCACCCAGGCGTCGCAAGCTGGGATATATTTAAAGGCTACAAAACACGCTCCCTTCCTGCCACCCTCATAACGTCCTCCTCACATCAGCCACCAGCCCCCTGGGCGTGGCACCAGTGGCTCCAGAAGATAAGGGCTCCCTCCCAGCCGACTGGATCCAGACCCCCGGGGAGGCAGCGTCTCCACCATCTGGCTGGACATAAATTCGATCCCTACCGCCTTCTGGAATTTTGTTCTCCTAGATCAGACTGGCTTTTCTGGTTCTCCCTCTTCAGTTTTCTAATCAGGTTGTAAGTCAGTGATTTAGTGCCGCTGTCCCCGCCCCCCGGCCGACGTCATTGGTCCAGTGTTTGGGGCAAGGTTGCACGGGTTCTGCCTACAGCTTTGAGTGTCTCCACCTCCCCATATGTCCCCTGCTGACTCCTGCAACTCTCATGACCTGTCCACACTTTGAACTCCTGCCACCTGTGGGACTGGGTGTTACTGCATCGCTCCAGTTTGGTTGCTACCTCCTCAGTGTGGACCAGATCACATCCCTTCTTTGTCCCTACGAGGAACCATCTTGAACTCCATCCTCTTGGTCTCCATGGGTGTGAGGACAGTCCAGCTCCTCCGACAGCCAGCCCCTGAGACCTGCTCCCCAGTTGTAAGGCGCCGTGGGGCTCTTCGGAAGCCTCTGTAACAACCCAGGCTCTTAGGGCCCACCTTCTGCTCTTCTGGCTCAGCTGCCATCATGCTCCCATTCAACCAGCCATGTCAGCCAACACTTAAGTTACTGACGTCTACATGTTCAAGGCATTGTGTTGGGCACCAGGGTGGGGAGAGGGTGGCAAAGACAGCTTTGTTTGATGAAGGGCTGTGGGTAGGAGAGCTCATGGATAATTGCAGTGTGATCTGGCAAGCCCCTAGGGATAGGACCACAGCCAAGTCCGGCAGAGCCTGTGTGCAAATGAGGAAAAGAGGTCCATCCGGGTAGACCCAGCCCCTCGGGTGTGTGGCTTGGGAAGCAGAATGTGGGCTGGATTTCAGCTCCTACTCATCCTTTCAGCCAGTGCCCTTGGCCTTCAGGAAGGGCATGCCAGGAGAGGGAGTCGAGGCAGGAAGCCATGGGCTGCACGAGATGTCTTTCAGGAGCCCCAGCAGTGGTATTACTAGGGCAGAAGGCAGGAAGGAGCCTAAGGAAGCCAGAGAGGTGGGAGGGGCCAATCCCTGGCGGCTGGGGTGGGCCGGGGAGTCTCTGGGCTGTGCTCTGGGCTTGACCTTGAACCTTCAGGGGGTGGGGGCCCCGTAGGTAGGTTTTAAGTCAGAAGTGCTGTCGTCAGATTTGTAGCTTGGATAGCCAGCTGGTTGGAGGTGTTTGCCATAATCCAGAGGACAGGTGAAGAGGGCGGAGTCTCCACATGGCAGTGGGTCCACATGATAGCAGAGGGAGGACTAAAGTTGCCCACCCCTTGTGTTGATGGCGGTAGAGGTGGACAGCTCCCAGGTGCCTCCCCAAGGGACGGGCACACGGGGAATACAGGGTTTTCCTTCCCCGAACACCAGTTTATTATCTCTGCTCTAAAGATGCCTGCTCTGCTCTCTGACGGTGAGGACAGGAGGGGCCCCACGGGATGCTTCCCTGGAATAAACCAGTAGGAGAGGGAGCATGGCCAAGCAAACCGAATCCCCGGTAAAATATTAATGACGGGGTCAAGTTCATTTTCATGCAGGTGAGAAAGGAATCCCATCTTACATTAGCTGTCCACAAAGAGGACTCAGAAATGAAGTGCCTTTGACTGAATGTGTTGTTTTACGGAATTCACACCTAAACTCCGAGAAAGTGGACCTCGCTCTGAATTTATAGCAACGACACTATTTTCTGTCAGATCAATCAGCTTTTCAGTAGCAATCTGATTTTCTTTTGCCTATTTTAAGGAGTTCCAGAAGTTTCTTTCTCTTGTAGGAGCTGTTGTCTCTCCTTCTGGTGCTTCTGCCTTTGTTATAGCATAGCGAACTGCCTTATTTTTAAACAGGGCATTGCTTCTGGGCGGTTTCTTTTTTTTTTAAGACTCTTCGAATAGCAAAGATCTTTTGATGGCCAGAGGAAGGGCCGACTGCTATCTTTGCAGTTGATTTTTCCAGCAGCTTCGTTAAGGGATAATTTCTTCCAGTTGCTATAAGAATGTTCTGCAGATACAGATCTGGCTTTGTTCCGCAGTGGAATCTAAAGGGAAAAAAATAGCAAAATAAGCTGCTTCTTGAATAGCACCCGTGTCCACCACTGTCTATTTATCAGCACCTGCGAGGTTCAGATCTTAATCCCAGAGGCGCTGTGTCCGTGAACACAAGCCAAACCGTTGGTGATTACATACATGGAGGAAATGGTCTTCAGTGGTGCGAATTTTTACAGCTGAGATTACAAGACAACCCTTGTCCCATATTTTAAGGTCATCCAAGGTTCTTGTTCATTTCACACAGCGTTGTCCATTGGGGGTGGGGGTGGCAATGCTGATGGTGGTCATGTTGTTCTGTGTTGGAGACACACACAGCCAGGAGGGCCGCCACAAGAGTGGTGAGCCCCATCACTCCGTTTGCAGCTGTCCCATCCCACATCTGTCACCAGCCCCTGCCATGCCTCTCCCGCATGTGCTGACCATTCCTTTCTTCTCTTGGCGCCCAGCAAATCCTTCACTGTGCAGTGACGAAACACCGTCCCTCCCCTTCCTCAAAAAGGTGCAAACAAGCTGTTTCTCGTGGGATCACAGCTCTAGTCACATTTCTGGAAGGAAGGCGAAGAAGGAGGGAGGGAGGGTGGGAGGAACTTTGGAGGAGGGAAGAGGAGAAGGGGATGAACAGAAGGAAAGAAAGGTTTGGAAAAATATATTTTCAGTTGGTGTTAGGATGGAGGGGAATTGGACCTTCCTTTTCCTTGAACAAATTTCCCAAACCAGAGATATTTACATTTCCGTGGGGTGGGATCTGTAGAGGTCAGGGTGGAAATGGATGACTGTGGGAAGTCACACCAGTGTGCTGCTGGCTCCAGAGAGCACGTGTCAGGTGTAATGTCCCGGAGCAAGGCTTAGATTCCTGAGGTGGTGGTGTGCTTCTCCCACCAAAATGCAGGCACGCCAGTATTTTGTTTCTCTGTGCACATGCGTGGGGTCCCGGGTGCCCAGAACAGCCGCCAGCCCTCGGCCGGAGCTTGAGGAGCGCCTATTAATGAGTAAATGACTCTACTCCGAGAGAGGAAAGAGGCATGTGAGCCTGTCCCCAGCAGAGCTCTCTCTCCTGGTGGAGGAAGTCAGACTGGGGTGCTAAGGTTTCCTTAGAGTTCCCCAGTTCTCCTGAGCCCTGGGGACTCCCCCAAGGAGGTGGTGGGGAGTTTTAGGGGGTTAGAGTCTGTGGGCCTTTTGACATCATAGGTGGGTTAACTATATGTCTTTTTCTGGAGAGAAAGATGGAACTCGGGTTCCATCAGACTCTCAAAATGGGGATGATCCCTGACCCCAAAGCTCTGTGCAGGTGTCATTATGTTGCCAATGGAAGACTGAGGCTCAGAGGGTAAACATGAGGTCACCTAGGGGGGTTGGCGTGGGCCCAGGGGTGAGGTCCTGCCCGCACACTCTCCTCTGTGCCATGCTGCCTCCCAGGAGTTGCTCCCATGCCTTCTTCTCATGTGTTTAAGCCACAAGGTAGCCCTTCGCAGTAGGGCTATCAACAGATGTCCAATTTGGGGCAGGGCTTGGAGAGGCCTCAATTGGCCACCTCCCTCCTCACTGCTGGAAGCCTTTTGACAACATCTTCATTTTGGTGGTTCTGTTTTCCCTGGTTAGAAGCGTGTGGGCACCTAGGCGATGCCCCAGAATGCTGAGTAAAGGGTGTTGATGGACTTCAGAAAGATGGCAGTAGACTCACTTAGAGGTCCCAAGACAAGGGCCATACATTCTAGAAGGAAAAGAAGACCAGATAGCCACTAGGAGAATAAGAGGACAATGTGGTAAGGAAGTATGGGGGTCCCCCAATACAGAGGGGGAAAGAGGGGGAAGAACAGGAGGAGAAAACCTTGAAGGGAAGGAGAAAACTGTATCTTTGGTCTCACATAGCCTCTGGTTAATTTCACCTTGTCAAAGTAGGTCAGTTTCCTCAGGCCACTTGCACGCTACTGGATTGCGGAAGACACCTGCTAGGGAATTGCTGCCTTCACATGGTTGGAAGTTTTGCTCTGTTTATCCTGTTTAGCTGATCCTAAAGAGACATGTTCCAGGGAAAGCTGGTCTCTCTGGGATGCAAAGCAAGATGGCACAGTGGAGAGCAGTGTAGATCACAGAGCCAGACCGCGGGGAACAGACTGCTTCCACGTGGATGAGGCATGGGGCTGTAGGCCTTCCTTGACCAATCTCTGCATCTTTAAAATGGGGGGCACCAGCCCCTTTTCCCTAGGGTGGTTGCACAGGTCAGATATGTGTTGCAGTTCATGTCGGGCATGTAGTAAATGAAGGGTGAGTGTGGGCTCTTATCACTTAGTTTGAGCTCTTTGCCTGCCTCCACCATCATTCTGGGAGGCCAAGAGGAAGGAGTATGTGGTGGGCTGATCTGTGACCCATCATTATCTCTTATTTCCCAACACCCTCCTGGCAAGATTCAGCCACATAAGCCCTACAGTGAAAGCAATAGTGATCTTTTTTTTTAAAGATTTTTTATTTCTTTGAGACAGAGAGAGAAAGCGAGAGCATGAACAGCGGTGGGGGTGTAGGGGGCAGAGGGAGAGGGAGAAGCAGACTCCCCACTGAGCAGGGAGCCCCATATGGGGCTCAATCACAGGACCCTGAGATCATGACCTGAACCGAAGGCAGATGCTTAACTGACTGAGCCACCCAGGGACCCCGCAAGAATGATCTTTATAAATTCCACCTTTATAGCTCTGCCCCATGACTGCAGGATGCCTGCTTTCCCCCAGCCTTCAGCCCATTTACTGCTTTTTTCCCTTAACAGTTAAACAACAATTCATTTCTGTTTTGGGGCACCTGGCTGGCTCAGCTCACGGAGCGTATGACTCTTGATCTTAGGGTCTTGAGTTGGAGCCCTACGTTGGATGCAAAGACAGCTGAAAACAAAAAAGCCTCAGTTCCATTTCAGTGGGATTTCAGTCTCCCTAAATAACAGAAGTTTAATAGAAATAGATGCTGGATGCATAGTTTACAAGATAAAGGAACCAAGAAAGCCGCGAGGGAGCCGTTGCTGGTGAAATTCTTTTTGAGATAACACATGGTTAGGACCACGAGACACGTTTATCTCACGCAAAAGCTCCATGACAGTATGTGAGTATACTCTTGCCTGGCTGGGAGACCAAACCAGCTTTGGCAAATAAGGCTGGAAGTCTGTGCAAGCAAACCTGAGTAGAAGCATCCACTCCATTTCCAGTGGTCTGCGTGTTAAGACACTTCCGTCTCGGGCATGTATGTCTCCTTTGGTCCTGATTGTGTATAGGGGTGGTGTGGAATGTTTCTATTGCAAGAGACACGGTTAACTGGTACAAGTGCCAACCTGCCATTTACCGCATGGAGTGGGCGGGACAGTGGGCGGGGCAGTTCGGGGCATTAGTCATCTGTTGTTATGTAACAACGGGTACTCAGCTCAAGATTCTGCAGATTGGTGATTTGTGTGGGGCTCAGCCAGGCAGTTCTTCTGCTGACCTTGGGTGGGCTTCTCACACATCTGGGGTTGGCTTCTCACGCATCTGGGGTTAGCTGCGGGGTCTGTGAGCACTGGCAGGCCAGCTAGGGGTTACTGGTCTCTGATGGTTTTACTCACAGGCTGGTATCAGCACACTGTTGGCAGGAGCTCATTGGTTCTTCTGCATGTGGTTGGGCACCCTTTATCACACTAGCTCAGATCTCTTCTTAGGGTAGCCATGTTCTAAGAGCAACAAGGCAGCAAACCCCAGTGTGCACATACTTTCCAAGTCTACTGGGGTGCAGCATTTAAGGGTCCCACCATCAGAGTGAGTCAGCCCAGAGGCGGTGTGTGAGGGCGCATCCAAGGAGCCAGGATGAGGGGAGGACATAAATGAGACCACTTTTGACATTCTACCACACGGGGAAAAGATCTTTGTCCTCAGAGTCAGAAAACCAGGCTCGAAGTTTTATTTCTGCCTCTGCCTCTGAGTACCTTTAGACAAGGCACCATCTCTTAGACCTTCAGGCAAGTTCCCAGAGGGCTTTGCATTTTATATGATGGTAGAACAGCCCCTGAGCTTCTCCACGGCAGAAGTCATGCTTACGTTGTTTCTTTTTCTTTTTCTTGTTTTTAAGATTTTATTTATTTATTTGAGAGAGAGAGAGAGAGTGTGTGAGTGGGGAGTGGGGTAGGGGGAGAGGAGAGGAGAGAATCTCAAGCAGACTCCATGCTGAGTGGGAAGCCCGACTCGGGGCTCCATCTCGTGACCCAGAGATCATGACCTAAGCCCAAACCAAGAGTGAGACACTCAGCCAGCTGCAGCACTCAGGCTCTCCGGTCATATTTAGTGTTATTCTCTCTTCTCCAGGGCTCCCCCCTCCTGGAGTTTCATGCCCGGCACAAAATAAGAGCTTAAACATGTTTCTTGTCTGAATAGATGAACTTCTCACACTTAGAGTCAGATGATTGGGTTGGATGATTCTCCAAAGTCCCTCCTGGCTTGGTTTTCGAGGAAAAGAAGAGAATATTTCCACTGAGTGCAGATCAGAGGGGCTGACTTTTTGTTGAGGAAATAGAGCACCAAAACCCAGTTGTATCCCTGAAGACATTGGTAACACCTAGAATAAGGATATTCCCCGTAGGTAATCCCCTGAGATACTAGGCGGTGTCTGTGTCTTAGCCAATTTAACCTGCAAGTAAAATTCTGTACAGGAGAACACACATGCGAGTGGGGCCTGCAGACTAGCAGAAAGGGGTTTCCATTTTGAAGTCCCCTCAAAGTCAGGGTGGACACCAGAATCTGGACACGAGGTCTGCCTCCTTGTTTGTTGTAAGGAGATGGTTCAGCAGGATTGACTGAGCTCCAAATGCAAGCGTGGTGGGAGGCTAGGCGGCACCGGTGGGCTCACGAGGAGGCATGGAGGCTCGGGAGCACGCACCTGCCCCACCACGAGCATCCCTCTGAACGCCCGGCCAGTGCTGTACTCCATTCTAGTTTGGCGATACAGAAACGAAGCACCTCTTCGCCACCTTCAAGGACATCCATGCCCAGGGACTTCGGGGAGAGAGGTCCAGGCCCTGTGGGTGTTTGCTGGCAGGCCCCTCCACTCCGTGTCGGGGTTTCAGAGGAAAGTTGAAGCTGGCTCTTCTTGAAGGTGGAAAGAGGCATTCCAGGCAGGAGGAAGGCCTTGCATCCAGGCATGGAGGTATGTTCTGAAAATGATAGGCATCCTTCAGAAACTGTGGTCTAGAGAACATGGCAGAAGATGAGCTCGGAATGGTTTGCTTGGGAGCCTGGATCTGAATGGCTATTGTGTTTGTCGGTTAAAGATGCCGTAACAGAAGACCACAGTCCCAGTGGCTGAGACAACAGAAATTAATTTCCTCACAGTCCCGGAGATGGGGTGTCCAAGATCAAGGTGCTGGCATGGTTGGTTTCTGGCGAGAGCTCTCTTCCTGCCTTGTAGACGGCCATCTTCTTGCTCTGTCTTCCATGGCTTTCCCTCTCTGTGTGCACATTCCTGGTGTCTCTCTTCTTATAAGGGCACCAGTCCTCCTGGATAGGGCCACATCCTTATGATCTCATTGAACCTGAATTGCCGCCTTAAAAGTCTCATCTCTAAATACAGTTATACTGGAGGTGAGAGCTTCAGCATATGAATTCTGGGGTGACACAATTGTTTGCACCAGCTGTACTTGGCCTGCTAAGGGACTCGGGCCTTATTGTGTAGGCTGTGTGGGAACCGGTACAGAGGTGGGGGTCCCGTGCCGCTGGCTATTGTTTCCAGTCTAGTGCATTCAAAGCAATTGGAAACCCATCCATGGCTGAACTTGGATGAGGATCCTGGCTTTTCATGTTTTTCTCCTCTGTGGTTTCACGGTGGAGGTCTTAGCCTGTCTGAAGTTGCTGTGGATTTATCCTTCTCCTTGATGTCTTATACTTAAGACCATCTAGTCTCAGCAGCCCCCGTGGGCCAGCTGACTCAGACACAGGTGTGGGAGCCAGCCAGGGATGAACTCTGTCTCCACAGAGTCAGGGCAGTCTATGGACTTGGTATTTACCCTCTCTGTAGCCATTCCTGATTCTGCCTTACTGACTGTTGTCCGCAGGGGTATAATTCATGATTGCTTACTATCAGGTACGACTATTCCATTCTCCTTACCCAGGGTCATTTGCAGCCAGGCTAGAGGCCTGTCTTCCAGCTTATGACGCTAGAAAAAGAAGAGCAAATTAAACCTAAAGCAAGTAGAAGGGAGGAAATAATAAAGATCATAGCAGAAACAAAAGAAATTGGAAATAGACAAAAGAAATGAATCCAACTTGGGTATTGGAAAAGATCAACAAAACTGACTGATCAAGAAAAAGCAGCCTCAAGTGACTAGGGTCAGAAATGAAAGAGGGAACATTATTACCAATCTCTAATGAGTACAAAGGATTAAAAAAGAATACTATGAATAACTGTATGCTGATCAATCAGATAACTTAGGTGAAATGGACAAATGTCTAGAAAGATGCAAACTACTGAAACTGACTTGAGGGGCGCCTGGGTGGCTCAGCGGGTTAAAACCTCTGCCTTCAGCTTGGGTCCTGGGATCGAGCCCCGTGTCGGGTTCTCTGCTCAGCAGGGACCCTGCTTCCCCCTCTCTCTCTGCCTGCCTCTCTGTTTACTTGTGATCTATCTCTCTCTGTCAAATAAATAAATAAAATCTTTTAAAAAAGAAAGAAAGAAAGAAACTGACTTGAGAGAAATAGACAATCTGAATCAATTCACAAGAGACTGAAACAGAAAACTACTCACAAAGAAAAGCCCAAGCCCAGATGGCTTTACCGTTGAAATCTACCAAACATGTAGGGAATGAATATCCATTCTTCACACAACCTTCTAAGAGAAGAGGGAACACTTCTTAACTCGTTCTCACTGGTCAGTGTCATCAGGGTACCAAAAGCGAACAAAGACATATAAGGAAACAAAACACAGGCCGATGTTTGATATGTATACACATGCAAAAATCCTCAATAAAATACTAGCAAACAGAACCCAGCACCATTATACAGAATTATACACCATTACCAAGGGAGGTTTAATCCCCGGCATGCAAGAGTGGTTTAATATCTGGAAAGTAATTACTACAACACGCCATATTGGTAGAATAAAGAGGAAAAGATCATCAAAAAGAAAAAGATCGTCAAAAATATGTCGGAAAAGTATTTGATAAAAATCCAACACACTTTCATGATAAAAACGTGCAACAAACTAGAAGGGACCTTACTCAACCTGGTGAAGGGCGAAGACAAACAGCTCAAGCTAGCATCATAGTTAATGATGAAAGACTATATGCTTTTCCCCTAAAGTCAGGAACAACACAAGGATGGCCATCTCCCCGTTGCTCTTCAGCGTTGTACTAGAGGATCTAGTCAGGGCAGTCAGGTGAGAAAAAAAAAAACAAAAAAACAAAAGACATCCAGATTGGAAAGGAAGAAGTAAAACTGTATTTGCAGATGACACAATCTTGTATCCTAAGGAATCCACTAAAAAAAATTAGAACTGATAAATGGGGATGCCTGGGTGGCTCAGTTGGTTAAGCGGCTGCCTTCAGCTCAGGTCATGATCCCAGCGTCCTGGGATCGAGTCCCACATCGGGCTTCTTGCTCGGCAGGGAGCCTGCTTCTCCCTCTGCCTCTGCCTGCCACTCTGTCTGCCTGTGCTCGCTCTCTCGCTCTCTCCCTCTCTCTCTGACAAATAAACAAATTAAAAAAAAAATGGTGGGTTCCTATTCATTTAAAAAAAAAAAAAAAGAACTGATAAATGCACACAACGAGATAAGATACAGACACAAATCATCTGTATTTCTACATACTTGCAGTGAACAACCGGAAAACGAACTTAAGAAAACAATTCCATTTACAAGAGCATCCAAGAGAGTAAAAATACTTAGGCCTAAGCTGAACCAAAGAAATGCAGAATTTATACTCTGGAAACTGCAAAACATTCTCAGGGAAGTTAAGAAAATCCAAATGAGTCGAAGACATCACCATATCAATGGGCTAGAAGACAATATTGTTAAGATGACAGTACTCCCCAAATTGATCTACAGATTTAAGACTTCTTTCTAGAAATTGACAAACTGGTCTTAAAATTCGTGTGAAAACTCAGGGGGCCCAGAAAAGCCAATCAATCTTGCAAAAGAACAACCAAGTTGGAGGATGCATATTTTCTGATTTCAACACTTAGTACAAAATAACTATAGTCAAGACAATGTGCATAAGGATGGAAAAGAAGCAGGGAGGAGTCCAGAAAAAAACGTGCATCTATGATCAATTAATTTTTGAAAAGAAGGCCTCAATAATTCAGTAGGAAATATAGTCTTCTCAATAAATGGTGCAGGGACAGTTGGGTATCAGCATACAAAGGACTTGAAGTTTGACCTCTTCTTTATACCATATGCAAAAATAAACTAAGAAACCTAAATGTCAGAGCTTAAACTATAAAAATCTTAGAAAAAAACATATGCGTCATTTTCGCGACCTTGGATTTGACGGTGGTTTCTTCAGACACCAAAAGCACAAGTAACGAAAGAGAAATTTAATAAATTGGACTTCATCAGCATTACACACCTTTGTGCTTCAAACTACACACTATCAAGAAAGTGAAAAGACAATTAGAATAAAATATTTAGGGGCGCCTGGGTGGCTAAGCGGGTTAAGGCCTCTGCCTTCGGCTCAGATCGTGATCCCGGGGTCCTGGGATCGAGCCCCGCATCGGGCTCTCTGCTCGGCGGAGAGCCTGCTTCCTCCTTCCTCCGTGCTTTCTCTCTGCCTGCTTCTCTGCCTACTTGTGATCTCCGTCTGTCAAATAAATAAAATCTTTAAAAAAAAAAAAGAATAAAATATTTACAAATCATTTTTCTTCATAGGGAATCATACCCAGAATATAAAAAGAACACTTACAACTCATGATAAAAAGGCAAGTGATTCAATTGAAAAAATGGGCAAAGACCTGAAAACATTTCTGCAAAGATCTAGGAATGGCCAATGGGCGCGTGAAAAGATGCTTAACATCACTAGTCCTCAGGGAGGTGGAGGGAGGGAGATGGAATCAAAAGCACAATGAACGACCATTTCATACCCACTAGAAGGCTAGAATCAAAAACACAGACGGTAAATGACATTGGTGAGGCTGTGGAAAAATCGAGATCCTCACGCCCTCCTGGAGGGAACTTAAAATGGTGCAGCCACTTCGGAAAAAGAGTCTGACAGTTACTCAAAGTTTCGACGAGCTTACCATACGACCCAGCTGCTCCATTCAGTTCCAAAGGCAACTGAAAACATGTCCACACGAACGCTGGAACGTGAACACTCAGGGTAGCATCATTCCTGACAGCCAAGATGTAGGAACAAATCAAATGTCCGTCAACTAACGAATGGATAAATAAAACGTGGCATCTCCAGACAAACGGACTATTACTTGGGCATAGAAAGGAATAAAATACTGATACACAGCCCAACAGCGGTGAAGCAGAAACCCTTCTACCGAGTGACAGAGCCAGTCACAAACGACCACATATTATATGATTTGATTTTTACAAAGTATCCAGCAAAGGCAAATCTACTGAGGCGGAAAGTAGAAGAGTGTTTCTTGAGAGCTGGGATGGAGCTTGGGGAAGTAGGGGGTGATAGTTAATGAGTATAGGGTTTCTTTCTGGGGCGATGAAAATGTCCTAAAATTGATTATGGTGATGCTTCACTACTGTGTGAATATACTAGAAACCATTGCATTGTACAATTTAAGAGTAAATTGTGTGGTCTATGAATTGTATCTCAATAAATCTGTTACCTAGGGAAATACCTAGGGAAATAAGTTAAGGAATATTATGCAAATATTTTAAATGATGTTTACCATCGAAAAATCCAATAGTACAGAAAGTTGTTTAGGAGATAATGATACATGGGGATTACAATATAAAACAGTGATCTTAGTCATATTAAAAATATGACCATGGGGAAAAAAAGATGAGACATATGAATAGTGGTCATTTCTAGGTTGTGGAATTGTGATGGGCAATTTTCATTTTCTTCTTCAGACTTCTCTGGTTTTCCCACGTTTTCTAAAAGGAGCTGTTTGCAGGAAGGCTTTGGAGGTCTTGAGATCTGGGCCAGGTCTTGAGGGGTGATAGAATCGAGCAAAGAGGGAAGTGTGTCCCTGGCAGGACTGGGCGTGGTGGGGACAGAGGAAATGGCTGGAGCCTGAGGGACGAGGCTCTGAAGGCAGGTGCCCATCCCATTGGAAAGGGCTCACGTGCCTTGTTTGGATTCTAACTTGCGGGCATCGGGGAAGCTGGAAGACTCCCTTGTTGGGATTTGGTGGGAGTTAATACAGGGAGAAGAGCAGAGACCCTTGCTGAAGAGAGACCCACAGCAGACAGAGCAGCAGGAAGCATGTAAAGGGAGACCAAAAACTAGTAGGTAGTCGTAGGGAGAACTGGCAGAGAGCAGTGTCACGTGGGCTGCTGGCTTGGACTCCCGTGGAGAAGCAGCTGGCCTGGGAGTCCCCTCCCTCCAACTTGGGTGGTATCAGCCACAAAATGTGGAGAGGACTAAAAGGATGACCTCACCATGGCACTCCTTTTTTTTTTTTTTCTTAAATAAAGATTTAATGTATTTATTTGAGAGAGAGAGAGAGCACAGCGGGGTGGGGGGAGCAGAGGGAGGAGAAGCAGACTCCCCACTGAGCAGGGAGCCCATCATGGGGTTTGATCCCAGGACCCACAACCTGATAAAGGCTGATGCTTAACGACTGAGCCCCCCAGGCGCCCTATGGCCCTCCTTATAGCTCTTCTGAAAATGATTTGGGAACTCCCAGAGAGAGGGGTATTGGATGTCAATAGTCCCTTGGCTTTAATGTCTCAGAGAGAGAGCTTGCATAACCCACAGCACCTGTGAAGGAAGAGATAAACATGTAGTTATAACCATCTGCCCACCCATCCATCCTCCCATCAGTCCCCTCATTCATCCACCCATCTGTATGCCTCCATTGTCTGTTCACCATCCAACCATCCAACCATCCATCCATCCATCCATCCACTTCATTCAACAAACATTCACTGAGCACTAACTCTATGTCATGCCTTTTGCTGGGCCTTGAGAGAGAAATCATTGAGGCCCCATGGTCCCTGCCTTTGGAGGACCCACAGGACAGAGAACAAGGCCGGAAGACAAGCCCCTTGCACATGTGCTAAGGCCCAGGATGGTCTGGGTTCTAGACCGGGTGCTTTGTTTGCTTGGGGAAGCTTGAGAGCTTCACCGAGGGTTTTCCCCTTGCCATCCCGGCTCATGCCCTGCCCAGCCACTGAGTGCATTCAGAACCCCACACACCACATCTAAGATAGGCATTGTCAGGTTCCATCTCGGCAGGCCCCAGCAGAGAGCTGGGGAGAGAGCCTGGCTCATCTCTGTGGCTGAACTTCAAAGTGCAGCAGCAAAGCTGGACCTCCTTGAATGTGCATCTTTGAGCCTGTATGGTGTTTGAAAAGGGGAAGGAAACGCATCTTCAGAAGGGCCCAAGCCCGCGTCCAGCACCTTGCTACATATTTCTTGGCTCTATCTCTCTGAATCTCATTATCACTACAGGTGGTTAGAATCATTCCTGCTGTGTGATTGGTGGGGAAATGGAGTCTCAGAGAGCCACGTGCTCATAAATGGCAGAGCCAGGATCTGAACCCCTATCCGTATGCTTTAAAGGCACTGTTCTTGCTCTAACACGCAGCTCTGCCTCCTGAAACCCTTCCAGAGCCATTCATATAACCCTGCTGTGTGCACAGGTGCTATTCAAAGCTCACCATGACGCACGGAGGCAGGGATGATAACCCCATTTTACAGTGGAGAAGACTGAGGCTGAGAAGGGCTCGGTGGTTCTGATGAAGTCCCACCGTGGGATGACAGATCTGTAGTGTGAGCCCGTGGTCCATGGTCCATCCACTCCCCCACCACGGGTGTCCAACTCCAGCATGGGCTCTGATCATGCCAGCCCGACTGTAGCTGTCCGTTGGGACCATACCCGAGCTCAGAAGCCTCACGGTCCCCATAAAATTGTAACCATTTCCCTTAAATTCATCACTGTGTGCCCATCTCACCTCTCCCGCATTCTCAATAAATTCCCGATCGTTTATTGCCATCCGTTTGGCATTTCACCACCCAGAAGAACTTAGAGCCATCTGCATACTTGGAAAGTTCATGCTGTTCTCCTTCCAGGAAAAAAAAAAAAAAAGTGTTACATAAGACGGAGCCCAGCACACGGGTATAGGAAGGTCGGAGAGCCTCATCTGACTAAAGAAACCCTCTGCTAGCTCCACTCCCTGTTTCCTGCTTCACCCAGGTCCAAAACTGCATCACAGCTGTCTCTTTAAATATTTTCCCTTGCAAAGCCTTTGAAAAGAATCTAAATGTTATCCCCGTGCCCGCATAGAATTGCTCCTTCTCCAAGGTCTCCATTGGGTTCTGTGAGGAGAGGCTTCTTCTGGAAAACTCTGGGCCTTCCTCATGGCGGTCGGTGCTGGCTACTTTGTCCTTTGTCCTTCAGGCAGTGAGGGGGGCATTTTGGGGCTCTACAGATGGGAAACTGAGGCACAGACATTAGGGTCATACATTCCCTCTCAGAGATGTAGGTAACAGCAACAGGCGCTGGGGAGTCTGAGCCAAGTGCGCCAAGGTCCTCATTCCCAGAAAGTCAGAAGTCGGCTGGCAAGCCAGGAAATCATCGAGGGATCGGTGACCAGTGGGGAGAATGTGGGCCAGGCGTAAGGGAGCGGAGGGATCGGCTGACCCTGCCGGCGGCTGGGGCGGCTTTGAGCCAGGGTAACACTGGAGCTGGGTCTGGACTAGAACCTGCTGACCAGTGACAGGGCAGGCCTGGAGCCCACGCTGGAGCCGGCCTCATCGGCACAGGGCCTTTTGCTTCTTCCTCCTCCCAAGAGCATTTTGGAGGTTTGCCTCCTGCCCGACCACCTCTCATTTGAGTCATCCTTGCCCCATGCCTCCCTCCCACATCTCTAGTCTCGCTCGAGTCCTCAAGGGCTTCCCAAGGGTGGCAGCGAGCAGCCGGGCAGGGACGGGGGGTCCTGAAGACCCCTCAGAGGTCGGTGCTGTGGGCCTACCACAGAGAAAGAGCTGGCGCGTCCGCAGGGGACCTGTGTCGCCCGCAGGTCGGGCATTCACACGTCACCTGTGTGATTTTCACTGCAGCCCTTTGAGTTGAATATGATTTCCTCGAGCTGTCTTTGACTTGCCTTCTTTTTCATTTCAAATCTATTTTAAGAGGAAACGTTATTCTAACTCAGGAAATAGAAAAACCGGTATCAGATGCCATCAGTAGAAGGAGAGACCGAAGGAGAAAAGCCAGCCACGGTGCTAACTTCCGCTCCCCACTGGGCTAGCCCCAGAGCCCCGAGCCCACAGTCCCCGCAACCCCCCATGTCCTGGAGACGTATTTAAAACAGATCTGCACCTCCCTGGGACCCTCCCTCCCGTGCCCCCAGACTGGAATAAAGAACCTTGTCCTCGTACGCTTTCATGTTATTTAAGGTTGTCACTGGACCTCCCATGTCCCCAGTGCCACCAGCCTAGGGGGCTTACAGGTTGCGAGCCGGTGATGGGGTAGATTGGCATCTCCAAGTTCGTCGAACCCACTAGTAAATGTGGACGGTTTGTGCCATCCCTGCAGGAGACCGACAGTCGAGCTCTCTTCAACATTTCCCCCACCCCAGGTGTGTACACAACCCTGCAGTCAAGAGTCGTGCTAGAAATAGATGAGCGTGCCTTCCCCTCCCGTTTTCTGATGGCGTGTCCCAGTATAGCGAAACCTTCCCAGATGGCCTGAACTCTCTCGTGCCCAGGCCATTGCGGTGAGCCTGGCTGGCACCTGGGAGGAGGCAGGGGAGCAGCTGGAGGCCAGGGCCCTCCCTTTTGCTCCTTTAGGTGGTCTGCAGGTGGGCAACCCCCCCGCCCCGCCCCTCCTCAGTTGGGAGGAAAGGCAAACACAGGCCCTTTCTGTGCGGTGAGAGAGAGACCAGGCCTGGAAGGCCGAGCTCAGAGCTCCTCCACACAGAAGCCAAGTCCGTCACAGCAACATCTGGCCCCTTGGCCTGCCTGTTCTGGAATCGTGGGACAGCTGGGAAGCTCTTCATTAATGGACGGTCCTAAAAATCACGCCATGTGCTTTCTACAGACCATTAGTGATTTCCCAGAAGGCCTGTTCCAAATATTGATCTGGACGGTGGCCTCTGAGGGGCCCTTTGGCGTGAGGGCCTATTCAGAGCAGAAGAGGTCTCTGAAGAAACCCGCATGCTAATGTAGGGGCTTAATCTCTTGGCCTTTTATAGAACTGCCTTGCCATTAAAAAGAAATCACTCCTGGAGGTTGCATGCCTCCAAGCGTAGGGAATTTTTTTCAGGTGGGACAGACGTGATGTTGGAGGAATAGCCATTTCCATAGAAGCTTCTAACTTCCTTCGAGTAAGGCCAATACCTGTCTCACAGGCCCGGACTCAGCGTGTTTCCGGCACAGCTGCAGGAAATTGCAGGGAGAGGGTCGGAAGATGGGAGGGGCTGACTCGGTTTAATTAGGGAAGCCGGGATGTCACTTCTGTTCATCGTCGCATTCTGGACACCGGGACTGCTGGCTGCTAAGTGCCTCCGTGGGCCCCCGGGCGGTCCGTTCTGCACGGGTATTGCCAGCAGTAACGCTTACGGTTCTAAAGTCGCCTCCGACCCAACTCTTGCTGTCGCTGTCCAGATTTAGTCCATGTCATTGACACACGGTGCCGTGGAAGGCGGGGGCGTACTGCCTGGCAGCTCGACCGCCCCCCTCCTGTGAATACCCGTCGCTGCAGCAAGTTCGGCTACCATCCACCACCTCACGGAGGGGTAACAAAAAAGTACAGGAGGAGAAAAAGGTGCTTTCCTTGTGACAGGCCCCCTCAGGATCTTAACACCTTTCCTGCATGCTGCACAGCAACGCTAGCTTCAGCTGCCTCGCTGCCTAGGACTTACTTCTCTTATAACTGGAAGTGGGTCCCCTTGGGTCCCCTTCTCCAGTCCCCCCTCCCCTCTGGTGACCACAGACTGATCTCTTTTTCTATGAGTTTGGTTTATCTCTTTTTCTTTCTTTTTTTTTTTTTTTTTGGATTCCTCATATAAGTGAGATGGTACAGTATTGAGCGCAGTGCCCACAAAGTCTATCCATGTTGTCACACATGGCAGGATTTCCTTCTTTTTATGGCCGAGGAATATTCCATTGTGTATGTTGGTGTATCTCCCCCACACCGTCTTTATCTTCCATGGTGGACGTTTCAGCTGCTTCCATGGCTTGGCTATCATGAGTAATGCCGCAGTGAACACGGCTTGCAGATGTCTCTTCCCCATAGTTTTCATTGTCTTGGGATGTATTTCCAGAAGGGGAATTGCCGGATCCTAGGGTAGTTCTATTTTTAGTGTTTTGAAAAAGCGCCATACTGTTTTCCTCAGTGGCGACGTGAGAATGGACGTTCTCACCAATAGAGTTCAAGGTTCTAGATTCTGGATCTCCTTGTCACCTGTTGTCACCTGTCTTTTTGAGATGAGCCATTCTGAGTGGTGTGACGTAATAGCTCATTGTGTTTCAATTTGCATTTCCCTGCTGACTGTGAGATTGAGCAACTTCTCATGCACCTGTTGCCTGCTCCTGATCATTGGGAAAAAATCTCACAGCAGTCTTGAATCTAGTATCTAGTAAGACCGGTAGTGTGGGAAGCAATTCTGTGTTGTTAGGGGTGGGGCAGAATATCCATCTGACCCTTCACCTTGACAGTGTTTCTCCAGGTGCTTGACAGGGCTCAGAAGATTTTCATTAGATAAGTATTCTGGCTCTGGCACTAGATCGAAATCTCCACAAAGGTGGGAACTTTATTTAATTCAGATGTGTCCCTGGAGCCTCAGCGAGTGCACGGCCCCGACAACATGCTCAACAACTCTGTTAGTGAAGAAATGAAGGGCTGAGAGCTGCGTGGGCATCAGATTAATGACAGGGAGTCCTTCTGTTCCTTTGTGTTGCATTATGGGTGTGATCATAGCAGCCCTCCAGGCTCGTGGGGCTTTGTCTTTTCTAGGGGAAAAAAAAAACCCACACACATAAATATATATATTTTAAAGAAAATCGATGCTTTGGGAAATATTCCAGAATCTTACATGCATCTGAACTTTACTCTGCGGTTCTTACTACCATGATTTTCAGGGTTCTTGCTTTAAAATGGATGTGAGGACAGGAAAATCAGTTGTGGCAGGAAGATCATAGCTAACCACATGGGAGACCAATATAAAAGCTTCCAATATAAAAGTATCTGATGTCATTTAATTCTCCCTGCAGGTCCTGTTGTTTCCCCATTTTACAGAGGAGGAAACAGTGAGGTCAGCAGCCCAAAGTCACAGAGTTAGTCTGGATCTGAACCCAGATCAGCTTGCTGCTGCACACATGAGGAAAGTTGGTAATGAGTCTGCCTTTGTTACGAGTACAGACCAACCAATGTGGAAAAGAAACCTCCAAACACAGTGGCTTTTGTGAAATGAAGATTCAGACTCCCTCTCCCTTAGCAGTCCAGGGGTGAGCAGGCCATGTTGGTGACTTAGCCTGCTCCAAGCAGTCATTCAGGGGACCAGGTTCCTTCCCCCTTGTGGCTCCACCACCCCCACAGGTATGGGATCACGACCAAAGCTGGGCCATCACCATTTCTGTCTTCCAAGTCCGGGGGAAGAAGAAAGAGAACAGGTGTAAAACAAGCAAATCGTTTCAAAGTGGGTGTCGTGGAAATTGCATACATCGCCAACGCTCGCATTCCACCAGCATAAATCAGTGATGTGGCCACACCTAGCCAGAAGCAAGCCTGGGGAAGTTGGTCTCTGCCTAGACAGCCATGTGCTCGGGTCAAAGTCTATCACTCCGGACAAAAGGGTGGATGGAGTTGGGGGCAGCCCAATGGCAGTCTCCTATGAAGATGGGCTCCTCTTTCGTGAGTGTTAATGCTGGTCTGTTGCAAGGAAAGTGCTATCTATGTTCATTATTATCACTCACGCACGTGGTCCTTTATTCACTTAAGAAACGTTCTTGGGGCTTCCTTCAGGGGCAGCTCTGGGGTGAGGAGCTTGGGGGCTGCCGAGAAGCCAGAGTCACTGTTTCTACCTGTGTCACAGTGAGGAGGTGAGACCTCAGCCACGAAGCCCAAGGGAGCAGAGAGAGTGGATTCATGAGTGCATTCATTCATTCTCATTTATCCACACTTGTCTTTCCAAGAAGGGACGGAGGTAGCGTAAGTGTAGCAGTGGACCGTTGGCAAGTGCTATGGACACCCACCTTCTCTTTCATGTTCTCCTCCACCCTGGGAGAAGCGGGGCAGGTTCCGAGAGATCACATGGCTGGTGGGGAATTGGAGCCAGCGTTAGGAGCCACGCCTCTAGAGTAGTGTGATGAAATGAACACAGCACAAGTTCAAGGTCAGGTATATCCGAAGTCGAGTTCCGACTTCTCTGCTAGCAAACAACCCCACTTCTCTGAGACCCTCAGGGTCCTCAGCTTTAAAACTGATGCTATGCTTTCTTATGTCAGAGAGCAATTGTAAGAATCTCTAGGAGGAATGGACTCGACCTTGGCTAAGTGGATGCTCCCTAGGTAGGCAGGTCCTTGCCTTCTGGCTTCTATGGGGCACTTGGTCCTGCATGCTTGATGAGGTCCTGAGAATGCATCGGGAGGACGTTGAGGCCACAGACCTCAGGAAGCTAGGAAGATGGCCCTGCCTGTCCCTCCCAGTCCTCTCCTCCCTGCCCCTCCCTCCTCCTGGGAGCTGGGTTGCTCTCTCATCCTGACCCTAGTTACCTGCGGTCCTATTTTGGAATTGCTTGCATGTCCTGCTGCTCTGCCCCAGACTTCACTCGGGTGCTCCCTGGCAAGCTCACGTCATCTGTGGCCTCAGCTCACTGTGGGCCCCCTGACCACCCCACCCTCACCAGGGCCCCAGCAGTTGGAGCACGCTGGGAAGACCCCAGAGCAGAGCCTGTTGAGACAGGAGACTTGGGCAGAGTAAAGAGGCTGGGAGGGGCAGGGGAGGGGCAGGAGAGGGGCCGGCTAGGTGAGGACCAAGGTCGGATGAGTCATTTGTGGGAGCAGAGCAGTGAACAACTTTTGTGAACACAATAAAAAGCGGGGTTGGTGTCAGCACAGACTTGAGTGGGAGAGGCTGGGAGCAGGGTGTCGAGCTAGAGGCTGTTGCAAGAGTCCAGGTCTGGGGTAGCATGGGGGTGGGGGTGGCAGCAGAGGGAGTGGCGAGAACAAATAGGAGAGGGGTGGGCACTGGGGGAGGGCCTGTCTGGGGGAGTTGGTCCTGGGACTCCCTGTCTGGGGACCAGCTGTGGGAGCAACAAGCATGGTCACAGAAGTGAGAATGAGGCTGGAGTCCACACTGGCCCTTGGAGCCAGAGGGGACCCAGGGCTTGGAGCCCAAAGTCAGAGACTGGAACCCACAGGGATGAGCGCCTGTCTAGCGTTCCAGGAATCTACCTTGGGTACCAGTTGGATGCACACTGATCTTATAAGGAGTCCAGACCTTTCTTTTTATCTAAATCCAAATCTCCTTTCTCCCTAAGTCCAAACTACCCTGTACTGGAAAAAAATCTGTTTTTCTCTAAACCTGATGAAATCCATCAGCGGATATAATGAGCAGATGTCCTGGGCCAAGTGTGGCTCTGCAGGATGCAAATGAGGGAAAAGAGGGAGGCAGTCATTGATTGGCAGAAACAACAAAGAAACAGGTTATTCCAGCCCAAGGTGATCAGGGCGTTTGACACAGCTGAGTCCAGGGCCGTGGGAACCCAGTGAGAAGTGTGACTAACTCTGGCTCAGGGAACCAAAAAGATGCTGTCACCCAGAAGGTTTCATTTGAACTGGGTGTTGCAGAATGAGCAGGAGCTCACTGGCTGAGAGGAGGGAGAGGGACTCTAGAATGTGATCACTGTGGGGCGAGGTATTGTAGCCCAGAAGGCTTATAATGCGCCAGAGATGCTCAAACTCATCAGTAATGGGGGAAAACGGGAATTGAAATACCATTGCACACCCAATTTGACTGGCAAATCTGAAGTCTGACATTACCAAGTGGTGGTGAGGTTGAGGGCAAAGGAAGGCTCCTATCTCTAAGGAAGAGTGTGAATTGGTGTCACCTCTTTGGAAAACAATTTGTCATCATCTGGTAGAGGCTGAACAGCTTCACGCCCTCTCTGGTGACTCTATTACCAGATACACATGCTGGAGACACTCTTGCCTATGAGCACCAGGAGCCACACAAGGATGGCCATTGTAACAAGACTTGTAACAAACCCACATTGGAAATAATCCAAATGCCCGTCCATAGGAAGATGGATAAACACATCATAAAATAGCCTTCGGGTGGAATAGTATACGGTAGTGAAAAAGGACTCCAGATATCCACGTGGATGAGCTCCCCAAGCATATCAAATAAAAGAAACAATCAAGACCCAGGAAAAAAAGCGTCAGGATAAGTCTATTCATGTAAAAGTTCAAATACAGGCAAAACTGAACAGATCATCATTTACCGACCTGCATAGGTAGTTAAGCTATGAAGAAAGTGAAGCAGTGATTTTTCCCAGGAGTCAGGACAAGTTAGTGGTGATGTCTTGAGGGGGAAGGAGGTGCACACTTGCTTCTGCAGTCCTGTGATGTTCTGTCGGTGCAGGTCCATTTCGGGATGATTATTTAACCCGCACAGGTAAATTCACAATGAGAAATCACACCAGCCTTGCTGACCTGGCATCACTGACCTTGGTGTAATTGGGATAGGGGCTGGGATGTGCCTGGAGATGGGGCTGGAGACACCTTGGGAAGGCTCTTCTGTGCGATATAAAGAATTTTTGTTGTTTTTTATTTTATGTTGTTTTCCTAATCTGGAATATTTTAGGAGATGAGTGATATTCAGAATATACATCTCAGGGATATGATAAGGAGTTGTAGATAACCATAATAAAAGGATGTCCTAGGTCTCAATCCTTCTGCCCTGGATTTCTGCTTTCAGAGGCCTCCCAGCTCGGAAAATAGGCTGTGGGCCAAGGAAGGCTAGACTGAGTATTGAAAGATGAAGAGGAAATATTATTGAGGAGAAATGGAACTCCTGTGTATCCAGGGGACATTTTTCTTTGACTACAAAAAGCAAGCTGGTGACCATGGGCCCAGCTGGAGACTTGGCCTTGCTCCACTGTCCCCAACTCTGCTTGGGACAGCCACATGGGTGGGATGCAGGAGTGAGTTGAGCGAGCAGAGAGTGACTGTCCCAGAGGCTGAGTGGAGAGCACCCCTGGGAATTGTCCTCTGCAGAGAAACAAGGACAGTGGGGCTGGGGCCGGGGATGATGTTGGCGTGGTCACACAGCCCACAGCTCACATGCGCTGGTGACAGAGCGGCATGACCTGCTTCTTTTCCTCCAGTGATGACTGCAGGCACCACAGTTGCTCGCGGGCTCCCATGAGACTCTGCGGTGTGAGTAAGGCATTGCCTCCCAGAACCCCTTGGCTTAGCAGGCTAGATAAGGCAGGCATCTGGGTGGCCCAGGGAGGGGAATGCGCTAAGTGCCCAAAGAGAGATGTTAGCAGTATGATAAATTAGGTGTTAAAATGCATCAAACTGTTTTTCCCCCTCTGTCTCGAGCTGGTTGATGCTGGATTTGCTTTTGCACATTTATATGAAAATATATCGTTGCTGTGGCTTGTAATTTTCTAGTTGAATGGCTTCAGGGCGAGCCCACTTTGGAATTTAATTATCCTTGCTCTGGGAAGGCTTTACTGAGATTTAGTGCTCAGGAGACTGGATGGCCCCAGGCATCTTGTGATACTTACCAAGGAGCACCCGTGGCTTCAGTATGTCGCTGTTTTGAGGGATGTGAGATAACGTTCTTTTGATGGTGCGGGAATGGAGATGGACCAGTCTTAAATTCTGCGCAGCCACCATTGTGTAGCAAAAGAATCTCTCATACACTGGACACCTAACTAGAGTTTTTGAAGCCAGACCCTGATTTTGGCAACCCGACTACATTAGCTCCAAATTAAGTGTAAAAGAGTCAGCTACTGATCCATGAAATGCAGGAGGCTGGCTGCTCCAAGTAGCAGTGACATCATCCTAGGGGGAAATTGGGGACTGAAAATCTGAAGGACCAGGTGTCACACAGCCAGGGAATATAATACAGGTAGGAATATAATCTGTGGCTGTCCAGAGTATGGTGCTGAAAAAAGGCTCATAGGCTGCCTAGTGTTCAGCAGAGCATGGAGCTGTGATTGATTAGTAATGTCTGCTCTGGGTTCAGGAGGGGAATAGGGGTCTGAGTGCCATGCCTGATCACTTCTTAGATACCTCCCAGGTGCTGGGCCCTGTGCTGGGGGCTTTCTCAGACTTTCCCCCCATTCACTCTCAGAGGGACTCTGGAAGGAGGTGGCAGTGCTCTTTCTGTGAGCAACTGTTCGTGGAAAGAAGCTAAGGAATTGAAAGCAGGATCCGAAATGAAACATGCAGCATGGCTATAAATTATAATTACAATTGAAAGTCCTAACTATACATTTATAATTAAACTGTTAGCAATAACAAACAAATATTAATATATGTGGAGAGGAAGAACCAGGAAGGAAATAGAATGTTCATGCTGGTTATCACTGGATAGTGAGGTTATGGATAGATTTTATTTTCCTTTAGGCTTGTCTGTATTTTTCCATTTTTCAGAATGACCCACATTCCCTTTTTAAACATACATAAATTATGTGTGTGGGCGTGGGTGTGTGCATTTTAAAATATCATATATAGAGAAAGATTTGGTGGCATGCTTTTTCTCTTCATGAATGCACCAGGAACATTAATTACTCCTTCGCAGTGTACTAAGGTAGCTACTTAGAGTAATGCTAAGCCTTTTGCTTCATCTAGACTGAAATCTTTGGGCAAGAACCACCCCCCACCCTCCCAATCATCTCCCAATTTCTAGTACTGAACAAATCTTGACTTTCTTTGGAAACGTTGAACAAAAGATGAAAAATCACCAGTGATCCAAAAGACTTAGCAGTCCCAAAGAAGGACTCCCTTCTAAGGAGTCACAGAAGCAAGGATCTTAGGAGATGGCATTGCTACGAGAAACAGAGAAACTTGCCAGGAACTTCTGGCATGATCCAGGAAGACTTGGCTTCCATAAGCTAAGAGTGGGCACTTATGAGGAAGGAATAAACTGACACCTGAAAAAACTGCTTGGAATGGAGAGCTCTGAGCTTTTTCCAGCCAGGGAAGCGGAGACTGTGCGTATAGAGGGCCAAGCCCAGCGGTTGGCCCAGAGAGGAGAAAAATACGCGGTTATAACTCTTTTAAGTTTTTATTACAATTTCCAGGTAGTTAAGATACAGTGTAATGTTAGTTTCAGGTGTACAATTTAGTGATTCATCACTTCCAGACATCGCCTGGGGCTCATCACACGTGCCCGTCTGAATTCCCATCACCTGCTTCACCATCCCCATCTACCCCTCCATTTATTTTAAAATAACAAGTTTATTTGAAAACTTGTTATAAGTTTTAAAATAGAATTACAGTTCCGTTATAACCAATACATACATAACCTATTTTTCTAACGATTTAGTAACTTTGGCTTCTGAGGAATTATGCTAAGTGGGGTCTTTGAAACCATCCAGTTTGGGCAAATCGGCCAAGCCAGGGTCTGCCTGCCTTCTCTGTAGACACAGGCGGGCTGCGGAGCAAGCCCCGACTGTGGCAGTGGGAGCTGCTAAACCAGCAGGGGCCAGAGGTGGCCGTTGTCCCGCCACGTGCCTGGTGCTACTCTGATGGTTTCTCTGGGGGAGCCACCGTAGTTCGCATGTTGGAGCTGGGAAGAGTTCCATCTGGCTCACAGCCGGGGGAATGGAGAATTCCTTCAGACTTAGGTAGGCTGATAGGTATCATCACTGCCCCAAATAAAAATGTTTCAAGTATGACCCTCCCCCCACCGCCCCAGGGCAGATGAGGTTCAGTCCATTGTTGACACAGATGTGCCTGCCTGATGTGAGTCAGAGAGAGAAAAACCCAAACACAGACCAGAAACGCAGTAGGTAACTTGGCATGTAACTAAATGGCTGTCTGGAGCATTCTTTCCAAGCGCAAGCCTCCTTTGCATGCGCTCAAATGACTCAATTCATACCATCCTGACACGCACAGAAGGGGAAAGGGAAGCCCAAAGAAGGGAACCAGCATTCAGACAGGTGCAACGCTAACTGTCATTTAAACTTGAAAACACCTGCGCCAGGAAGGGATTCTCATTCTTCTTTTGCAAAGAAGGCACTTGAGACAGTGAGTGAGTGACTTTCTCAAACACCAAAGGTAGGGTTTGGCCTGTGCTGGTATTGAAATGTCCTGGCCCTGGGGAGAAGTTGGAATAATCAACAACGAAACATATATAAAGAGCCTCGCTCAACAAATAAGAATTTTTTGGCATTTGCAGAGAAGGACAAATCAGAGATGCACAGACACTTGCAACGCAAACCCAAAAAGAACCCAGTGCCGCTGTGTGGAATAGTTAGGACGTGAAGTTTGAACTCTCAGGGTGCCTTAAAATAGGAGGGTACACAGGCAAGAAAAGAAAGAGAAGGGGCAGGGAGGGGGTGGCTTTCTAGTTCCTGGGCCCAGTGGGGGACATGACGACCCAGCAGACCTTTCTAGGATCCTGCTCTTTTAAATGATCCACGAACGAGCTCCTGAGGGCATGGTAAAGCTCAGAATGTGGGGAACGTGGGAATAAAGCTCAGTGGCCTCCACTTCCCTTGTCTTCTATCTCTGGGAGCATTTTGGCATTGGGAGCATGTGCTTCCTCAAAAGGAAGAGGCAGACCGACCAGGTACTCGGCCAGCCAATCTGAAGTGTGCACTTTGAGGACCCCAGCAGGGTTCTCCAGTGCGGAAGGAAGAAGTGGTTGGTGTGGGGCTCGGGGTCACCGTGGGCTCTAGGGGTAAGCAGAGCATGGGGAAGCACACGTGGGAGAAGGTGTGTAGGCTCAAGACCAGAGTCACACAGGAGATGGGCAGGCAGAAGGGAGTGGGCAGAGTAGGGGCCCGGAACTAGAGACCCAGACATGCTGTTGGGGGTGGAGTGGGGAGGCTACACTGTGAGTCGCGGGGAGATGAGGGGAGCTTTTTCCACTCTGACCTCCCTGGAGCAGTGGAATTATTTTATTCATAGGATCCTTAGATGACTTGACATATAGCTGGTCTGGCAAATCAATGATCAATGAATGAATGGCTCAGTACATCTATTTCAGGTGTGTACAATAGAAGCAGGCCTTGGGTAGGTAATGTCCGGCCAGTTTGGGGTTGCTAATGTCCTTTGTGGAGGCCCCTCTGAGTAGAAGCCACTCAGAGCCCACCGCTTCTTTAAAACCCAAAGAGCACCCCATTTCCCTCTCCTGTGAGATCATCGGAATTTAGCATACTGGTTATGAAAGAGGGGCCTCCCATCGAATTTTCCTCCCTCAAAGGTTGACATCTGATTGAACGTCTGTGTGCCCATTCCTTAATGTGTAAGATTACAGCAGATAATAGTAAGTAACTTTTAGATCATACCCGGTGATACAACACCAAAAGCTCGCGTGGCCTGCAGGGATTCCTGACCTCACCCTCGGGAACCCGGCAGATAGGTGCTATGGTCAGTGCCCATTTTACAGATGAGGGAACTGAGTCAGAGAGCAGCTGAGTCCCTCGTCCGAGGCCTATGGCTGGTAAAGGCCAGAGCTGGGATTCAGGTCCAGTGACTCCAGGGCTCCAGCCCGCCCCATGCTGCCTCCCTGTACTGATCTGTTAGCACAGCTGTTGCTGGTGGGGGAAGGGGCGCGGAGCACGGCCAGCTTATCTTCTTTCCATGATCTGTACTGAATGCCTTATCTACCTAGACAAGCTCTTCTGTTTTATAGGTTCTGTTTTTATAGGTTCAATTAAATAAATAAATAAAATGTGGGGGCTGACAGCAGCATCTGAGTTAAATACACTGGTCACAAAGCTGTTCTGGGTTCGAGGTTGTACACATTTCAAAAGGCATGTTAAATGATCGAATGCTTAAGGAAACTTCCTCTGTGGACTTTTAAAAATTATTGTAATTTTGGGACGCCTGGGTCCCAAAATTGGCTCAGTTGGTTAAGCGGCTGCCTTCGGCTCAGGTCATGATCCCAGCATCCTGGGATCGAGTCCCGCATCTGGCTCCTTGCTTGGCAGGGAGCCTGCTTCTCCCTCTGCCTCTGCCTGCCACTCTGTCTGCCTGTGCTCGCTCGCTCTCTCTCTGACAAATAAAAAAATTTTAAAAAAATTATTGTAATTTTATCTTCTCCTTGGAAGATACCTCTATTGCAGATATGCCTTAAAAAAAAAAATAACTAAGATGGGGGTCGGGTTTCAGTGATGAGTCGTCTCATTCCCATCATGCTTCTGAATCTTGAATTTGCCTTCCAGCGACAGGTGTGTGTCCCTCTGGCTTATCACGCCTAGCCAGAAACCTTCAGCACGTCCACGCCCCTGAGGGCGTAATCAGGTTCCGTTCCTGCATCTGGGGCCCCTGCAGTCTAGCTCCTGTCCCCACTCTGTTGAGCATTGCTTGCTCTTGCCCTCCTCTGGGCCACCCCCTTCCTCAGAGTCTCATGAGTCTGTCTTGGCACCCCCACGCTTCTCCTGGGTCCCCCATCACCTCAAACGCCCTGCTTGGGTCCTCCTCGCTGTCCTCCTTCTCCCATCCCTTTGGGCCAACGGCGGTCCCAAGCTCTCAGTTGAAGTCTTTGGATTCAGTGCAAATGACAGAAACTTCCATAGCCAGGCAAGGCAAAAGGGAATTTACTAGGGGGAATCAGGAGCTTTCAAAATAGTTGGAGGGCCTGCAGGTGTGGCCTGTGGACCTCCAGGAGCTCTCCCCTAGCTGTTCCAGCCCACATTTGTCTCTGTTACCCCTGAGCCACTTAATTCCCTCCTTCATTCATTCTGTCGTTCATCAGTCAGCATTTACAGAACGGAGGCCACCCTAGCTGCTAGCGACAGGACACCAGGACGAATCAATAAAACATAGCCCTTGTCCTCAAAGAACTCGTGGTCTACTCACACTAGATGTTGACGATTCCAGAATAAAAGAGACGGGAATGGAATGTTATTAGGACTTCAGAAGGGAGCCACTAGCTCAGCCTGGGCGACCCCAGGAAAGGCTCCAGAGTTCGGAGAGGGTAGGAGCTGAACCTGAGCCAAATCACAGGTGGGGGCAGAGATGGTGGGTTGAAGAACCAGATGTTCTTCTTTGGTTGGTGTACAGGGTGGGAGAAGGAATGGGCTGGGGCAGGAGGCTGGAGGGAGAAGCAGGTCAGGGCAAGGTGCTTTGGGGACCACCAGACCATGTACTGTGACATGATTGCCTGGCATCTTCCTCTCGCCATACCATCACACCGTGGTCCAGAATGTGCACCTGAGAGCCAGCCTGGCTGCGTTCAGGTTCTACTGAGTTCTGAACCTACTGGCTGTGTGACCTCAGGCAAGTTGCTTAGCCTCTCTGGGCCTTACTTTTCTCATAGGAAAAATGGGGAAGATCACCAGACCCACCTCACGGGGGTGGTTGTGAGGGTGAAACAAGTTAGCACCTAACACACTTAGACCAACAGTGAGTCAAAGTGAATATCAGCTGTCAGCACTGGCTATTAAGTAATGCCTGACTCGGCACCAAGCATCCTGCCGGGTTATTTTCCATAAATTCTCTCAATCAACCCTCACAAAGATGCCGGGAGATAGGCATTATTGATCTGTTTTACAAATGAGAAGTCTATTTCTAGCTCTCCCTCTGAAATCTTAGACCCCCTTCGCCGGTTATGTTCTATTTCCGTCCCCGCCGCACACTGTTTGTGCCACGGGAGCCCTGCCAGCGATGGAGAGGAACAAAGTCAGCCCGGCGCTCTGCGAGAGGAGGGAAATGGTTAAATCTGGATTCCAGCAGAGCCTGTCAGGCTTCCACTGTAGCTATGGCAAAGGGGTCCAAGTGGAGCCTGACAATCCCACTCACGGGCCTGAGGACAAATGTGCCGTGCGAATTTTTTTTTTAAAGTCCTAAAACTTGGCAGGAAGGATTTGGGTGGATGTGGATAATGAAGTGAGCCACCCAGCTGCCTGAGTGGGATGCCTTGGGGAGAAGCGAGAACTCGAAGCACATCCTCTCCCCAGATCAGGCAAACGTCCTCCCACCCCCTTGGTCTGAGGACGATTGAAGGGTCTTCGGGGCTCGTGTCCTTCCCCTCCCTGGGTCAAACGCCACCTGAGCAGCTGCCTGCTGGCAGGATGGGTCCACCCAACACACGGGGTTCCTCCCTCAAATCCCGGGTTTCCTGAATTTCTCCTAATAAGGTGAGCAGAACATTTCCTCAGTGGGGCATTCAGCCCCTCCTTTGATGGAGCTTTGCCATGGCTCTGGAAAGGGCAGGTGAGAAAGAGGATGATGTTTTCCACTCTTTTCCAGGCGAGAAAGAGGTGGTGCATTTTAACCTCCTGACAGCCCCGGGAGGGAGGCGTTTTGATCTCCCTTCCCCGCAGATGGGCACGTGGAGGGGAAGAGGTCCCAGCCAAGTACCACAGTCCTGTAGGTGACAGGTGGGGGTGTCCTTGGTAGAAGGGAATGCTTTTCATTCCAGCACCTGTCCCCGTCTTTCGAGGCATTGGTGGCTGCAGGCTTGTTTCCCGCCCATTTCCTGGGTCCCTGCCCAGTGTGGGTCCACGAATGAGCCTCACCTTCTTGAGAGGGGGGTGGTAAGCCAGCAGAGAATGTGACAGGAAAATCAAGAGACCTCAGCCTTGAGCTGCACACCTTTACATACATGTTCTCATCATCTCAAACCCCAGTGAGGAGGTGCCATGTCCCCATTTCACAGTTGGAGAAACTGAAGCCCACAGAGATCTGGAAACCAGTTTCTGGAAGGGCTGGAGTGTAAAGCCAGGGCTCTGGACCGCAGGCAGGCCGTCTGTGCCGTCGGAGGAAACAGCTTCATGGCAGGCAGTTAGAGTGCTTTCTGTCTTCCAGGAAACCCCAGATGGGAGCCTCTCATCCCATATGCATTTGGTCATTTATGTCATAGTGTCCCCCGAGGTTGGTGGTGGTAGGATTATCCCCATTTTACAGGTGACCACACTGAGACCTAGAAAGTTTGGTCCCTGAAACGGTGACTAAACAAAGGAATAAAGGGAGAAATCCTTTTTGGATGCCGGGGAAATTCTGCTTTGTCAAACCTGGGGCATGGCCGCACCAGCCCTGGTTTAGGCATTCTGCGAGGTTCTGCAGCGTGTTCATATCAAGGGCTGCGTATGCTTTGCTGGGAGCTGCCCCGCCTCCCAGGGCCGGATGCCAGGCAGGCCATCTGCTCCTGGGGCTGGGCCTCCCCCTCTGACAGCCATTGCCTTCTCCCGGAATGACTGTCTCCCAATGGGCTGCAGCCATTAAAGAAGTTCCAGGAAAAAGATCTTCGCCAGCCTCTTCTGCAAACTAATTTCTGCCGCTGTGGGTATTGCCTTGTCTCTGTAAATGGCCCTGGTAGTTTTCTGTTGCTGTTCTCCGTCAAGGTTGCAGAATGCCAGGGCGGGAGGGGAGGGCGGGGACCACACGGTGCCTGGCACCTGCTGAGAGCCCAGACTGCAGGTTCCTTGACTACCACAACCCTCCCTCTCTCCCTCAGTTCTCCACAGCAGCCCTAGAAGCTTCAGAAGGTCAAATCCATTCACTGGCCTGTGCTGAGCCATCTGTATGGAGAAACCCCCTGGTTCTTTACTCCAGGGGCCCTCCCGGCTTTGGCCGCCTTCCTTCTCAGAGCCCTTCCCGGCCACTCCCACCTGTCCCCGGTGCTTCTCATAATACACACCTGCATATTCTCTGCTGAGCGCCTGTCTATCCCGACTGAGAGCTATGTTGAGGGCAGGGACGGTGCAGTTTGGCCCTCTCTGGGTCCCTTGCGCCTGGCTCGTGATAAACCTTGAGTCAGTATCTCTGGATGGCCTCAGTTAAGGTCCCCAGTTGCTGCCGTCCTGCAGCTCTGAGCCACCAGGGGTCTCGTGTCCAGGGCCACGCATGGTGACACCTGGAACCAAACCCAGTCATCCTGGCTTCCGCCTGCTCTATTCCCAGCCTCCCAGCAACTGGGCTATTTATTTAACCACATCTCGGTTCCTTGGTGCTGACGGTTTTCAGAGCAGAAACAACAACAATCACAACATCTTGCAAAACCCCAAAGGGGAAGTTCTAAGTGGAGGTCAGCACCCAGTGGTGAAGGAGGCAGCTCTATGAGACAGCTCCAGGCCGGGGGTTCCCCTTCTCCCACAGAGCCAGAGCCTAAGTGCATGCAGCTTGGGGTGCCGCTGGACGTGCCCCTGGTGCCGGCAGGGGTGGGACCTGGAGGTGGGCCGCCAGTGACAGGGGAGCAGACAGCAGGTGCGCAGGGCAGGAGGAAGGTCTGACGGGAGAGCAGGGGTGTCCTGATGGAAGTGGGGGCCTTGGAAAACCCCGTGCCAGCCTGACTTCCCAACGTGCCTTTCCCTGGGTGTGAACTCCAAACCCCGGGGGGCTATGGGGTTGGCCGGGGAGGGCAGAGAGATCCAGGCCCTGGGGGTCATGCGGTCAGCCAACAAATCCTTACTAAGCTCCTACTATGTGCCCGCATTTTCGCCAGCCGAGGATACAGCAGTAAACCACACAGATGACACCGCGGCTGTTCAGGAACACATTCTGGTTAGAGGACAGGGAAGGAAACGTGGTAGTAGAGAAGTAGTTGGGACAGTGACCCGTGCTCAAGGGCCCCTTTTCAGTGCAGCGCCCACAGACGGCCTGAGATCCATGTGACAGTCAAAGCCACCACCACGTGCAGAGTGGGGGCGGGGTCCCTGGTCCACGCCTGGGCGGAGGCTGAGGCTCCGGGCAGGAATGGGCTTGCCAGGGCTTGCCGGGGTGTGCACACCCTGCAACCCCGTGTTCTGTGGCAGCACGTTAGCCTGAAGCCAGCTGTGAGAGAGCATTGACACTGTGGAGATAGGCAAATGCTGCAAATCAGGAACCACCACCCCGCCGGCCCTGCACCCCACTCGTGAAACATTGAGCAGTGCACCCCAGTCGGCATATCTGAGCATTGGAAAGGAGGCCACAGGCAGAGGGGAGGAGGGAGAGGAGGATGTTATCACAGAGACAATAGCTTTGTTCTCTTGCGGTGAGAAGTCTCTGAAGGCTTTAAGGCAGAGGAGTAATGCGGTTTGATGTTCACTTTGCCAGACAGATTCTACAAAACAAAGACTCGGGTCCAGGGAGCAAGTATGGGCAGGAAAGGGGGAGGAGAGACGAATAATCAGAACTGGGGCCCAGGCACGAGGCGAATGTACAAACTAAGGAGAACCCTCCCCCCACCCCACCCCCGCCCTTACCACAGGGGCAGCTTAGGACCATTAGTCTGCTGAGATGGCTGGTCTGGCTCTGGGGAGGTGGGGTGGGGGAAGGGAGCCGAGCCTGCCCTGCTGCTTCACCCATGCAGAGAAGGCCCACAGAAGCCTCTGCTGCCTGCTGTGGGGGGAAGCCAGGCCAGTCAGCTTTGTTCCCAAAGGGAAGGCAGCAGCAAGTTCTGGAAGCCTCTGCATCTCTACAGAAAGAAGCTGTGGTTTACCCGGCATGTTCCCTGGGGAGATGAATGTCTCCAAAGTGGCTATGAGTCTCCAGGCCAAAATGGCTACATTCTTGCCACTGGTGAGTTCCCAGTGGCATCTGAGCCACGCATCCTAGCCCACGCCCCATGCTGTAATGAGAGCAGGTGCTTTTCCACCTCGGCTGCTGCGAATCAGAACCCCCTGGAGAGCTTTTCCCACCTTGGACCAATTAAACCCAGAGCTGCTTGGGGGGGGCGGGGATGAGACCCAGCCTCAGCATTGCGGAAAGCTCGCCAGGAGATTTCAAGTTGTAGGCAAAATTGAGAACCGCTGGATTGGAAGAAATTTCTGTGGAGTCAGAGGCCAAGTATTTTTCCACATCACGTCTCCGGGGGTAGATTCTGTTAACAAGCAAGTCCAGGCAGAATGGCATGCCTCGCACCACTCATTCCGGGCGCTAAGTGAGACCCTGCAGGGCTCCTCCACAGAGGGGGACCTTGACCTCGGCGATAAGCTGGCTGCAGCCTGACACCGCTGGAGCCCCAGTTCCTGGGCATTAACTGTGGGCTGCCGCATTCTCCAAGGATGTTAAAGGGCTGGAGCCATCCTTTTTGGAAGCCCTGCCCCCTTTGCAGATGGGAGTGGACTAATTAGAACTTCTGGCGTAATCCTCAGTAGCTGAGAGAAAGACCCATCAGCTGACCCCAGAAGCGTCAGGTGGGCGGTTGGAATCTGCCCGGGTTGATGTCTGATCTGGAGCAGGTGGCTGGGCATCCCAGGAAGCAGCAAAGAGGGTGTGAAACGTATCTCTCGCATTCTTAGGGAAGAGTTAGGACAGATACCAAAGGCAAATGAGGTTCATGCTGGCATTTTGTGCGCTGCTCAAAGAACAAAATGGGTATGCAGGGCGAAGCGAACAGGCACAGCTCTGCCCCTACACAGCCTGGCAGGGAGGAGTTGGAGAAGGAACACAGGCTTTTGAATGAGGTGTTTGCTCCGGTCACACCCATTTGCTCATCCCTGTTGAGTACCACGAGGCTGGGTTCCGGCCCCGGGGTTCTGCCAGTGGCAAGGTCGACGAGGCTCCCGGCCTCTTGAGCTGACCTTGAAGAGGAGGAGAGGGCCAGGAGCCAAGCAAGTACGTTAAATGATGGCATCCTGTGTGAGCAGTTACAAACCAGTATGAGTGATGGTCAACCGTGCTGCATGGTAAGGGCCTGTGTGGGTCAGAAAGACTGGAGTGGGGGAGGCCACCCTAGGCGGGATGGAGGATAAGCCTCTTTCAGGTGATGTCTATCCTGGGACCAGAGCACAACCAGCAGCAATGGGAGAACACAACCAGAGCACTCAGAGAGGGTTGGCAAGACCAAAGGCCCTGAGGCAGGAAGAACCGAGCCCCTCATGAGGACAGGGAGGTAAGCTGAAGAGGTGGCCAGAAGGAGTGGGGAGACAGGCAAGGGAAAGGATGATTTGTATTCTGAGCCCACCGGTGGCCCGCTGGAGGCCCGAAAGCCGTCAGTGATATGCTCAGATCTACATGTTACCAACTTGCTGTGGGGCTTGGGCTATAAACTTAACTTCTCTGATTTTCCTTCTCAGCTGTAAAGAAATCAAAGCTCTAGATGATGATAAGGGTTAGAAATCGCATATGTGGAATTAATAGAGGAACTGATGTGCTGTGAATGCTCAGGAAGATGGCAGCTGTGGTTCTCCTCTCCTCCCTTCTCCCCCTTCTCCATCTTCCACCCCTCCCCCCTCCTCTCATTATTGGCAGAAATCGGAAGGGTGTTGCTCATAGCACTCACTCTTCGCCCGAAGGGGAACCTAGCATCCCGTGGGTCTTATGCCAAGAATAGGAGTCTTGACAACTGTCTGAGACTCTAAATGCTCTTTCATTAACCCCCACCATGGGCAGGCTGACTCTGGCTAGTTCAGAGCTGGGGTAAGCCATAGCATGGAGGTGTTACTCTTCGGGTCCCAGAGTCGCCCTGCCACGTTGGAGGTTTTCTGGGGGGACTGAGTGCCCAGCCAAGCTCTGCTTCTGGATCCCGGGGCTTCTCCTGCACAGATCTAGGGTGCAAAAGACAGCTGCTTCTTGGAAAACCGCACAAACTTGCTTCGTGCAGGATCGCCACCCTGCTAGCTACTAAAGAAAAGGCAAAGGCCAAGTCTTCACATGTCCTCAAGAAGGTTGTAACTGGTGGTGGCAGCAGGCAGAAAGCTGCTGTTGCCCCCGTGTCAACAGAGGGATTACAGAAGCCCTGGGGAGAGAGAGACTTAGCAGAGCCTGTGGGAGGCTCTGAAATCTTCTCAGAGGAGGGAACCTCAGGGCTGGGTCTGTTTTGTTTTTTTTTTTAAGATTTTATTTATTTATTTATTTATTTGACAGACAGAGATCACAAGTAGGCAGAGAGGCAGGCAGAGAGAGAGGGGGAAGCAGGCTTCCCACTGAGCAGAGAGCCCGATGCGGGGCTCGATCCCAGGATCCTGCGGGGCTCGATCCCAGGATCCTGCGGGGCTCGATCCCAGGATCCTGCGGGGCTCGATCCCAGGATCCTGCGGGGCTCGATCCCAGGATCCTGCGGGGCTCGATCCCAGGATCCTGCGGGGCTCGATCCCAGGATCCTGCGGGGCTCGATCCCAGGATCCTGGGATCATGACCCGAGCTGAAAGCAGAGGCTTTAACCCACTGAGCCACCCAGGCGCTCCTCCTGGCTGAGTCTTGAAGGAAGGGCAGGAGTTTGCCAGCTGGAGAAAGGGGGACAGGAATACAAGGGGGCCGGTGAGGCAAATTCCAGCAACCCAGAGAAGTAAGTCATCCCCACACAGGAATGGAAAGGGCTGGATGTCAGTCAGGATTCTTCTCCTCACAAGGGGCTAAAAAGAGCACAACAGAAGGTGGAGCCGGGGGAGAGTGCGGGCTTCAGGTCGGGCTGGATTCAGGGCTCCAGCACCTCCTTTTAGGACTTGCTGTCCCTTCCTGATGTGGTCTCTCCACTTGGATTGGCTCCTCATCCATTTTGGCCAGAAGGCTGGAGCCCCTCGATGCCCACAGCCTTTGTGGCTCACACCTGGCAGAAGCTGAAGCCACCTTTTCCTGGCTACCTAGGGCCAGAGCTCCAGGGTCCGCTCCTATCGCCTTGAGTCCCCTGCCTTGTCTCTCAGTCAACCTCAGTGGCCACAACCACAGCGTGTGCTGGTGGGCCGAGGGCTGGCTCACCAGAGACTCGGTCTCCACTCGTTGCTGGTGTCCTGAAAGCTCTGTGTTGCTCAAGCCATGCTCGACACTCTGCAGCCCTCCTAACCCAGCTCTCTCTCACCCCTGCAGGGCCCTCATCTTTGTGTCGCATGGAGCCGGGGAGCACTGCGGCCGCTATGACGAGCTGGCTCAGATGCTGGTGGGGCTGGGGCTGCTGGTGTTCGCCCACGACCACGGTGAGTACCCCCGGGGGGGACAGGGCCCGCGCTGCTGGCCGGCGCCTGACAGTTTGGGGGACCCCCCCCTTTCCACCACCCCACCTCCCTCATCCCTCCTCCTCTGTTATTCTGTGATTCCCGCGGTGACACTGGGAAAAGACACTCTCCGTGGGACGTTTCTGAGTTTAAAAAAAAAAAAAAAAGTAATAATAATATGTAGTTACGTAAACAAAAAAATATGTCTGACCAGCAGTTGCTGTTGCGTCTGGGATTGAATGCAGGCTGATTAGAAATCTCAGCTGAGAAAAAAAAAAAAACAAAAAAAAAAACCAAAAAAAAAAAAACCAAAGCCAGAATCTGTTTATACAAGAACTTGCCTCAGGCCAAGGAATCCTCTCTTGCATTTATAAAGCGCTTTCTGCGCAAAACGGGCCCCAGTTTTCTCCCAAGGGACCTCAGATGGATGTGGTAATTGTCCACCAAGTACAGCTCAACCCCTTTTACCACAAGACACTTACATAGCATTTCAAGCCAGGAGAATAGGAAAAGTCTCAGGGGCCACATCGGTCCCAAGAAAACCCCAAACACACACACACGTGTAAATACATGCACACACACGTTCCTCAGCCCGATTCTTTGACTCTTTGTCCTATAACAAAATCCACACTAACCACCCAAATGCAATGTTTATGGCCCAAGCCCGTATGTCATCCCTTCATCATTTTTGTGACATTCCTCCTGGTTTGGAAGGCTCCCGATTTAGCTCTTCCCCTGCTTAACAGTCTTGAAGAATGGAGTGTTCCCTGTGACCGAACATGGTGATTTCTCCACAGCCGCGGTGTAGAAATCTTGCGTCCCAGCTCGGATCCAGCAATGTGGTTGCTATTTTATGTGATTTGAAAATAGATAATTAAGTGACATTGCTGCAAAGAGGGAAAGGGGAGCAGTGACAGGGCCCCGGAGTCCTTGCGAAAGGGAGGGAACGCGAGAGCAGGGGATGAGAAGCCTGCTGGGACGTTTTTGAATATAAAGAATTAGGAAATGTGGATTTACCAAGAGCCCTTTTTAAACCAGCTCTGAGCAAACCTCTTCATAACTGCGAATATTGACGAAATTCTTTCTTGTTATGGTTGTAATGTTCCTTAGGGCTTGGCAAGGGGTCGCGGTAATATTTGTGAGGCCGAGATGTCATATGTGAGCACTGTCCTGATTTTCACTCTGGGGACTGTGTTGGTATGAGCCTGGGGACTTTGTGCAGAGTGTAAAAGCCCAAGATGGGAACACTTCTCTTCCTGTTGTCTTTGTTTCTGTTATTATCTGCTGTGATCTTCCCCTCGCTCTTCAAACTGAGCAACCCAGGGACATGCTGGCAGAAAAGAACAATCAGGCTTGGCAAACAGTGAACGCCTTCACCCAGAATTCAAGGAGGGTCGTGAATCTTGGAGTCTGTTACCTTCTTACGAACTCCCCTGGGCCACACCTGTGGGAGCACGTACCTGTTGTGCCCTATGTATCTGGTCTGATGGCAGAACTTTGAAAAACAAGTTTAAAAGGCTTCCCTGTTTGAGGAAAAGGAGAAAAGAAACAGCCCACCTATTGATGTTTCCAAAATAACATCTAGGATGGGCGTATCATCTTCCCTGACGTTCTAAAGATAGTTCAGAAGCGGGCATCAATATTCACCTGTTCTGGGTTCCTTGGTTTATCGGTTTCTTCCCGTGACTCATTGGAAATCTCCCTGGCTAGTGCCAGAGGGCGGTGTTTTAGTCAAGAAATGAACCCGGTTGAATGTGCGTGTGACTTTGGTGGTCATCTGTGGATGAAAGTGACCACAGCTCACTTAGTAGGACAAAGCCGCGTGAGTGGGCCATCATGGCAGGGTCTCGTGCGGCTGGATCCTGGTGGTTAGTGATCTGTGCTTTATTCCTTCTTGCTGACACGTGTAGAGAAGGAGGGGTTCGAACCCAGACCTGCAGGTTCTGAAGCCTGGCCTCCTTGATGACAAGATGTGGATGATCCAGTACCCATACCGGGAATGACTACATACAGAGACACAAGCAGGCTTCTTTCTTTCCGGCATAGATTTTCAATTTCAATAGAGCAGAGAGGGGGAGAATGCCGGGCACTTACTGGGCCAGTTGGAGGTACACAAAGGATTAAAAATGCAGAGCTGAGAAAGACTGTGCTAGAGCCCGTGGCCTCTCCAGGGCCAGCGTGACCTCAAACCCCACCCCACCCTCCGCCCCGTGTACTCAGGCATGTTGTCATCCTGTTGTCAGAGGTGTGCTGCTAGAACATTCATGCCAGGAGCAAGCAGGCTTGGGTGCAAACGTACCTGGGTCCAAGTGCCCCCTAGGCTGTGACTCCAGACCTGAGATCTCAGACACCGTATCGAACCATTCCAAGCCTCTGTTTTCTCATCCACCAAATGGGCAAGGCAGAGCTGTCCTATAGCCAGGATTTTTGTGCCCTAATGCATAGAGAGCGCCTGGCAGAGCATGGTAACGCGTCCCCCTGCACTCTCCCCTCTCCCTGACCCCTTCCAGCCACCGTACAGACCGCCTACCACGCCGAGTACCCACACGGGGGACTCCAAGGCTCTGAGCAGGAATAGCTAAGCCAAGGCCGGGAGCCAGCGGCGCTGGGTTCTGGGGCCCCTGTTGCTGCCCCAAGCCTGGTCCTCTGTCTGGCTCAGAGAGGCTGGTGCAGGGATAGATTTTCAAAACCTTTACAAAGTGAACAGACCTGGAGTTGCCAGTTTCTATAAACACAGTTTGTAGAAATGCGGGTTTCTATAAATCAGCAGCTAGCTTGCTTTCAAGTTCCCTCTCGTTGTCCAAGTACGTTCTGCTATCTCGTGGTTTAGGCAGAGGCCCAGAGATGCTGTGGCTGTAGCCGTCTGGCTCTGTTTCCCAGCATGCCGGGGAGACTGGCAAGCACAGCGCCGTGCTCGGTCAGTATCCCATTGAACTTCGCTGTTTTAGGATTTTGCAGGATGACAGACCGCATGGGCGTGGCCACAAATGAGAGCTATGATTCCAGCCGTTGGTCAAGGGGCACTTCTGGTACATTCTACTACCCTCCCTTAATGATGAACATTACGACCCCGTTTTAGGGGTGAGGATTCTGAGCCTCTATTGCCAAAGGGGCCTATTCTGATGGCACTGAAACATCCACACCAGTCGGGGGCAGTTTTCAGGCCACAGAAGCCTGACCATAGGAGCTTCACAAAAAATGTCTAAGACCGGGGGGAAGGAAGGGAGGGCGAGGGTCGGGGGACCCCACAGTGCCTGCAGTGCGGGAAGCTCCATCTGTGGTCTTGCTTGGCTCTTGTCAGCCATGGCTTTCCCACCCGTGGCAGCTAGCTCCAGCCTCCTGTTCTCAGCAGGAGGGAGATGGGGCACAACAGGGCATGGCGGGGGCTGGGCTCGCACCAGGAGAGCTCACGGCGTTCCAGGCCCTAGCTGCGCGGGAGGCAGTGAAATCTCACTCATTCGGGGCATTTCCCGACCATTTTACTGTCTGTGTTTTACCTCCTATCTGTCTCATCCATCCATCCTTTTGTTCTTTCAGAAGGTTTTGGTGCCAAGGTCATTACCGGCAGCATCAGTAAGTGGTGGGTAACATTCCTAATTGTGCAGCAGGCCTGGCTCAGCGCCGTGCAAGGACAGAATTGTGGGTAGGGAAACCGACAAGCTGATGGTAGACTGACCTGTGTTCCCCAGAAAAATTAAGCGGTCCCTGTTACGTGTCCAGCTTCACTAACGTAATCCGTATCCTGAGTGGTAACTCCTTCCTTTGGAGGAAATAGTCTTACCGAGTCATCACATGTCAGCCCCTTGCTCTCCCCAACAACCTTCTCATCTCCCATGTGGGGGCTAGGACTGAGCAGAGGGGAGGCCTCGCCGTTGCTGGCTGAACGGAGGAAGGACTTTGTGATCCCAAACCCACCAGACCAGAAATGTTTTAAGCACACACAGCAGAATATCGATAGAAGAGTATCCACAACCGCTGGGCACTGTTGGGTGTGGGCCTTGTGGAGAGGACCCAGCAGAGTGGCCACTGGAACTCGCAGTCTGGTGGCCAAGATTGGGACAACAGTGAAATGTGAAAGCCATGCGGTTGGAGGCCGGAAAGGAGGAGACCTGCGCTCGGCACTTGGGTGTGCCGAGTAGGACACAATGTCTCAGAGGTACACAGGCTTTACCCAACGCCCAGAGCACTGGCAGGGGGGCTGGGTCTTGTCGGATGAGTAGGAGCCTGCCAGGAGGAGCAAGGTGTGGAGAGAGGCACCCGTCACTGAGAGCAGTTGGCTCTGACCTTGGCCGCCTGTTGAAATCCTTGGGGAGTCTTGAAAAATACGGATACCTGGGCCCTCGCTCCAGAGAGACTTGGATTTCTTATGTCTTTGATGTGTCTGGGGTATGGAAGCTTCAAAATGACCCCAGTGGGGTCTCATGTGCAGTCAAGGTTAAGAAGCACAGTTCCAGGCAGAAGAGACCGTCCAGGGAAAAGTTGATGCACAACGTGACGTGCTTATGTCATGTTCGGGGAGACATCTGAGCCCAAGGACTCAGTGGACCCTGAAGTTTAGCAGCAGCTACCAGGGGGTGGGGGAGAGGGTCGTGGGGGAGCCGGCCCCTGGCAGGCTGATGAGTCCCTCTGGATACTTGGAGCCCATGAGGGAGTTGATGCAGGGAGGGCCACCAGGAGACAGGTGGGCGGGACCCAGCGAGGGAGAGGTGAGGGCAGACGGAAATGAAGGAGCTTCCGGCGCGTCAGAACAGGTGGAAACACCAGAGGATGGGATTTTCTGTGCCATTCTAAATATAGAGCCGAGAAAACCAGGGCTCGTGCTTACGCCATCCCTCGGTCACCAGCTGCTTGTGGTGACTCACTGGAAATCCCTCTGCCTTCCACAGGAGCCGAGCGACTGGTGTGAGCAGGGGAGAGGGCAAGGCACTGGGGCGGGCTCCCCTGTCCCCCTGGCAGGCACCGCTGCAGGTGGAGGGCCCCGGACACTGGCCGGGTCCCGCCTGGGATGTGGACATCTTAGCCGGCCCCAAGGTGACCTGGCTGCTGCGAGAGGGGGCAGTCTCTTGACTCTGGACCCGGCTGCCTGGAAAATACATTTGCTGTGGCCCAAGCCGCTCTGTTTCTATTTCCAAAGTATCAAAGAGCCATCCTCAACTGATTAACAGTGAATTAATTATGTACAAATATTTGAGGGAAAGTGTTAAAGGGGGTTTGTTTGTTTTATTTTTTCTAACTCAGCCGGAGTGTGTGAGAAGAGGAAGTTCTGAGGGAAGGTTTGTGAGCGATAGTTACGCCCTATTCTGTTCATGAGGGGGCTCTACCCGGTCCCACGAAGGGTGTTTAGGAAATTCAGGGTGGGGGGAGATGATGTGTGTGTTTTACAAACAAGGAGAGCGTTTTGAGGCAAGGTCCCTTGCTGGACCTATTCTAAAAATTGGTCACCATCGGTTATGGTAATAGGTTTTTGTTTGAAATGTTTGAAAAATGTGTCAACATTTCTTGGCTTTAGTAAATATGCAAGTGAGAAGAATGGAGGGAGTTGCGTTTTGATATGAGGCGCTCAGGGGACCCAGCTCTGAGGACCGGCCACCGTGAACTTGCCCCCGCGGTGGCAGGTATAGGAGGTAGCCTGGGCACCCTCTGTATCCCAAGAGGGCTTCTTCCGTCTCCCTCTCCTCTTCCTCCTTCATTCACAGGTAAGTACACCCAAACCTTCCATCTTGGGTATAAATATCTGACATGAGTTTATTTGATCACTTGCGTCTTTCTTGAACAAAATATAAAAACTTCTGTGGCCTCGGTTAACTCATTTATAAAATGACGTGATAATAATACTAAGGCTATATGGTGATTGATAGAATGAGAGGGACAGAATGAGAGGAAGCAAGGTTCTCAAACTCTAGTGGACAGCGGTGTCCCCAGAAGGCCCACGGCAACCCGGATGGCCGGGCTCCGAGCCCCGACGTTCTGATTCAAGCAGGCGGACTGCGAGGAGAAAGGGGACCAGTTCACTGCAGATATTTCTTATGTACAATTTCCTTTAAACTACAGTGTAGATATAGCTAAAATTTGAAATGTAATATTTTTCTTTTTTTGAGACTTCATTTATTTAAAAGGGGGGAGCAGTAGAGCTAAAGGGAGAAGCAGACTCCCTGCTGAGCAGGGAACCCAGCTTGATCCTAGGACCCCAAGATCAGGACCTGAGCCGAAGGCAGACGCTTAACCCACTGAGACACCCAGGCCCCTGATTTCATTTTGTCAGAAGTGTAGAAAGTGACTTTTTCACATGGGAACCAGGCACGTTGTTTGCTCTGCTTTATGGAAGCAACAAAACCCAGTTGCCCTTTTGAGGCCTTCAGGAGTTTGTGTTAGGGGCTTCAAAAGCCAAATGGATGCTTCCGGAAAGTCAGTGCCACCTTTCTTGTCTCCGTGCTGGCCTGATTATTTACCACCCAGTTATTTTTCAAAAGGAATTTACCCCAAGGGAGTATTCATTCATTTCAAAATTATTCACATGTCCCCAGAGGAGGAAATATTTAAGGTTTTCTGGTTAAGGAGAAAACAGACATAATTTTGTGTCTCTGGAAGACATAGTTTCTGAAGTGTTCAAATGAGTCACTTGGAGGAGGAAAGAAAAGTGAAATTACTTATATGTGATGCTGTGTTTAAAAAAAAAGACTGAATAATTCTAGGGAAGGAAATTCTTCTCAGCGCCACGGACGCCCTTTGTCGTGGTTCAGGAACTGAGAAAAGATGTATATAATTAGAGCGTATACATAGTTTTTACTTGGAAGTAGAACAAAAATGTAGACCTTGGTGTCTGCAAGACCCAGGTCCGAGTCCATTCAACCACTCACTCGCTGTGTGACCCCAAGCAAGTTACTTAACCTCTCGGAATCTCTGTTTTCTCATGGACAGCAGAGAAGACTCGAAATCTCTACCTATCCCCTGGTATCAGGGGTGGGAGGATTAAGGGAGATTATGCACGTAGAGGGCCTGGCTCACTCTAAGGACTCCATAGGTTCTGGCTACGGTGGGGTGACTACTTCATAGTCCTAGGAAAACCTGAGCCCGACACCGGTTGCTGCTTCTCACTCCCGAGGGTCGATTCCAGATTTTGAAAGTGCAGGTCACGTGACTTGTGTCATGGGGTATTTACAAGAGTCATCATGGGATGAGATGATATTTGCATCTGATTAATATTTATTAATAGTTACTGTACCCCCGACTATCCACACAAAAGGCTTTTTGAAACACGGCCCGTGTGACCTTACCGACCGCCTGGAAGTAGGTACAGTTGTCACAGGTGAACAGAGCTTGTGAGCACCCCAAGTGCCACCCGCCTGCTCCCCACGACCCAGGACCGGAAGTCAGTTACTGCATGGATGCTAACTGTGGGCCGATGCTAACTCGGGGCATTTCATCTCACTCATTCTGCACGGCAGACTGCTAGCCTCGGCATCCGGAGGCCCCGTCTCCACACCAGGCAGCAGAGGACAGGGACGCAGGTGCTGGAGGCCTGCAGTCCCAGAACCCCTGCTCTTGGCTCCTCCCCCGCAGACGTGCCACACCCGCTCTTCTTTTAGGCTTCACAGAGTCCCAGGGGTATGCTGTGTGGATGTTCTCGAAGGAGAGTGTGTTCTCCCCAAGTTCCTCCCTTATGTTGGAGCAGGGGGGAGGAGGGTTCCACATCAAGGCAGAGAGGGAGGGCAGCTGGCCCAGGTGAGGGTTGCCTCAGCAAATAGGCAGGGGCGCGACCCAGGAGGCCCTGTTAGGGAATGGGACACCCAGAACTCAGACAGACCCCACCCTTGCTCAGGGCGCATGTTGTCAGGGTAGGGCCATGGGCCCCCACCAACTCCAAGAGAGGCAGGTGGCCCCCGACATAGCCAGGAGGGAGGATGACTGCAGGAGGGAGGGCAGGGCCTTGGCTGTCCCTGCAGAGGAAGCCCCACGAAGGCTGAGGCTTCCTCCCCTGCATGGCCCTCACACCCCCTGGCAGGGGTGGGATGGGAGAACAGGCCCCCCTAGTGAAAGGTGGAGAGGCAGGGGCAGCACGTGGAAAAGAGCTTCTCTGTCACAGGCTGGCACCGCGAGTCATGGGCGTGTCATCCCACTTTAAAGATGGGCATACTGGGCTTTGGGGAAGCAGAACACCAGGTGCATGGTTGGAAGAGCACCCGGGATTCCCTCCCTGGTCCAGGGTGGTCATGGCTGAGAAGCCACCGTTTGAGTTCAGTGGTCAAAGCCTGGGAACCAGGTGACAGAGTGTGGGCAGGATTTGGGGGAGGACTGTCCAGCTACACAGGAGGAGGACGAGGTGCTGCTGCGGAGAGCCTCACTGAGGCTGGGACCTGGGCTCGGAGGCAGGGCTTAGCTACTGTCGAACGGATCCGCTGCTGAACTGTCACCATCTTCCAGCTGCTCAGAGTTGCCCACGGTGGCCAAGGGTATTTCAAGGCCCTGGAAGCATCAGCTGCCTCCTAACATACAGCTCTGTGCAGACGCTGGCCAACAGCCATGCCCACACCTGGGCTGCAGCCTCCCCAGGGACCTGGCCACCTCCTGTGGCCACCTCTGGCCTGCCCGTCCCCACCGAGCCCAGCTCTCGGGCCCTGCTCACGTCTCCCTGCAGCTTTCCTTCCCTTTTTTGCCCTCCACACTCCTGTGCCGTCTTTCACTCGCTGGAGGATAACTCTTCTCCCACGGTGTTTTTTTTAGTTATTTGTTCATACGTTCGCCTCCTCTGCTAGACTCTTCATTCCTACAGCATTTCCCCCAGCACTGGAACCTTGTCTTTTCTTTCTTTCTGTTTCCCCAGCACAGCTGAGATTCTGGTTCCTTACTGGGGGGAGGTGGAATGGTTTTGTGAATTAAATGAGCTTAACAGTTCCCCAAGGACAGCAGTCTACCCCCTGTCGAGGAGGGTTCCATCTCTGGGAGTTTTCGGGATGGGGGAGCAATGGGAGGGATATAGAGTTGTGCAAGGGGGAAGGAATGAAACTCCAAGAGAGCCCATGGAAGGGAGGGTCATGGTGGCAGAGCGTTGAGCAGAGGAGGAGATCGATACCCCCACACACACTGGGTCTGCACCCAGTCCGCAGCCGAACTTGTCTGGGAGGGCACTGTCCTGGGATAGCAGAGGTTCCCACCTGGATCAGGGCAGGGTTCACACCCCAGGTGGCCTTGGCCACAGCAGGTCCCCTAGGAAGCAGAGGACATACTCCTGGGCGTGCCTGGAGTCCTTGGGCCCATCCTGGAGGTTCTCACTGCAGCTGAGGTCAGGGCTGGCCTTGAGCTCACAGAGCTCATGACAGCTGGATGCCGGCCAGACATTTTTAGTGTCCAGACAAGCTTTAGGCTGTCAGGAGGGCTGATGCCTTTAGCGATCATTTTATAATACCCTTAGTCAGCGCACCAGTAGATGCCCCCACTGGTGCCTTAGAAGGCATCTGCTTTGGAGATGACGTGCCTTCTAGAGCCCAGCACACCTGTTCCGCGGCTGGGCGCAGTGCAGGCAGGTCTGGCAGAGCGCTGAGAACACATCAGCTTGTGCACAGCCGCAGGCTCCACGAGACCAGTTCCCCACTGCCGTGTGCTGGGCGCCTTCCAAATTTAAACAGTCTGCCCCCGGTTTAGGTAGCAATTACCTTGGATTATAAAACTAATCCCATCTGCAAATACTGAGTGTTTTCCTAAAGACATTCCGGTCGGGTGAAACACACACGGGTCCCTAATAAGTAAGGGGAGCCATGCAGCCTCTTGAAGCACACGTTGAGACCAAAGGTACATGGATGGGAGTGAACTAACGTGGCTGCCCAGGATGAGAGGGACCCCGGAGTGACCACCTGGGTTAAATCCCAGCTCTGGCACTCACCAGCTGAAGGGCATGGCCAAAGACCAGACCCCCGGGGACCCCCATTTCCTTACCCTCGAGGTGGAACTAGTTATATCAGTCCTGGCCACAGAGCCCCTGTGAGTTACCATCTGAAAAGCTCTCAGGGCAGTACCCCACCCGGGAGCAGGTCAGCAAGCCATGCATATTCTTACAGAATGCTCCTGACCAAGGCTGAAATAATGGTCATAATGACAGTCACTTCTTGGTCCCTGACAAAGCAGCTAGCTGCAGCAAACCTGCAAGGAAGGCCCCTCTTCTCTTCTAGGGGGACGCGGGGTTGGGGTTGGGGGCGCAGGGGGCAGGTGCGGGTTCAAGGTCCTGACAGCAAATGGCAGTCTTGGGCCCGGACTCCAGCTTCCCAGGAACAGGTCCTTGGGCATCTCCCAGGCTTGGAAATGGCCACCACCGCCCTTTTGTAAATGAATATTCAAAATCACTCTGGCTGCAGATGGACCAGAAAAAGAAGCTACTTCTAGAGATTTGGAAACAGGTAGGGCCGGGGCTGGCTGCATTTGCATGCATCCCTGGGAGAGGCTCAACAGCTCTGCCAGGCCCGCACCAGGTGCCTCAGGGGACCGCAGGGGCTGCCTGGAGGAGGGGACATCTCAGGCTTGTGAGCCTTTCTGAAGCCGGAGCTCAAACAGCACATGACCAGGAAATGGCTGGCCCACGGAGAACTAAAAATAACCATCCGCCGCGCTGCCAACTGGCAGGGCAGGCCAGGAGAACACAGGCGAGGGAGCGAGGGGGGCAGTGGACCTCATGACAGCAGGCGAGGGGCTTCCTCAGAGTCTGGGGGCAGTTTTCAGGTACACATGTTACCAGCATGGAAAAAAGAAGTAAGTAGCTGCAGGGTTCTGATACTCCTCTCTGGGGCTCTAGCTCACGGCTCTGTGAATTCTCACTGTCAGTACCTTGATTTCTCTCCTATTAGTGGTCAAAGAAAAAATAAAGCCAACCCAGGGACCCCAACCTTGCCTGGGAAGCTGAGGGGCATTTAGATCTCTTTGGCAAGCAGCCTGGGGTGCCATGCATGTTCGATGCTTGTCTGGAATCTTCGAGAATGAGGAACCCTGTGTGTGAACATAGGGCAGCTCCGAGCCCCCAGAGGCCAGCCCTGTGAAGTGAGAGGGTAGGACATGAGAGACCCCAGGTGGCCTGAGGGGCCCTGCCTTGAGCTCTGGAGCCAAGTCCTGCTCAGTGGCCGGCCAGCTGTGCGCGGGGCCTCTCTAGGCCTGGGTTTCCTCATCTGTACACAGCGAGACCAACAGCACATGCATCCTGGGCTATTGTAGCTGAGTGACTGATGTAACACATGGACCCAGCGGGAAGTGGCAAGGATGGCGCCTGACAGTCTGTGCGCTCAGGGTTCTAGGCCATTCCACAGAGCCATGCATGCAGAAAGTTGTTTCCCCTGCTGCTCAGCGGGTTTCTACCCCAAACCTGGAAGCAGAGGTTGGGCAGCAGTGGCACTGCCTGCTGGAGAAGGGACACCCCCTCACTCATACCATCTCACCCTAGCCCTGAACCAAGCCAGCAGCCCCCACGCAGAGGCTCTAAAGAGACACAGCCACCAGGAAGAAGTGGGTCTGCCTAGAGAGCTCCAGAAAGCAGGGCTGTCTGGGCATTGGCATCCCTGTGGCTCCCTCTCTCACAGAGCATCCCTCCCTCGGCACAGTAAGTGCTTGGAGAACACCAAACAACGGATCTCTGGGTCCTTCTCGGGACCCAGGGTACAATAGCTGCTCTGTGAGTGCATTTCAAGGCATTTTGATAGAAACAGTGGTTTCTCTGGGTTTGCCCCTGTTCAGACTGGAGCATTGCATGCCTGCGTGTAGAACTTGGATCAGAGGATGAGCCCTATTTAAAGAAGACCAAGTAACACTTTACCACCTGGGAAAATCTGTCATCTCTGTGCTTGTACTTTTTTCTTGGATCACCACCCTTGCAACAATGTGGCGAGTCAGCCTGTGTGCCCCTTGAGGAAGCAAGCTCAGAAATGCCGAGTACCTTGCCCGAGGCTACACAGCCATCCAGTGCCAAAACCAGTTCAAATCCCTGTGCTCTTCCACCTTGCTGGGATTTTCAGGTTCGGAAGACTGTTCTGGGGCGGGGTGCCTACGCAGCAGGCTCTGTCCAGGCGGCGAGGCCCCCTCTTGGTGCTCTGCCTCCTAAGCAGCCTGGCTCGTTGTGCAGCCCCCCGCAGGTGCCCTGGGGTGTCTACACCATCTGACAGAAGCACAGAGCGGCTCTAAGAATAGCTCGTGACGCACAGTCTGTCGGGGTGTGGTGCCAGCTCCCTGGTGCGCACCTTCTGCCGAGGCTCTGCTCAGAGATGCTCAGACTCCCAGGGGTGGCACCTGAGCCCAGCACAGTGGCAAGGGCTGAAGCCAACAGTAGAAACATAGCGCTTTCGCCCCTATGTCTCAGTTCCTCCACCGGCGGCCACACAGAGTGCCTCCTGCAGGCCTCACCCAGGGGCTGGCTTCCTGGCTTCAGCTTGAGCTCAGCCACAGGTGTTCTGCTATGGGACTCCCCTGGATGGAGGCAGAGGGACTTGGGCTCGGTACCTGACCCTCTGTTTTTGGTCCTGTGGTTACGACCGGTCAGTTGACCTCTCTGGGCCTCAGTTTTCCCATCTGTGTAATGAGCCAGAGAGATCCCCGAGAAATCTTGAATCAAAGAACCCAGCACAAACTCTGCATGCCGTCAACACAGTTCTGTCCCTTCCTTCCGCGCTGCTCTGGTCTGAAAGGTGGCACTCTCTCTACCATGCCGCTGGCTTCCTTCCTCCAGTGCCGAAAACCAGGCCTGCAGGGCAGGGTTGCCAGCAAAGATTGGGAGTGTGAGAGGCGGGGGCCAGCTGTCTCTTTTCCTGGAGTTGGGGAGAAGTGCTGGATCACTTAGGCACCATAATAATAATTATTTCTTTTCCCAGTTATTGTACAGATGTCACCGGATGGGAAAAATCGCTCAGAGGCTTTATTCAGTGCAAACTTTCTCTTTTACCAAAAAGAGGAATTGTCCACAGCTCTTCGTTTGAAGGCCAGAGGGACAGATTCCAAGGCCCCTGGGCGCAGGGAGGGAGGAGGGTCTGGGCTGTTCGACAGCAGGTAGGGCTCTGGGGCAGACCCCCCCCACTCCTCCCAGCCGACCCAGCAACCAAGAGCCCCTGAAATGATCAGGTTCTCTAGGCTCGAAACAATAAAATGGCACCGTCTCTGTGAGCTAAAAAAAAAAAAGCCTCTCTGAGCAGAAGGTGAGATGAGATGTGGGAACACACCCACGGTCAAGATATCCAAATGAGGGGCGCCTGGGTGGCTCAGTGGTTTAAGCCACTGCCTTCGGCTCAGGTCATGATCTCAGGGTCCTGGGATCGAGTCCCGCATCAGGCTCTCTGCTCAGCAGGGAGCCTGCTTCCCCCTCCCCCTCTGCCTGCCTCTCTGCCTGCTTGTGATCTCTGTCTGTCAAATAAATAAATAAAATCTTAAAAAATAAAAAATAAAAAATAAGATATCCAAATGACCACAGGTGGACGCAGACATCCCTTTGGGCACAGAGCCAGAGCTTCACAGAACACCTGCTGCGTGCCAGGCACGGTGTTGGGTTTTGTCACACGTGCATGTGTGGTCTAGGGACCAAGAGAGGGGTGAGGACGGGCCTGGAGAGGTTTGAGATGGTGGCCCATCAGCTGGGGACCTCAAGACAGGGTTGAGACCCGCCTGGCCTGTGGTGTTACAGCTGCCCCCGTAACAGAATAGGGGCACTAGTTTGTAACAGGAGCTATTCGAAATCGCTGCCTGGGGGCCTCCCAAACTGTCCTCACCCGCCAGGAGTGACATTTACACTCACATCTTCAAGGATGATATTTCCCCTTTAGTAATAGCTTGTCATTGACGTGATAGATAGACTGCTTTTCCCATAAAATTGATCTGATTCTTAAGGCCTTTTTGAAAAAGCAAGAGAGAGAAAAGAAAATTGCCACTTCCCCCATTCTCCTCCCTCCATGCCGCAGAATTGTTAGGAAAAGAGACTGACACTTTGTCTTTCAGAGCTAACAATGGAATGTAGCAGGAAGGGAAGTGTGGCTGTAGGTTTAATTTTGCAAGGCGACCAGGTAGACCATGGGGGTTCAGTTTGCTAGGAAGACTTCTTGCTATTGACCATTGGCAATGTCTTTCACATCCCCGAGCCTCACTTGTGGATTATTTGTTCCTCTGTAATTTGTGGAGCACCTGCCCACAGCTGTAAACAAGACAGACAAAAATCCCTGCCCTTGTTAGACCCTAAGCGGGAACGAATGACTTGAGAGTCTATAACTTAGAGGTAAGGGTGAGGAAGAAAAACCAAAAGAGTGGTAAAGCAGGGCAGTGCAGTGGGTGCTAGATGCCATTCTAAAGAGGCTGGTCCCTCTGGGAAAGTGGCAACTGGACAAAGGGAGAGGAAGAGGAGCAATGGGTGTTCGAGGGGAAGAGGAATAGCCAGTACAAAGGTCCTGGGGTAGGAAAGTGTCTGGCTCATGAGAGGAGCAGTCAGGAGATAGGGGGTACTGGGGGAGGAAAAGGAGTGGCAGATGTAACAGAAGATAAGGAACGGCTCATGTAGGGTCCAGGGAGCTTCAGTGTCCCCGTCTGTAAAACAAACAAGACCCACCTGTCTGTCGTACAGATTTGACGGGGTAACACATACCAAGCACCTGCACGTATGCTAGGCATTGACCAAGTAAGAGCAAGCGTGCATTGCTCTCCTACATCAGAGATGCATTCCATTCCCAAGGTGGCGGCACCGTGTGGATGCTGCAGTCCAGTCAGGGTGAGCTTGGGTTCAGACCCACCAGATGGACATCAGGGGTACTCTCTCATTAGCAGGACCCCCCCCCCAGCTTTGCAACACCCTTGCAGCTTCTTCAGCTATCCTCAAGGCTCTGTGGGAGCTTTATCTTTCAGGGGGTTCAATGAAGAGCATCTTTCTCTGACAGAATTGATTCATCTGGGGACTGAGTATACAATCCTGCTGGAGCTTATGACCGGGCATCGGGCTGATCTCAGTGGTCTTTAAAAGTGGAGAGTTCTGAAGCTAAGATAAGACCCTTGAGGCCAGGAACCATATTGCTGATTGTGTGTGTGTGTGTGTGTGTGTGTGTGTGTGTGTGTGTGTGTCTTGTGTCTTATGTATTAATATGCTTCATATATATTACATACAGGCACTGGGATGGCCTAAGGCAGCTTCTAACGATAAGAAATCTACCAGTGTTTGTAGATGGCTGCTTTTCCTGCCTGAATCAGTTGTCAATCACCACATGATACTGTGTAACAAAGTCTCCAGAAGCTGATCAGCTGAAGACAACAACTTTTTCTTATATGTCTGTAGGTCAGCTGATTTCCAGTTTTCTCCACCTGTCTCTCCTCCTCCTTTGGCCAGTGATGTCAGGCACACAAGAGAGTGGTGGAGTCGTGTGATGCTTTTTAAGCCTAAGCTCAGACCATCCTATCATCAGTTCTGCCCAGAGCAAGTCATACGGCCAAGCCCAACATTCACAGGTTGGGGACGGTATGTTCCTCGCCTGGTGGAAGGATTCTGCATAACCTGTGACAAAGAGCAGGGCTGAGGGAGGTCTCCATAGAAAAGACCTAGGACCCGTCCTGCTGTTGACTGAGGCCTGAACCATCAGGGGTGGAACTCAAGGTGATTTTTTTTTTTTTTTTTTACTCAAGGTGATTTTAAATAGGACACAGGCAATCTCTGTTTGATTTAAGTCATATGTATTTATGTTATGATTTCTGTATGAGTTAGGGATTAAGTTTGGCTGCTAGAACAGAGATTAGCATGGCAGTGGATTAAGTGATTAATTGATTAAGTGAATTAAGTGAAAGGGTTAAGTGAAAGGATTAAGTGAAAAAAGTTACTTTCCCTCTTACTGAAAAGAAATCTGGAGATATTCTGAGCCAATGTTTTAATTATTACTCGGCGTGGTGAGGTCAACAGATCAGGAGATCACCACCATTGGAACGATAGTTTGTCACTCCCAGTTCCCAGAGGAGGGGCCACTCCACACCAGGCAGGGCCACAGTGGGGAAGCAGCGGCGTGGGTCAGGAGGCAGAGGAAGCGGGGTAACTGTGGGCAGGAGTTTTATTGTGGTTTCCATGGGAAGGAATGGGTGAGGCAGGGTAAAGTGGGTTTAGGATTGGCTAGTTGGGATAATTTTATGACTCTGGAGGGTAGGGACCACTCTGGAGTATAGGGGTGGTCGCTAGTAGTCTGATACGGGACCCTGGAGTGAGTAGGGCAGAGGGATATTGGCCTGAAATGGGAGAGCCTGGTAGAGGAGATCAGAGGTGGTAGAAGGGAGTGGGCTTTGTATTGGTTAGTTTGCATATGAAAGGTGCCCTCAAAAACAAGTTGTTTGGTATTCTCTAGGAATTGGCTATCCCCAGGAGGGAGAGTTTCCCCAGGGTTGGTCAGGCCCCACATGTCAAAATCGCAGAATAAAAGACATGCTTAACATACCCTGAGATGATGGTTTCATTGTATTATCAAGAAACCAGCTTTCTTCTATCTGCTCTGATCCTCTTAGAACATCCAGCTTCAAGTTTCCCTCTTGGTCCAAAATAGCTGCTAGAGTTCCAGCCATCACATCACATGTATGTTTCAGACATCAGAAATAATGGCTACCTTCTTATTAAGAAGCTTTTCTGGAAGTTCCATATATCAACTTCCTCTTCTATCTTAATGACTAAAACTTGGTCACATGGCCACCCCTAATTGCTAGGGAGACTGAGTGCTTTAGCCAGGTACATTGCCAGACTGAATACAATTGGGTTTAAGTTACTAAGAAGGAGAGAATAGGTACTGGGTAGGCAAATAGTAGTCTCTGATAGTTACTCTCTGTTTATGGGAAGTAACTGGTTTTCCATTAACGGTAGTGATAGAAAGTATCTTTTTTTTTTTAAGATTTATTTACTTATTTGAGAGAGAAGGCGGGGAAGGGGCAGAGGGGGACAGAGAGGGAGAGAATCTCTGACTCCCTGATGAGTGTAGTGCTAGATATGGGGCTCGAGCTCACAACCCTGAGATAATGACCTTGGCTGAGACCACTGTGGTGGCTGGTGGGTAGGGGATGAGACACACAGGAAGGCAGGCTGGGTTGGGAGGCAATCTTATCTTTTAGGAAACTGTGAACAAATATTCAAACCTTTCTAATTTTTTTTTTTTAAATCAACTCCTTCTCCCTTTCATAAAGAACAGAGTATTGCTAATGTGCACATAGTTTTAACTTTGGTTTCTCCCGTGTTTCCAGGTCACAGTGGCTCATGAGAAGTGAAATTGTTTGAATTAAGGCTTCATCTTCTGCTTTTCTTCTTAGCGTTGAGCAACTTAGGGTACCTCCCCCATGCAGATGGGGCTGTATAGGCTGAAAGAACAGCCCCTGTGTCTGAGGGGCCCATCTTAGCATGGTCCCTCCTTTGCCGCCACCGCTAGGTCAACACCCAAACCCAGGTGTCATTCCTAGACAATTTTCTCACTAGGGTTCAAGGTAAATTCGTAGAACAGAAATGCACAGAGTCAAGAGAATGTTACCGTGGAACGGGCTAGGATATGTGAACCAGAGGACGACACACAGTTAAAAATACATCTTACAAGATGCCTTCCCTCAAAACCCCTTTCATTCTGACATCTCCCCTCCACTCTCCCCGTGGTTGTCAGTTGCTGCGGGGGGTGGGGGGGGCAGGGTGTGAGGCCTGCTAGGGAGGGGAGCCCAGGCCGTAGTTCCAGGACCCTGGCCTTGGACTAGCAGCCTCAGGCTCGGAGCCGGCTGGCCGTGGATTCTGCTGGTCCCATCTGCCCTCGGTGCCTCAGTTTCCGGCTTGGCCAACTTAGCCTCGTATTTGTCATTTTACAGTTGAGGAAACTGGAACAGAAGTGAAGCATTTCTTACAGTCTCAGAACATATTGGCATGGAGCTTTTTATATATTTTTCCTTCCTTATTTTGCCTTTTATGGTTGTGAGGGAAACAGCAGGACTGATCCCTAAAAGGGAGAGACTTTCTCGTTTCATCCAGGTGTCTTCTTCTTGCAAGGGGATCAGAGGAGCTTGCCATGACCTTGGTGGGAATGTGGACAGCCGAGCCTGGCAGGGTCCCATGCTTTGGAGGTCAGCAGTGGGCGCCTTGCACAGGCTGGGCCCTGAGTTCACAGAAGGAGGCACCAGTGGGAGAAGGAAGCTCCAAGATGCAGAGTGAAACCGAGACTTGGGGAGGAGTGAGAGTGTGGCCTCCTCTCCGGGGCGTGGAGTCCACCCCCATGCACGTGCTGAACCAGCCAACCCCCAGAAGTGACCAAAACAGAACACCACAGCGGGGAGGGAGGGCCTCCAGAAACAGAGCAAACAACTGAGAGGCTCAGGGGTGTGGTCCCGGCCTGCTCAAGGCTAGTCCAGGCGGGTCCATGTTGGCATGCCAGATCAGGAGCAAGGAGTGGAGAAGGAGAGCAGTCACCAAGCAAAGAGGTTGGGGTCCTGCTGCGTGGGGGTCATGTCCACGTGCCCCACATGTCCCCCTGGACCGGGTTCTTTGCCGCCTTGGAGCATATGACTTTGATGAAGTCAGTGAGTGGCTTCTGGGCCTCAAGTTGTTGGCAGAAGGAACTGTCCCCCTCCCCCCCCCCACTGCCCCAAGGACTACATGCTGTCCTTATTAGGGTCACCCTTTGCAAGGAGCACGGTGAGGGTCAGAGGGCATTTGTGTACCACGCTCCCAAGGACAGAGCAAAAACTCAGGCTGAGGAATGTCCCATGCTGGAAACACGCTTGGCTCAGCTGACCTGGGCTCTGCTCTCAGCAACGGCGGGGGAGTCGGTGGGATGTGACCGTGGGAGCAGAGCTGTGCTCACTTGGGCCATTTTGTGTGGGGGCCCGTAGCCTCATGCCTGACCCCTGAGCCCCTGAGAACATCGCTGGGTTCTCATGACTGCCAGGAAAAGGGTACATTGCCGTCCCCATTGTCGGCCACCAACACCTGCAGCCCTCCCTGGTGCAGAGCCCTCGCGCCTCCAGAGAGCAGCCTCCTGGAGTTACAGGGCAAGGGTGCTCTGTGCTCCTCCACTGTTCTGTTACCTCTTGTCTTCTTCTTTTCTTCTTTTTGGATTTCTTTTATACTTATTTCTGTGCATATTGTGTCTCTCATCTTTGCTGCAATTCCTTTTACAGTCTTCCCAGAAGAATCTGGTGTTATTCTATAAAGCAATGGTAGAATTTTTTTTTTCTTAATGCAAGATTGATGACTCAGAAAAAAAAAAAAAGTAAAGGCACAAGAATAAGTAAATGGGGGGGGCATGATTTCTTTTCCCCCTCTAGAAAAATAGAGCAACTTCAGTTCACATGCTTTTTATTTTTTTATTTTTTAAAGATTTTATTTATTTTTTTTTTTACGATTTTTTTTTTTTGACAGACAGAGATCACAAGTAGGCAGAGAAGCAGGCAGAGAGGGGGAAGCAGGCTCCCCGCTGAGCAGAGAGCCCAACTCGGGGCTCCATCCCAGGACCTGAGCCGAAGGCAGAGGCTTTAACCCACTGAGCCACCCAGGCGCCCCTCACATGCTTTTTAGATTAAGGCAGGAAAGATGACACGATTTGAGGAGTCTCATGCTAAGTACACTTGAGGCTGTGGGAAAAGAGGAAAGGGAAGGAGCCCAGGAGAGGGGGGGTGACGGAAACCAGAAAACACTGGGTTTTGCAGGTTTTGCAGGAAGGGTGGCTCATTGGTCTGTGGATTTTGGGAAGTCTCCTTCTGCCGCTATCTTCCCTTTAAAATGCTCACTTGGCCAGTGAGTCCATGTTTCTGCTTCCAACCTAGACGGACCTGTGAGGTGTGCCCAGAGAGACCAGCCTTTTTCTAGCGAACAGTCCAGAACAACCCATGTGCTCGCCAACAGAGGAACAGTTAGATAGACTAGGGCACATTCATATGTTGCTGGTTAAAAAGAAGGAGACTCAACTACAATTTTGGCTTTGGAAAGTTCTCCAAGGTCTATTGTTAAGGGTAAAAATAGACAACTGTTTTTTTGGAAAGAAAAAGAAGATCATAACACAAAATTATATGGAGTTACGGACCCAAGACTGTGAGTGTGTAGAAACACACCAAGGTGATCAGGTTAGCAAATCTTTGATTGCATGCAGGTCTTTTGTAATTTAGAAATAAATAACAATTTTTAACAATAATCAAGAGATGCAATGCACGTTGACAAGATATTATTTGTGGCCCTTTACCTGCCATTAGTGCCTGACCTCCAAAAGGCCCCGTTATGGACCCGAAGGCCCCAGACACCCCGCACAGGAGAACAGTTCCCTTGGCCAGAGCCTCACAGTCTAAAACAAAATCCTCTAAGGGCCAGTTCAGACTGAACCAAGGTTGGGGGGCATGGGTGACTCAGTCGGTTAAGTACCTGACTCTTGACTTCAGCTCGGGTCACCATCTCAGTGTCATGAGATCGAGTCCCTCGTTGGGCTCTGTGCTCAGTGGGGAGCTGCTTGAGATTCTCTCCCTCTCCCTCCTTCTGTCTCTATGCCCCCCTCTCTCAAATAAATACATAAATCTTAAAAAAGAAAGAAAGAAAAATCGAGCCAAGGTTTTCTTGCCCAGGGACGTTCGTGACGGCAGTCATTAGCTTTTGCTCTCAATAAAGCACCCCACGGCTGAGCAGCATAAGACAACAGCCCTTCCTCTAGCTCATGACCCTGAGAGTTCCTGGGTGAGGCCAGGCTGCGCTGTAGGTCCTTGGCAAGAAACCTAGGGCCTGAGGGTCCTGGGCTTCGGACTGGGGTGGGCAGGGCCGTGGAGGTGGCTGGGCTGGTCTCAGTCAGCCAACGGGTGAGCAGAGTTTCCAGATGCTGCAAGACCTTTTTGAGCGTAGGCTCAGAGCTGGCCATATAACACCTTCTCTGCATTGTGTTGCTCAAAGCAGGTCCAGAGCCTGGATTCAAGCCTGTCTGGGAGGAGCGGCAGGGGCCCCTGGGAAAGGGGGGCGGGATGGGGCGATGATGAGAGGGGAGACTTGGCGCCACGTTTGCTGTCAGTCAACCACGTGACCAAGATAAGCTTCCAGGTGTGTTTCTGAGAAGCCAGAGCAGGCAGAATAGAATGGAAAGCATTTCTCAGAGCTATTTCTGATAAGTGCTTTTTTCCAACCAAGGGCATCTCGGTGGAGGTTAAGGTCTGGTCTTGATGGCTCTGATCAAAGCCAGCAGAAGCATCATTGCTCTATTAAAGGACCCTGGAGATTGATTGTCACTATATTCCCCCCGCCCAGGCCCCCGCTCATTAATTTTCATATCCTCACCCCCTGGCCGGGTCCCCGCGTGTCGGTTTAATGCACGGATGCGCGAACTCCAATTACCATCATTTCTTGAGAGCAGATATGATTGTAGTCTGATTGCCGAGCTGGGGGGTTTTGTGTTCCTGCTTTATGTGTCTGTACATAGGTATAAGCGTGACTTCAAATAAAAAAACAGCCTTTATTTTTTGCTCCCAATGACAAAATGCTAATTCATTGTATGAATTTTGGAAAATATAAAAGAAGGAAAAACAAATTAACCTTAATCAGACTACCCAGAAACAACCAATACTGTGTTGTGTGGTATATCCTTCTAGCTGTGTGCACAAATTTATGGGGAGTGTGTGTGTGTGTGCACATGCATGCATACACGTGTATACACTACACTTGTGCGTGTGCGTGTGTATACATGTGTTTGCACATTTGTGCATGTGCGTGTGAGCGACTGAGGCCAGTGGTTTTGCTGGCAGAACAGGCTGCTGTTGCCTTGAGTCCCTGCAGGTCCAGCCTCCCACCTGCTTCCGAGGCATGCTCTGTTACCCTCCGGAGGGTCCTGGGACTCACTCCCTTGGTCGTGTACTTCCCTCTACGTTTTGGTTAGTCGTTTCTGACCTTGGAAAAGGGGAGTGCAGAGATTGAAGCTTGTCTGGGAGCAGATCTAGAGACTCTTTCCCTGTGCAGATGAGGACGCCAAGGACCCGGAGAGGGCAAGGGTGTAGCTCAGAGCCAGCCACGAGGCTGCGGGTAGAATGGGGATGCTTGACTCCTTCTCCACAGCAAACCCAGAAGGAAAAGGGCCCTGAATTTCACCAGTTTGGACACAGAGGTGACAACTTGGCAGGGAGCCTCTGCCCGCACCACTCGCTTGCTCCACTGGGAATCTGTTCCAGGGACCCTCCCCTCCCTGCCTGCTCCAGATCTGCCTCCCTGTGCTTCTGGCCCACAGGGCCCCCATCTGGAGCCGTGGGTAATGGGAGCATGCATCCCTAGACGTCTGCTAGCTTCCCCTGTCCCCTCCTTCTCATCTTTCCTGGAACACCACCTTCTCACAAGCCTCTGAAATTGTCACCCCCATATCCACACCACACGTGTGCCCTGCCCACCTGCCCCCTGCTCGGCTTCTTCCCACCAGCAGACCTGCTCTGCATTTTCTGTGTCTCTCGTCTGATTCCACCAGAATGACAGCAGGCCTGTTTGGGGGGTGGGGGTGGGGCTCTTTTAAAATGGGCATTATCTGAATTTATATATTCTAAAAGTGTTATAATGGGAAAGCCCTCTGGAACTTTCACGTTGGTCTGGTTCAGTTTGAGAATGGTCAGAATCCCTGGGTTGGGAGATCAGGTTTTGCACCCAGATCACGGGCATCTCGGCAAAGGGCCATTTGCAGACTGCAAGCATGATGGGGCCTGCCACGCGAAGTGGAGGGAGCACCCCCTGTAGCAGGAGCCCAGGGGCCGTTGTGTCTGCAGGTAGGTGTGATGGTGGAGGCCAACCGTGTGAGGCAGGGAGAGGACGGTGGCATTCTGAGCAGAGAGTTACCTTTGAGGGAAGGCAGACCGTCTGTGGTTGCAGGAACATAAGGGAAAGGGTGCCATGCACACTCGTTGGCTTGGCTCCCGCTATCCTGACAAGCATCGCAGGCCCAGAGGGAAGAAATTCAATAGCACGCATTGACTTCCTCGTGGTTCTGGAAGTCCTTCATTGGCAGGGTTGGTTTCCTCCGAGGCCTCTCTCCATGGTGTGCAGATGGCCGTCTTCTCCCTGTGTCCTCGAGTGGTCGGCCGTCTGAGTGGGTCTGTGTCCTAGTAAGGACACCAGACTGCAGAGGGCGTGCCCCTCGAACCTCGTTTTAACTTAATCACCTCTCGAAAGGCCCTGGGTCCCCACACTGTCACATCATGTGGTACCGGGGGTTAGGACTTCAGCCTAAGACTTTGTGGGGGCCACAGCTCAGCGCCTCACACAGGAGTGAGTCAGGTGAGTGTGGCCAGCTTGAGGGGCTGTGACCAGCTCTGTGGGCTTTCTCCCCAGGGGGTTGTCGAGGGAGGAAAGTGTCAACAGGTTCTGTGGTCCAACCCTGAATTCGGAAGCACTCAGATTGGTCTCCAAGGTTCCTTTGAACGCCCAATGCCTCCTCTTGGTGTAGAGGGAAAAAGTTCCGAGGCCGCGGAAGGCAGGCATGTTTTTATGGAAGAAAGGACTAAAATCACCCTCTGTATGCCACACCAGTGAGAGCCACAAAGTACGGCCACAAGTCGTTTGATATTTGCTTCCAATTACTTTTAACATGTGGCATTTGGGAGAACCCTTCTGAATCTTCTCACGAATTACTCTTTACTCTGTGTCAAACCTTTGGGGGCCCCTTCCCTCATGAAATCCTGCTCCTGCCGGGAATGCCCCCCCCTTTCTGGGCTGTGAGCCAGTCCCAGGAACCCAGGTGTGGGACCGGGCTCCAGCCCCAGCAGTTTCTGGGTGTTTCCTTTGAGACAGTCTTTGAGGACATGGAGAGGTTTCATCGTGGAAGCTGGTGCCCTCAGGGAGCCTGGGACTGTGTGTCCTAAGTCTTTGGACAGCCACCTGATGAAACATACCTCTGACTGTGCCCATTTGGGGCTCGGCTGGCTTTGAGAGACTACAACCAGTTCACCCGGAGTGGACCTCTCATTTGTGACCCAATGAACCGCAGTCTCTGGTTCTGGTTAGTTCTCTTACTCCTGAGAATGTGCTGTAGGTCTGGCACTTTCTAAGCACCCTGCCCCGAGGGGCACACCATCTCTGGCGGGGGCGGGTGGGAGGGTGGTTCTCCAGCGTGGAGTCTCATTACACTGCGGAGTGGGGACACTGGGACCGGGGAGCCTGAGCGCACGGGGAGAAACTGAGGGCCTTCTAGGGGACAGACAAGATGAGCCAACTTCCTCACAGAGCGCGGGGGTGGGGAGGGGGTGACAAAGGATCCTCTAGGCCGGCGAGATGGGAGGACCCGGCAGATCTGTGGGCCCAGGTAGGGGAGAGTTTCGCTCTCAGAAGGAGGGTGACCACCGTCTGCACGGGGGTGATGAGCAGCTCAGACGCACCATAGCAACAGTGACGTGTGGGGCTCCCATAGGGGGAAACTCAGCGCAGGTGGTCGCCTGTATCTTGGTTCGGGTTTTTTTCCCTGAAGCAGAGTGAGGAAGACTTTCCCACTTGAGCAGGACACGGGTTCATGTCAGCAATCCCGGGAGCCCTGTCTCTTCTGCCCGCCTCTGCCCTGCTGTCACATTAGCCATTTCCACCTGTTCCCGTCGGGGCCACTCTCTCCCACGCTCCTGGGTGCCAGGTGCCCCCTTCTATTTGAACTCTGAAAAGTAACAAGCACTCTTGTTAACACAGTGGGCAAATATAGGCAGTTTCACAGCTGGGGTTGTTTTTTTTTTTAAGATTTTTTATTTATTTATTTGACAGAGATCACAAGTAGGCAGAGAGGCAGGCAGAGAGAGAGGAAGGGAAGCAGGCTCCCCGCTGAGCAGAGAGTCCAGCGCGGGGCTCGATCCTGGAACCCTGGGATCATGACCTGAGCCGAAGGCAGAGGCTTTAACCCACTGAGTCACCCAGGTGCCCCTTAGCTGGGGGAAGTCAGTGCCCCACTTAGCCTTCTCCGCTCAGCCTCCGTGGCTCACCTGGCCCCGCTCACGGAGAGAGTTTCTGACAACCATCTCTGGAGGGGAGCTCGCTCCGGGCACAGCACCCCTGTCCAGCCATCCTCAGCCCGAGGGAGGAGGGCTGTGCTGGGGAGGGCGGACAGACTCCATGCTGCCAACAGCTGCCTCTACCTGCTCCCTTGTATAGCCTTCAGCCACCTGCCAGCAGGATACACCTGTCCCCAAGGGCGGTTTTAACCCATGAGAAACTGGGACCGCAGCAGCAAGGTGGCTGGTCCCACGCTCCCCCAGCTACAAAGTAGGAGTCAGGATTCGAACCCAGACCCCTTCTATGGTCTTCCAGGAGCTCTGCCGGCCAGTGGGTTTACAGAATGCAGTCACATACATTAGTCAAAACATAGTCTGTTTAATCTGTCCCCTAACAAAAATCAAGACGGTCTGAAGGACATGGAGAAAAATAGTTTTAACATGAAATATTCTGCGAAAGCCACATCAGGTCAGGAATCTGCCTCATTTGGCACATTTTCGCCCATCCCTCTGACCTTTTGCCCTTTTCCTGCCTCTCAATATATGTAGGTTTTTAAAAATGCATTTAACATTTTTCTGAAGTCTCAAACTCTTGGGGTTGCTGATCTCATGGAGTAATCTCATAGCATGCTGTAATTTGCCTCAAGCATTATTCAGAATTTGCAGAGCGTCCTGTTATTTTTCTCACAGACTTTATTCCTTGATCTCATTGCATCCTGGAAGTTTCTGAGCGTGAACGCCTTGCCCCACCCCACAGCTGTTGCCTGTTTTTACAAACTTTCTGTATATTCAACGTTCATTGGAAAGATCTGGGTGAAAGGTCTGGTATTTCTGGATGATTTGGGCTAACCCAGGATCTGTTTGGGAGGCGGAAGACGAACAGGAGGACGGCCCCCACAAGGCATGACACGTGGGAGAGTGATCGCTAGTTCCAGAGTGGGAACCAGCCTCCCTCGGCTCTCCAAAACCGAGCTGTCATCTTACGGTGTGATGCAAGAGAGATATCCTCGTGCTCGACGCCAAGAACCTGAGTTATGACACTTTTTGTCATGCTGTTTTCCCTTATTTATACAGTGGAGAGTAGGATGTTTTCAAATAAGCCCTCTAAACATGAAATCCTGAAAGTGCATTATTTGTAAAATGCTACCGTTAACAGCCTTTTAGCTGGTTACATTATGAAGCATGTTGTAACAGCTAAAAAAAAAAAAAAACCTGAGCCAAAATGTGTTTCCATTGCCCATATGCTGAATGCTGGCATCTTTATACCTTTTTCAAGCTGTTGTCAATTAGTAAAGAAATTAATTTCTGTCTTTAGGTCCTTTGTAAAGTTGAGTGTGTGCTTGGATGCTGTAGAGAGCTAGAACGGAAGGCGGTTTCCTTCGGTGGAAGGGAACTCGGTGCACTGCTAGCCAGGGGCCAAAATGCTGTTCCCACTGTCCGTGCAAGGAAGCCTGGGCCGGCAGCAAACACAAGAGGAGGAAATGGCTTTTGTTGAGGGAAACAAATCGTTTTTCAAGCCAGCAAGCTGTGATCTTGGACTTTTTGCCATATGCACGTTTTGTAAAAAGAGAAAGAGCAGGAGACAGGAGCGGGACCTCCCTGGGCACAGTCTCTTCCTTGCCCTGGCTGGGGATAGACACCTCCTCACCGGGATCACATCGCCTCTGTGGTTCCTGGGCCCTAGGACTTTGAATCCCGCTTTGTTCCCACACTCTGCTCTTGGAACCTAACAAGGGCATTTTTAGCACGAGAGGCGTGTGTAGGCTGATGAACCATCCCCCCCCCCTTGGGTGGCAGCAAATGGCCTTCAGCCTTTGGCTGTAGTTCCTTTACTTTTCCTTTGTCATTGGTCTTCCATTCTTATGCTTTGGTAGCTGCCATTAAGGGGGTTTCTGCTACTGGATGCCACAGGAGTGCAGAAAGCAAGCCAGACCTTCATTGCAAAACAGGCTTTGAGACCATGATCTCTAAAGTAGGAAGGGAATATGGGGGTGTAGGCATGTCATTCCATTAAAGCCCTGAGGTTAACACTGGGAGCAGGCAGCACAGTCTGGGGAAATCTTCTGGAATTGGAAGACTGTAGCTCTGAGCCTCTGAGCTGGATTTCTGTCACCTCACCTTAGGGTGCATTCAGTATGGCTGCCTGCCCCAGAGCATCCAAATGAGTCAGCCCTGGGCCTGGATGATTTTATGAACCACTGTTTGGGTCCCCTTTATATTCTATGCTCACTCCCCACCAAAAGCAGAGAAGAAAAAAACATGACTGGAGCTCCATGTTCAATGATAGCTTCCCCTGGGGTGCCTGTGGGGAAACCAAGTGAATTTCCACCTCCCATGTAATATACAAAGACCCAGCTCCCTGTGCAGACAAGGATGTGATGAAACTCACACTTCCGGACTTTGCAGGGGACAACGAAAACTTCCCATTTAGAAAAGCATTTTTGGTTCTACGAATGGGGACTCCCCCAAATAGTCCTATCTTTTGGTCCAGAAGCCCCATCTTGGCAAGTTAATCCTAACAATTCTACAAACATCTGTAACAAGATGTTCACCCCGGTGTTATGGATAACACCAGAGATGGAAAGCACTCTCAAAGCCTCGCCGTTGAAAACAGTTGAGTCCTCATTTGACCCCCTTGCTGGGATAGCAGGCAGTCAATAGAAATCACAAGTACAAATTAGGTAACAATGCAAAGGGGGATATTCATATATCATATATAAAATTACAAATCAACTTTAGGTTCCCAGTCCCCAGCCAAGAATAGGCACACAGCAGGTGTTTAGGAAATACTTATTTGGTTGAAATGAGCTGCGTTTCCATCTTCCTGCAGCAGCCCTGTTAGAGAAGTCCAGGTTGATTCACAGGACTGGCCTCCTCCCCAATCACGCCCTGGCACCCATGCCCCTGGGGACTGGAAGTGGGGTTGAATTACACTCCCTGCCTGTTCTTGCTGGAAATCACATCCAAGGCCACCTCCTCCTAAACCTTCTGCCCCTTTGTAAGGTGCATCCCAGGTGGCCCAGCAGGAGGCCTTTGCCTGACAAAGAGCAAGGCACTTGCATCCCAGGCTGGGAAGAGCCTGAGAAGCCCGTGCCAGCCATGCCAGCCAGTCTGTGGCCCTGCCGGGGGTCATGTCCAGAGTCGCATGCAAGGCAGGTGGCCTCCTAGGGGCCGTAGGGAATAGAATGATTCTGTGGGTTGTTAAAAACATAAGCAGTGAGCTCTTTAGGCAGCCTGCCACAATTTGAGGTTTTTTTCCCAGATGTCTTCCCAGGTCAGTTCGCACGGTTCATGTTGGCAAGCTGTTGAAATGAGACCGAACTTTAATAATGCTTTTCTGGTTGGCGGGGACAGGAGTGGTTTGTTGTTTTCCATTTGTTTGTTCGTGTGCTTTCGTATTTCTGCAGCCAGTACTTACCGATGACTTCCTCTGTGCCCAGCACTGACCCCAGCACTTTACGTAGATGATCTCCATTAATCTTACCAACAATCCAGGTCGGGTGATTACCCGCACTTTGAAGCTCCAAGAAGTTGAAAACCTTGCATGATGCCTTACTAGAATGAAGCCAAATTTGACCTGAGGAAGTCTAACCCCCGAGTTGCCCCCCCACCCCTGACCCCACATTCCATGGCTACCTCCATGCTTGTCTGGTTTTTCCCAGATAGCTGCCTTGAACATGTATTACTGTAAGTTTAACTGATGCTTGTGGCTGGTGGCTTCTGCCCAAGGCCTCCCTTTGCCTCATCCCTTATTCTGATAAGACCGAGTTGGTGGGGGGATGCCTGAAGCCAGATTCCAGGGTCCCCAGCCTCCACCCCTCCACCATTACCATGTGGGACCCCCACCCTGCTTGCTCCTTGGGAGGTGGAGGTGGAGACTTGGTTCAGGAAACAAAGCTTCCTGGGATGTGGCTTGCCCCCACATCTGCTTGAAGAATCCACAGGAAAGATCTAAGTCATCGTTTACAAATTTCCAGGGATCACGGGCACTTGTGACATCATTCCCCCTTGCTAACGCCTTGGGCCATGGTAGTACATAGTGAATGCCAGGTTTGAGGAGCAGAGGACCTCCCTGCATCCTGGAGGGGGTCAGTGATGCGCCGGAAAAAAAAATGACACAGCAGATGTCCCAGTGCAAAGAACGCAGGGTGGCTTTGGGTCCAGACCCCGTCCTCATAATAATGTGATAGTGACAATAGGTATTTATTGCGCCCACCTGCACACCCCCACATAGTGCCAGCCACCCTACACTCAGGCTCTCGCTCCATCCTCATGGCATCCCATGGAGTGGGCTCCGTGAGTGTCCCTTACAGCAGGCGAGGAAGCTGAGCCTTTGGGGGTGAAGTCACCTGTTCCAGGTCACATGGAGGCTGAGCTGACTCCAGCCCTGCGCCCCTAACCCCAGTCCTCTAGTGCCCGGCCCTCTCTGGCTTTTGCCTCCTCATCTTGCACCGGACAGTGAGCCTCTGAGTTAGTGTTCTTATCACCGCAGTGCAGGAATCACAGTGCAGGAGGCTGGCACGGGCACCAGCTTATGAGAAAACTTGACGAATGAGTCTCTTTTCTTTTTGCCTTCATACCATCTTGAGTCCACATCTTGAATTTACACCCCACTTACTTCGTGGGGCTGAGAACCCCCGCCTCCTGCCTTCTCTGAAGGCTCTGGGACGGTGACCTCAGCTGGTCTTGGCGGCTTATCCCTCTCCTTTCAGTTTTCAGTAACCTTTCAGGCTTTCAGTAAGCTCCGCTTTGCATATATCAAAAGTGGAGCATCTCACATCTTGGCGAAATGAATCTGCTTGTTTGAAAGCCATCCAGTGTCCCATGTGCACACTTCTTTGTTTTTTCTGAGTAGCCCTCGGTCGAGTTTTCCACAGGCGCTGGACTTGGGTCGCTGCATTTCTGTGTTTTTGTCGTGTTTACCTAAACACGCTCCAGACAAACTCCAAGCACTGAATAACATCCCCGGGGGCTTCTGGAATCAGGGAAGGACATGACAGATCTAACTTAATGTTGTGGAAGGGGAAGAGGAGTCTGTGACATGTGAAACCTGGGGAATTTTAGTTCGCAGGAAACTGAGCTGAAAGGTTGTTTCATATTTCATGTCTAAGAAAGCCATGCTTGTCCCGGGGATGCAGACCAGCTGCCCTCTGTCTCTTTGGAGAGCTAGACAAGACAAAATCCTTGTAAGTGTGAGAAATGCAGGTCAGACGTGCGGAAGAAGGCTGGCACAGAAGAGGGCTGAACCCCGAGATAGTTCACGACTTTTCTCATCTGAAACTGTATGTAGGGCCAGGGCTGGGGCGGGGCGGGTGATAGCTAGCATATACTGAGGGCCTGCTGTATGCCCAGTAGGTCATACCATTTCATTTATCCCCCCAACACCTGCAGGAGATGGGTACACGTGTTACCCATTTTACACCTGGAGTAATCGAGTAGCCACCATCATAAACTTTGTGTTCCCTTCCCTCGCTTTGTTATTTTATGCTTTTATCACATAGGCATGGTACTATCAAAGAGTACATTGTTTGCTTTTGCTGGGAGGTTTTGTCATTTTTTTGTTTTTTAGCTTTATAGGAAACGGCTGATCGGCATAGTTATGCCATCTTCTGTGACTTGCTTTTGCTCACCTTATATTTTGTTGTCTAAGTTTCGTTCATATTGCTACTCGTAGTTTTAGCTCATTCCAGTTTATTCATCTGACTGTAGCAGATCCCTTTTGCTACAATCTATTCATCTCTGGCTATGACAACAGGCTGCTACAGCCCTATGCCTGTCTCCTGGGGGGTGCACAAGAATTTCTCTTGGGCGTGTTTATACCTGGGGTGGAATCATTGGGTTGTAGAGTACAGAATTTCCACCCTATCAGATGCCAAAATGTTTTCCAAAGAGGCTGCACCAGTGTCTCTCCTTCCTATGATACATACGAGTTAATGATTCTGTTAGACTTAGAAGTGGGGGCCTCGAGAGGGCCTTCACCTTGCTCCTAACAGCGTCCATTCCACCCTGGCAGTCAGCCACAGCCAGTTCTCCCTCTGGGTTTGAGGGGCTGTGACGCTCACATCTCGCTCCTGCTGGTCCAGCCATATGACTTGCAAGACCAGAGGCTCCACGATGATTGGTGATCGTCTCTGGTTGGCCTGACCACACACCTTGTAAGGCCACCCCCCATCCCAGCCCGGTGCTTGCTGACCTCTGGTGGGTTAGCCAGGAATGCAAGGCTGATACCCTAATTGTGGTGGGAGGAAGTGCCCGTTCTCTCACCAATGGATGTCCCCAGGGAGACCAACACCAGCTCGTCAGAGCCTAGGCTCCGAGTTAGCTCCACGTGCCTCCCAAGGCTGCCTTGACCATGGGAAGAAAGCTCCTCTGGAAAATCCAGAACAGAGAACTCACAGAACTGCAGTGCATAAACACAACGGCCTGGAAAATAGCTCATTTCACCCTGGATCTCTCTAGGAATTGTGGAGCTGAGCCAAAGCCAAGACCAGAGCCCCTCTCCCTGTGCTTTGTCATCTTTCCATGGAACTAGTTTCTTTGGCAGGCCACCTCTGTGGCCTGTGGGAAGGCAGGGCCTCCTTGGAGGGCGGAGGGGGGGGCACTTCTGAAGGAGCAGAGGTGAGAAACCGGGAGAGATTTTTGCTTGTACAGAAGCCCTTACACGGGTTAGGGGCTAGGAAAACCAAAGCCGTAGGGCGCCCCCCACCCCTCCGCCACAGACACCTCCCTGGAGATGTCCGGGCGCTTCTCTCACAGGACAGATGGCCAAGCTGGGACCTGGGCACCCTGAGGTCTCGTGGAAGGAACCCTTGGCAGCATTCTAGACTTGCCGGGCTGACCTGTGCCTTTCAGAAGCCACAGGGACTGTGGGAAAATGCTGGTCTGATGTTAACATCTGTAGTCACACACCTGCATTTTAAATAACACATGCCAGGGGAGGGTAAATTGTGGCTGGCGAGCTCTGCCACACTGAGGCTTCCCGTGGACTTCGCAGCTTCTGTGGGTCTTTTGGTCCGCAGGGGAAGTAGGTGCTGCTGCAGGCCCTGGAGCTGAGGGCTGTCCTCCTCCATGTGGGAACCTGGTGGGTGGAGGCGGAACCAGAGACCAGGGCCAGGACCTCAGGCAGGACCCTGTATCCTGCTTCATTGAGGAAAGTCTCCAGTTCGCTGTGTCTTCCATCTGCACCCCCTATCCGGGGGCCTCTCCCCACCCTGCTGACTCCCTCCCTCCACCCGGAGGTGAAGCTTTCCCTCCTAACTCCTGGAAGCCAGAGCAAAGTCCCCATCAGCTGAACAGGGACGGGTCATCATGTCCATGCGAACACCTTCGAGCACAGTGCTCTCCTCGACATGAGGTCCCCGGTGAGCGTCTGTCGCTGTTTGCTGTGGTTAATTTCGATGTCTCTGCCCAGCCTGCACGTTCCCGCTGTACTCTGCTCTCAAATATTTGGGAAGGCTCAAAACAGATGCTTCCTGGGGCCCGTGTTTGCAAATCTGCAGGTAGTCACAAGCTTAGCTGCTTGGCGAGTGTGACCCAGCCCGTGTGACCCAGCCCGTGTGAACCGCAGCTGATGGGCCACTCCCGGGACTTGCCTCAGGTGCCAGCAGCTCCTGACACAAGCCTGGAGGGAAGGTGCCTGCCTTGCGTGCTGGTGGCAGTTTCTTTACCCAGTGAGGAAGGGCTTTTCTCTTCATTCCACTGCCTTCCGAGCTCCCGCTTCCTGCCCACGTTGCCCACAGAGGTGACAACGAAAGACACTGGATGTGGAGTCTGGACCCTGACTCACCGCGGCACCGAGCTCCATCCAGTCGGCCAGAGGGTCCCTTTCCTCTGCTGGAAAGTGGGGCGCTGGAACCCTAACTCGCAGTCATGAGGATCACAGGGAATAAACTCTGGGAAAAGGGCTTTGTAAATGATAAACAGCCACTCAAACATCAGGTGTTGTTATTCCCGCTTTGTGAGCCCTTACTCTCTCTTCCCTTACTTCAAGCCATCTTGTCCCAGCGTTTTCTTCTATAAGAAAATGAATATTGAGTAGGACTGGTTCCCTAATAAAAGGGACGTGGGGTATTCCTTTCTTTTTATTCGAACATTGACAGGATCATCAGCCTTCTGAAAAAGGGTTCTTGAAAAGACACAAAGGAAAGGAGAATCTGAGTTGCATGTGCGGACTGTTTGTGGTTCTGGAGGCTCCGTCCGCATGAGGGGAAAAGAAATGGATCACATCCACCGTAGCCAGAGTCATGGAGTAAAGCTCTTTGATGCATGGCCATTATGGAAATACTGCCTACAGTTCATTTCAGGACGTTCATCAAGCCCCTCCGTCTGCCAGGCTTGTGCACAGAGCCCCGAGGAAGTGCAGGTGACTACAAGGGGATCCCCGCTCCCCAGGACAGCCTGGCAAATATGGGGTACATGCAGGCTGAACTTCCTCCTTCATGTCGTTAGCAGACATCACTAATCACACACAGCACTCTCCTCTGCCCAGGCCAGGTGGACTCACCTTAGAATCCCCCGCGGCACAGTGCAGTGGGGGACCTCGGGCTACTGTGGGCTCAAAGCACCTTCCAGAAGGGGAGCAGGGCAGTGCTGAGCCGCTTAAAGCCGGGAGAGCTTGCGGCAGGCAGGGAGGCTGGTCAGGGAGGCTGGTCAGGGAGGCTGGTCAGGAGGCTGTGGCCAGTGAAACCCAACAGGGGCCTCATCCTTTGGGAGCAACTGATTCAAGAGGCTCTGCTGCTGGAAATCCAGAAGGAATCGGGGCTCAACTAGCCGTAGGGACAGAATTAAAGTCAAAGGCAACAGCCTTGTTTGGGCCTGAATGATTTGGAAAGACGATGGGGCCATGAAGTCCCACGTGAGTAGGAGAGCCCATCTGGAAGCAGTTTGAGGAGCCAGGGGACAATTGGGAGTCTTTCTGACCAGATCTGCAGTTCTGGAAGCGTTGGAGCCAGAGACTGTGTAGCTACGAGATGTATACAATTGGAGGATAGCCAGAGCCTGGGAGCCACGGACGGGAACGAGGGCAAGGCGGGGGAGTGCCCAGGGCCTCCTGCACGTGGTCCGTAGAGAGGAGAGGCAGATATTGTAATACTTAATAACGGGAGCTAGCCCCCGAGTAAGCAGACTGGCGGAACTGAGCAGAAATCCAGAAATAGACTAGATTCAAGTGAAAGTGGGAACTATGGAGTATGACGAGGATGACCTCATCATCCAGTGAAGTAATGAAGGCATTTTTTGTGACTTCCGTTAAGACATTAAGACCCATCTGCACATTGCAGCTCGATAGGAGTGACAGTTTCACAATATTGTGAGTGTCCTTCAGGCCACTGAGCTGAACACTTAGAAGTGATGCATGTAAATTTCATGTTATGTACATGTTACCACAAAAAAAGAAATGAAACCGTGGAAGGACTCACAATGTATGACTGACGACACCCTTCAGAACCTTGAAATGGAGAAAGCCTTTATAACCAAGAATCAAAGTTCAAAAGCCATTAGAAGAAAGGACTTATTATTTGGCCATTTAAAAATAAGAATCGCCTGCACAGCTAAACACAACATAAACAAAGTAAAAGGACAAAAGACCAACTCGTAGAGAAGAAGCTCTTCAATATCAAGACAAAATGCAAGACAGAAAAAAATAAGCAAAGACGTGAATTCTTATTTCACCACAAAAGAAATACAGCTGGCTCTTGAAGAATGAGAAGATGTTCAAACTACACGGTCTCCCCTGTCTTAGGGTAAAAACCCGAACGCCAGTAGACACGCTTTGTTGGCTGAAAGAATGGGTCTTCTCCCATACTTGGGGGGTCGAGTCAAGACCGGATATCCCACGTGGAGGGGAATTTGGCAGAAACTGCCGAAGTGACACAGGCACGTACCTTTCAACCGAGCAACCTCATGTCTAGACATATACCCCGAAGATGCCCCTTCACCAAGGTGACTTAGAACACCCCCAGGCAATTTATTACAGCCTGCTGTTAAAGAAGCCAGAGATCGGCTAGCACACAGATAGTTTCCGATGAGAGACTGCTTGCAGAAACTTCCCTTTGCTCACACCAAGGGGTACCTACCACGCATGGCAACGTATTTTGCAAAAAAGAAATGCTTCGAGAAAAATCCGGAAAATAACTAAAATGGTTAACTATAGGGAACAAGAGAGGAGAGGTGGAATAGATAGGCATAGAAGTAAGACTTCACTGGGTGAACCTTCTTATAAATTTCTAATCGTTGTACCAGGTCAGTGTGTATCTATTCAGAAAAGCAAAACTTATAGCTGGAAACAAATTTATTTCGATATTAACAAATGTTATTGTATAGCAAATTAGGACCACAAGCCCACGGAGGAAATAATTAGGACATATTTGCAATAACTTGAACTTTAAACAGAAGACTCTGGCATATCATTACTGAAGTATATTCTAAGGATGGGGGCAGGGAGGATGGGTAATTAACGTGGAATGGGTGTTATCAGTCCTCTCCAGCTGTCAGGATAAAGCACCATAGACGGGACATCTTAAACAGCAGACATTTATTTACTTGCACACCCGGAGGCTGGAAGCCCAAGACTGAGGTACCGCAGGACTGATTTTTTCCAAGGCCTTTCTCCTTGGCCTGCAGGTGGCCATCTTCTTGCTGTGTCCTCACATGGTCTTTCCGCTGTGCACATGCCCTTGACGTCTCTGTGTCCTAATCTCCTCTACCTATAAGAACAGGAGCCGGATAGGGTTAAGACCCACCAGAATGGCCTCGTTTTAATTAAATCGCCTCTTTGAAGGCCCTGCCTCCAAAGGCAGTCCCACTATGAGCCACAGGGTTCTAGGACTTCAACAGAAGAATTTAGGGGTGGCGGGGAACACAATTCAGACCATGACAAGGAGTATGGAGTTTCAGTTCAGGGACGTTCTGGTGGATGGTGGTGACAGCAGCACAAATCCGGTGAACGTACTCAAGCCCACTGAACCGTACACTAAAAAATAGTTGTGATGGTAAATTGCATGGTATGTCGATTTTACCACAATAAAAAAATAATAATTTAAGGAGGGAAGAAACCCTCCGGGGGCGAGGGAGCAGAGAGTGCTATTGAGAAGGCGACTGCTGGTGGCTCCCGGCACCACGCGATGGTCAGGGAGGTGGCAGGGCTGGGGCGGCTGCACAGCAGGACAGCAGGCACAGGAGCTTGTTCCCCCTGCCCAACGAGGTGGGTCCTGAATTTGAGGTGTGGCCAGCCTGTCAGTTCTAGGCAGTAAGTCCTTCCCCTTTCTGTCTGTGAAATGAGCTTTGCCATCGTTACTACCGTGACAGCTGTCCCCGCAGAGATGGCAGGAAGGGTTTGGGCAGATACCCTGGCCGCATGGCCCCTGTTCTCTGGGAGCCCTTTCTTTTTTGTGATTTTCAAACAGTCGCGTGAGGGGCTTGCAGCCTGAATAAGGAAGCTGCAGCCGCCAGCACGCTGTTTCTATAGCGACTGATGTCCTTCAGAGGGAAAACGTGGAGAGACCCTAAGAAAAGAACCAGGGGAAAGGAACAGCGCGGAAATGCGACAGATGATAAAGTCCAGGAGGAATACACTGTGACCTAGTTTTAGCGCGGCGTCGTGGAGACTCCTGGCAAACACCCCGGGCTGTTCTATCTCCTTGGGGGTTTGTCAGATTATCATCGCTGAAAGCTGGAAGTGAGGGGACGAGATGCAGCACTCTGACCTGGTGAAAGTCTAACGTTGAAACACAACGTGAGGATCAAGGAGCTGGGAAGACCCCAGAAAATTCTGAGCCCCGTCAATTTCACTCCCGGCCACTTGGTAGAAAATCAGACCTGTTGAGACTCTGTGCTCCTGTCTGTTCTTCCTTCCTTGGCAACAGCCACAAGGAAAGCATCCTGGCTGCGTGGACAGGCTTTTTAATGTTTATGTCCTTCCTTATCCCACTTCCAGGCCGTGGGATCTTGGGCAAGTTCCTTAACCAGTCTGTGCTCTGACTTCTGAAGCTGTAAAACGGGAGAGAATTCCCACATGGGGGAGTGGTTGGAAAGAGAGGATTCCATGGGATGATACGTTTGGGTCCTCGGTCAAGAGTGGTTGGTAATTCCGGCAGGGAAACCACTGGGCTCAGGTGGCCCACAGCTTCCTGGTAACTGATTCTCTCATCTCCCATTCCCTTCCAGTTGGCCACGGACAGAGCGAAGGGGAGAGGATGGTAGTGTCCGACTTCCACGTTTTCATCAGGGATGTGTTACAGCACGTGGATATCATGCAGAAAGACTACCCAGGGCTTCCTGTCTTCCTTCTGGGCCACTCCATGGTAAGCAGACCGCAGAAGACCCCACCCGAATCAAGCCCGGTCCCCAGCCTCGCTGTGGGTGGGAGGGGTGAGACCCCCGTGATGAAGACAAGGTGCTCCCCGCCCCACCTGCTCTCTGCCTGGCTGGCACGCCCCCTCTCTGTGTGCCCTGTACTTGGAGCTCCCGGGCATTTTCACACTCGGGACAAGCCAGGTTCAGCGTCCTGGAGACAGCCCAAGAGGGAGCTTCTCATCGAGACCCAAGACGCCAGGAGGCTGCCTGCCCATCCTTTCTGAGGACCTCTGCTGCGGGGCCTCTTTGGAAACCAATCTTTTCTTTTCAGGCTCTGTTGGCCCCTTAGTGCCATTTCACAGTGAGACTCCCAAGGGCGCCTCTCCCGGCAGAGCCATTTCGCACAATGGGGATGGCTCTTCCCTCAGTGAGAAGCCCAGGGAAAGTGCCCAAACCCTGGATGCTTGCTCCAGCCTGTACAGTACGAATGGGAACTGGGGACACGTTCTCCCCAGGGAAACAAGTCCTTAAAAGCCATTCAGAATCCTTTCCACCTTTTAAATGTACCTGATCCCCTAAGAATTAACCAAGTATAATCTTTGAGTCCGCAGCCTGCAGATGGGCGGCACGTCTCCCCCCGGGCAGCCTGACAGGTTGGCTGGCAGAGAATTTTGAACCGATGAAATGTGAAGGTGGGGGGCGGCGGGAGACTTTTCCCTCTGGGGCTGGGCTTCCGCCCCCTTTATCACAGCCTGTCTTGCTTCCTGCATGTCTCTTACCTGCCCGGCCTCTATCCCACCTACCCTCATCTGCAGGCCCACAACCAAGGCCTCATGCTTCCAGTACCATTCACGCTCACTAAGTTTTTTTTTTTTTAATTTTTAAGATTTTATTTATTTGACAGAGATCACAAGTAGGCAGAGAGGCAGGCAGAGAGAGAGGAAGGGAAGCAGGCTCCCCGCTGAGCAGAGAGCCCGATGCGGGCCCGATCCCAGGACCCTGGGATCATGACCTGAGCCGAAGGCAGAGGCTTTAACCCACTGAGCCACCCAGGCGCCCCTCACTAAGTATTTTTCTTGGAACCAAAATTTCTGGGACCTTGACCGAACCAAGAAGAAAAAAAAAAAGTATAGCCATCTCTTCTTATAATACGATTACAAAAACAAAAAAATCTCATATTAAGGCTGACGGCATGAATGCATTTGGGGTTCTGCCAGCTTTTGGCTGGAAACGAAGTAGGAATGTGTTGTTTAACTGGCAGCCCACAAGCAGGAACCTTATTTATATCTCTCTGAAATGTTTGCTCTTGGAAAACCCTGAGGGGGGGGGGAAACGTGTGTAATAAAATAATTGCAGATCCAGTTTATCCAACATTCCATGGAGTCTACTCCAAGGTAAGTTCCCCACCCCCACCCCGCCTGGGGCTCCGGGCCAGGCCTGCAGTTTCGGGGGAGTGTGTTGATGGTGGTTTATTAGAAATATGTGCGCTGGCGAAAGCTGGCATGTGCCCACCCTGGTCTGTTTTGCTTTGCAGGGAGGTGCCATTGTCATTCTCACAGCCGCGGAGAGGCCGAGCCACTTCTCTGGCATGGTCCTCATTTCGCCCTTGGTTCTGGCCAATCCTGAGTCTGCGACGACTTTCAAGGTAAACGGACTTCGGGTTCTGGGCGAGTCCTGCAGGCCCGGGGGGCCCCGGGCATCCATGGGCACGTCCTTTCATGGCTAAAGTCTGGGGGGAAGGGCCGAAGTCCATCCCAAACCTTGTCGCCACTGGGGTTCCGTGATGTCTGAAGTCAGGTGTGTTTTCTCCCTTAGCGATGAGAGAAGAACGGTTTCCTGTTTGTGTGTGTTTTCTTGGTGAAAGTTGAACAGGGGAAAAGTGACACATGTGGGGAATCTAGCAAAATAACCTTTGTTAACAATTTGTGTTGAGGGCCTGGGCTTGATTTTCATTGACTCTTTGCCAGCTTGAGCCAAAAGTACACGCTGAGTCTGTGGTGGTAATGTAGGGGGGGTCCGCTGAGCAGCAGCTCTCCTCCAGCCTGGAGCACGTTTTCCTTTGCTCTAAGGATGCATCCCTCTGTTTGAGCCATCATTTTGTTGTCCCGGTTATACTGGTACGCGGTGGCACGCATGTACGTGCTCTTGGTTCTGGGGCTCCGGGCGCCGTGGACACGGCGCACGAGCTAACATTCAGTTGACCTCTGAACAGCACAGGTGTGAACTACATGAGCCTACTCATGCATGGATGTCTTTCAACAGATAATAGGGCTGTAAATATATTTTCTCTTCCTTACGATTTTCTTTCTTCCTTCCTGATGATTTTCTTAATCACATTATTTCTTTAGTTTACTTTAGCGGAAGAATATAACATATGCTAGGTACTACGTACAAAATATGTGCTAATCACCTATTGATGTTATGGGTAAGGTTTCCAGGCAACAGAAGGCTATTAGTAGTTGGGTTTTGTGGACGGGGGACGGGGCAGGGAGGGTCAACGTTAGATTTGGTTTTCAGCTGGGCAGGGGTTCGGCGGCCCTCGCCCTCGAATTGTTCAGGGGTCAACTGAACTGCCTGGGAGCAGAACAGGTGCTCCGTCTCAGAGAAAGGAGATGAGAGCATGGCATCTCAGGACTGCTTGATGCCAACGTGGGTTGTGAATGTTCTGGACCTATCCTTTAGCGGCATGAGGTTTAAGAGAGAGCATAAGTGAATGAGAGTTGGAGAATCCCAACCCCGTGCATTCCCAGGGAAGGGTTAATCTTATGCCAATGCCAGTGGGGCTGCCTTCTGAGCCAGTTGTCAGGACTCTCAAAGGACTCAGAGGGTGAGGTGGGGGTCATGGGGCCATGGGGAACTGGCAGCCATCCACCGGTGGCTTACCCGGTGGCTTACCCTCCTTTCCCTGGCCTCACCATCAAATGGCGGCAGGACATCTGAATAATTGCCCGGTAGCAATGATACCTCCAGTATCCTCCTGAGGACCCAAGTAGAGGAGCACAGGACAGGGAATAAAGGCTTATAAAAATGTTTTCAAAGTGTTTCCTCCAGCCCACGGCAGCGATGGGTGGGTAGGTCCTGTGGAGAGCCTTTCCTTCACATACAGAGAAATGGAGACAGGCTGAGCCAGAGAGAAACCTGGAACTATCTGATAGTTTAACCAGAGAACAACGATTTACTTAATTCACCAAAGAATAGAGATGCCTCACGTCTTTGAATTTTGCCCCATTGGAAGGAAATCACCACTGACTTGTTGGAACCAACTGTCATTAGTAGATTTCAGTGCTGTGTGGGCGGACAGCAGTGGAGGGGAAGCCACCCTCTTTCTGCCAGGGAAAGAAATGAAGGTCATTCCCAGAACCACAGGTAATGCCCAGACGGGCTACTTCCCGGTCATGGACATGTGCAAGAGGATGCGTAACCTCCTGGACGGCTCCCATCACGACTGTAATCGGTTATAGCGCAGGAGGGCAAATCATTCACATCAAGGGTTCTTGTGCAAGTAGAACGAGCAAGGCCAGGATCACAGTGGAGCGGGGAGTTCTCACGGCACCCTTGTGCTCTGACTCAGGAAGGTGTACTTAGTTCAGTGAGCGCCCAGCATGTGCCCTGCTTTCCTCTGCCTTATTGCCCCCGGGAGAGGTTGTGACCTTGTTTTGTGAATGGGACCACTGAGGCTTGGGCAGGGCGAGTGACCCGCCAGGATCACACAACTTGCCTGATTGATCTGAATCCGGGGCCGTCCACTCTCCCTCTAGGATGTTTCCCTAGAGAAAAAATAGGTATTTCCTGACGTGGACGTTCTTCCTTAGAGACAAGCCAGAGACCTTGGGGCTTTCCAGATAAAATGCACAAGAGGGTCATGGCAGCAGGGCCCAGAGGTGGGCCCCAAGGCTTCCCATCAGAGTCTCTAGCAGACGTGGAACTTCCAGGCAAGGCTGCCAGCGTGACCTCTCCGAGCCCTGTGCTAATAGATCACCTTGTCAAATCAGGAACCAGCCGTCCCTGGGGGGCGCTGGTCTCCTCTTATTAACCGAGACAAATTGGATTTCCTGTTGCCCCCAGACCTGAGGACACATCTTCCGCACCACGAAATCTGTTGCTGCCCCTGGGTCTCGGGCAATTTGGACTGACAGAGTCCCTGATTCATCTGCCTACCCGCCCCCGGGGTGACTGGATTACCCTGTGCACAGCTAGTCTAGTGCGACAGCCTTCCTGAAAGCGTCTCGGAGAACCTTTGTTTAAAATTTAAACATTGTTAGAATAGCACATTCACAGGGTTCAAACTTTAAAAGATGAGGAGAGGACAGATAGCTGGCCGGCTCTCTGCCCGGTGCAGGCCGGCAGCCGGAGTCTCCATTTACTGGGACGCGCGGGCATGTGCCACTCGTTGCTGTGTTTTACACAAACGAGAATACCCTCTCTGTGCCTTCTGCGGGCTTTGTTCTTTCCGCTGGCTTCGCTTTTGTGGGTTTGGCTTTAGTTTGGTTGTTTTACTCAGCATAAGATACCACTTGCGGCCCCTTCAGGATTCAGGAATAGTTAATCCCATCGGCATTAACTGGAATAGTTCAGGCTAGGTCCTGGAATAGGTTAAGGTCTCCCTTACAGACCTCCAAGAGGGATGGCTTCCCAGAGACCACTCCCACCTGACAGGGCTGAGATGGAAGAGGGGGCCTTGCCGTGACCAAGAACAGAGGGCAAAGCCAAGTCCTGGCCTCACCCCTCCTCCCAGTGGACTGTGCCGGTGGTTTGTTTCATGGCACCGAACTCCTGCTGGAGAGATTCTCCAAATCATCAAAGTGGGCAGGTTTGAGTACAGACAGGAACATGGAAGAGGACAGTCCCTACCACCTGGATTGTAGGAACACCAGATCCCCATGCCAGACCGCACCCCCCGCCCACACACACCCCACCAGACCTGCACACAGCTGGTCTTAGCTCCACACTCCCTTTTCCACAAGCTGGGGTATGTTTAGCCTGGAGGACAGACAAGGAGGACAGAGGTCTGGCCTCCCAACACTGTTTAGAATGTGATTGCTCAAGGGAAGGGACCACAGGAGAAATTTGGAAACAATATCCAGTGTATCAGAACCAGTTTCAGCTGCTTATGAGGCCGTTTCCTGGGGACCCTCTCCACGTCCCACACCCGGGGCGGTGCAGAGCTGGAGTCCTTCCCAGGGAGAAGAGGTAAAACCCTGGGCTGCCCAGCTAGGTGGGTGTGTGAACAAGACTCGGGTGTCCTCACTTGGCCTTGCCCCAGGGATAGCATGCAGGAACGTGGGGTGCGGAACCACTCACTTTTCTAGGTGGGGGAGATGAGGAACCCCCGAAATCCCCCTGGGCAGTGCCTGGGGTTGTTGGTGGGGCGGGGGGAGCTCAGCCTGCGAGGAGGGTAATCTTCTAAATGATCTTCTTTGCCTTTTGCCTGGAGGTTGTCCCCGGGGATCCAGGGTCAGGGACGCAGGAGCCAGCCCACCCAATTCCAGATGCTTCCACTCCCTATCAATCAGGGCACCTGGCCAGGTAGAGAGAAGAGAGCCACCATGAACCAGGCCCTCAGTGCACGAGCCACCCTATCTCAGTTCCTTTCCGCCACCACCCAGTAAGGAGAGAAAGTCATTCCCAATTCACAGACAAGAATGCGCAGGAGCCAGCCCACCCAATTCCAGATGCTTCCACTCCCTATCAATCAGGGCACCTGGCCAGGTAGAGAGAAGAGAGCCACCATGAACCAGGCCCTCAGTGCACGAGCCACCCTATCTCAGTTCCTTTCCGCCACCACCCAGTAAGGAGAGAAAGTCATTCCCAATTCACAGACAAGAACACGGGGCCAATTGTCTTGCTCAAGGTCAGCTTGTGCCCCAGCCCCGCTCTCGGCTATCGGCTAGTGAGGCAAGATACTCCCTTTCACCCCAAAACATGCCTGCCAGCGGTCAGCTGCCCTTGACTCGAGGGCCTTCTCATCTGTTTGTAGTCACCAGGCTCCAGAAGGCCCTGGGGACAATCTGGGCTCTGGGGGTGGAGGGGAAACAGGAGGCAATGGGTGTGTGTGGGGGGGGGATTGCCCCTCTTTCACATGTGCTGTAAAGTTAGACCCAGGGACCAGGACTTAACTACAGTCATGAACTGGCCCATGAATCTGGCAGCTGGGATGTGCCTGGGGACAGGGGGTGTTACCTCTGTCCCGCAGGGGCCTGAGCTGTCGTAGCTGGGGGTTCAGACTTGGCATTCTAGACGCTTGGCATTCAAGAAACAAGTCATCTCCCCAACACATCTTTGGGGAGCCCTTGCTGTAGGTCAACCACAGGGCAGACAGCGGCGAGCCGCTGCGCCCCCCTCCCCAGCTCAGCACACAGAAAAGGCACAAGGCGCTTTCTAGTCTCCGCTGGCCTGAGGCTGCATTCCTACCCCACTGAGAGTTTCTGGGCTGACCCTTGCACGATGTCACCCTCACAGAAGGCCTAGCTCTCTGGCCCCCTTTTGCACAAGTTGGCTTGCCAGAGCCACTTTAGAAGATCGCGATTATAATTCCCTCCCTCATGTCAAGTCTTTCATCAGCCGCAGAAGCTTCAAAATGATCTTAGGGAGCCATTAAAACCTTTTGGATCAATAGAGGCATTTGCGCACGTCACTGGTATTTAAACTGATGGGCTCAGCATTTCATCCAGGAATGGCCCAAGGGCATGTCAAGGGCCAGGGACACACTCTGGTCTCTGGCTCATCGGGAGGTGGACCTCGGGGAGAGTTATTCTTTTTGGGGGGTGCAGTAGTTTTCAGGGTTCTAGCTGTGACCGTGATGCTTGCTGCAAACCATCACTTTGAAAAACATTGGTGCTGCTCTCTCTGCAGTCAGTCCAGGAGAATTTGTTGAGTTTCTCCTGGGGACAGAAGCCAAAAGGGCAATTAAGGAGGAACTCTGTGGAAACCAGGTCTCAGATAACCTCCCCAGCAACACTTCGAGGTTTGTTTCATTATCCCCGTCTAAGAGATGAAGAAACTGAGGACCGCAGACTTCTTGGTGATTCAGAACCAGAGTTTGAATCAAAATTTGCCTGGCTCTCGGTCTCCTCTTTCTGGGGCTGGGAGGCTGGCAACTTGGGGCCCATTAGCTATAAGTCTGCCCCCAAATTACCCTCCAGTGATGAGACCTGGGGTCCCTGCTGAGTCAGCACCACTGGGTGGCACAAACCTGACTCAGCCTGCAGGGGTCATGATTTGAAGGGGGAATCTCAACTCAGGGGGGGCTGTCTGGGGTCACTCCTCCCTGGAGCTGGATCCAAGGCTCTCTCCACACTCCTGCAGGATTATCCGAAGAGCCTGAGCGAACTGGCAACAAGAAGGTTATTCCATTCGATTCCAACTTCCTTATGGGTGAGCTGTACCTCTCACTGGTGCCTCTGCCGGCTTTTCTTGCCTTTCCTTGAAGGCGATGGAGAGCTCTCCCAGCTGACGGTGGAGGCTTAGGGAGACTGATGATGGAGGCTTAGGGAGACTGATGGTGGAGGCTTAAGGAGATCATGGTGGGATGCAGCAGCACCTACCCAGGCAGCCTGAACAAAATTGATCCTCAGGATGTGGGCTCTGTCAGGCCCTTTCCACCCCTACTCTTTCCTAACTACATGGCCCTTCCTCATCTCATACCCCCTTCTCAGCCCTTCTGGCTCTCTGCATCACTACAATCAACCCACTGCCCCTGCTTGGTTCATTCAGCCCTGCCTCACCCCTTCCTCCCCAGTCATCCTCTAGGCTAATGGAATAAACAACCCCTAAAAGAAAAGCAGGGAAAGGGGTTATCTTTCATACCCGTTCCAAGCATCCTGCCCCTGCAACTGTCTTGGATTTTTTTGTGGGGAAGAGGCTAAGCACCTAATTCTTTTTTTTTTTTTAAGCCACATTATTGTCATCAAAAGATTTGCCTCTACCCAGTTGTGTCTTGTTAGAAATGTGGTGTGAAACTAAGCATGCAGCTTCAGAAAAAGAGCCGAGGGTCAGGGCCATCCAAATAGCTTCCTTCAAAAGGGCAGTGTGCCCTTCAGAGAGATCCTGTGCCACCCCCAACCCTGTCCAAACCAGTATGGGACGGGAACACTTTCTAGAGAAAGCTGGAGTAGACTCCAGCTGAACGCTGGAATCACCAAAACAAAACAAACAAACAAACAAAAAATTAATTGATGCCAGGGCCCCACCTCAGACTAATTCCATCAGAATCTCTCAGGGTGGGTCCTGGGAAGAGGCATTTATGACATTTCCCCAAGAAACGTCAGAGCAGGGGGCCGCCGGGCAACCTTCACAGGACACAAGAATGCCCTGCCTAGGGTCCTGTGACAATGCAGACCTCGATCCCATAGGAGCTGCTGGTGCTACTAGACTCCTGGTCTGAGGACCACACTTAGAGCAGGGAAGCCATGAACTGTCAGGAAGTTGGAGGGTGGGTTGGGAGTGCCGTCCCATGACCAGTACGCTAACAGGATGGAAGGACCAGAATGTTCCACCAACAGTGCTGTCTTCCTGGGAAGGCAGGGTGCCACAAGTCGCTTCCAGGGAATCCCTAAAGTCAAGAAGTCTCCCTCACAGTCTTCCCTCCCTGGGCCTGTCCCATGAATGGTGTGTTGGAGAGTCTCCACAGACTCTCCCCAGTGCAAACTCACATCCACGGCTTAGCAATCTCTCGGCGTCAAGACCCTTCTGTTCTCAAGGTGACGTCCTACAGAGTTGAATGCCAAGACACAACCAGGCTGAAGAGAGAAAAGGCCACAGTGTCTGTGGCCTGCCTTCCTGGAGGGTCTGCCCCCTCATCTGTGTTTGGGACTAAATCACCCATTCCTGTTGCTCCAGCGCTGGAGTCCTGTTGTCATGAGCTGGTCTTTGTAGGCACATTTGCCCATCCTGAACCCACCAGTGCCAGCTCCCTTTGAGGAACACGTGCCTGCTGCCTGCCTGTGTGTCCTTGCGAAGGGACACATATGGCTGGTCACATCCTGGCCCAGCCACCTGCCACCTCTCGTCCTTGAGCCCCGTGCACCCTTGCCCTGTCTCCCCCTACTTGTTCTTTGGGGGAAAGGCCTTTGGCAGCTGTGGGAGGGAGCTGTCTCCCCAGCACTTGGCTCACTGTACTTGGAAGAGGGAGGCACGGCGGCCGACTGGTCTGGCTGTAACTGGTTTGTTTCCTCCACAGAGACCAAACCCTGCCATTGTTCATTTTGGGATTTTTGTTAATTTGTTTAAGATTTCATTTATTTGAGAGAGAGAGAGCATGCACGAGTGTGGTGAGAGGGAGGAGAAGGCGGAGCAGAGGGAGAAGGAGAAGCAGGCTCCTCGCTGAGCAGGGAGTCGGATATGGAGCTCGATCCCAGGACGCCTGGATTATGACCTGAGCCAAAGGCAGACACTTAACCGACTGAGCCCCCCAGGCACCCCTGGCTTGGTTCATTTTGTACAAAGCAAACATTTCTCCAGAAATGGCCCTCTTCTTTTATTTTTCTTCCAAAAATCTTTCCTTAAAAGTTTCCTTCAGCTGTAGAAAGTTCTTCTGTTAAGAGAAAGAAAAGTGTTCTCTAGGAGAGAGGACTGTCATCCTCTCCTGCAGGTAGAGTCCTTCCCGGCCCTCTTGTCCCCTCCCTCCACCCTGTGAATCCAGAGCAAGGATGGTTTGAGCCACGGTGCTGCCTTTTCTGATCCTTGTCAAAGCTAAACTCTCAGCATCTTCTCCTGGAAGATTTGGGGGTCTTGGTACTTTGGGGCATAAATGTTTTGGTTTAAGAAGCACCAGTGGCAAGAGCATAGATTCGAAGATGAAGGTAAGTCTGTTTCCTCACCCCTGGCTGGCCCCTGTGTGCCCGGGTCCATGCAGAATCAGGTGACGGTCATAAAACGTAAATTGTTGGTGAACAAGAAATCTGGTGGAGTGCTGGCATGGAGGCTGCGTGGACTCCCTCCTTCACTTTGCTGGAGGGTGGCTTGGCTGTGGAGCTGGTGTGCCCCCAGGCCTTTCCCTGGCTGTCTGCCATCTAATCCAGAAATGGGTAGGAAACCGAAGGGCGGGAAGACAATGGTATCCTTGAGCTGGGCCAGACCAGACAGCCCAAACATGTCTGGTGATTCCAAAGCATGGCAGGGCCGCACGCCGTCAGCCATCAGCCTTCAGGCCCACTCAGGGAGCCGTGGCAAGGGTTGCCGAGGACGGCAAGATATCCAGATGACAGTTGCTCAAGCTTTGGGCTACGCATTAAGTCCTTCCCCAACAGTGTCGCCCTTGGGCCAGTGCTACTGGAGGGCAGAAGTCCCACAGAGTCCTCCACCCTCCTGAAGCAGTTGGACCCCAGTGGGGACCAGAAGGCACAGCACCTTGCCTCCCTGCCTTGTGTGACCACACGCTCACCTGCTGTATTTGCTCTTCATTTAAACTTTGCCTTTAACCTTTAAAAGTGTACATCCCAACTCCTGAACTTGGGTTCCCGGAGGAGCCTCCAATTCCTGGAGTTCATAGACCTTTGGAAACACCCAAACCCTTTCCTTTAGGAGAGCTCCCCAGACTCCGAGCCATCCCAGTCATGAGTTGTCTGCGGGGCTGCTCCACGACCCCTCCTTGACGCTTGAGTCCCGGCCCACAGGTCCTGTCCGTCCCATGAGGCTGCACACTGTATGGCCAAGTCCAGGCCCTTCCCCAGGGCTCCCAGTTGGATTCCCTTCTATTTCTCCACTAGGCTCTCTCACGTCAGCTCAGGGTGCTGCGTGGTGCCTGCTGCGTGCTTGGGGATCGCTGGCGTGGACCCCAGGTGTGGGGTGCCGGGAGTGAGGCTGGTCTTCGAGGCAGGGAGCTCCCACCTTTTCCTGAAGCATGGAGACTTGACCGTGTGGGCCTCAGAGTGGCTGGGTGCGCCCTTTTTTCTTCTCTGCCTGATTCCTAGCCGTGTGAGAGGACATCCAGCTTGTACAGCCCGAGGACACAGGATGTTTTATAGCTCTGAGGGTCAAGTGTCAAGGGGGGTCCAGCGAGTGACTCCACAGAGAGCCCCAGTGGCAGCTGTGTGTGGTCACCCACGGGAAATTCAGGCCCCCACTTAGTGCTCATATGGAGAGAGAATAACCAAGGCCAGTGGTGTGAGGGGAAAGCACAGTGTCGCCCAGACCGTTGTCCTCATCCCAGTTGGCCACGTGGTGCGCGGCTCAGCCTATTTCCTTGTGCAATGAAGATGAACCCTCACGGCATCTGTGTTAAGATTAAAAGTCTGGGCATCTACGGCGGTATGCGACACAGCGAAGGTTGTCCTTCAGTAGATGTGAGTGCCTTCACCCCCGCCGAGGGTACCGAGGGGACATCACCTCTCGGCTCCATGATGTGCGCCTTCCACAAAGACTGAGAACTCACTGCTCACCACCTTCCCTGCGATTCTAATTTCAGCAAGTCACAGCTCACTTGTGAAATAGCATCTCTCCCCCCTGAGTGTCTGTGCCCAGTGCAGAAACGAGAACAGCCCCCCTCTGCGGGGAGAAGTGTGAGATCCAGGCTCACACTCTTCCTGGGTAAACACCAGATCCTGCAGGAGAGACGGGTGGGGAGGCGTGGCTCGTCCCCGCATCGGGCTCAAGTTCAAGGAGCACGGATTAAGCACCTACTGTGTGCCGGGTGCTTTCGCACACGGTGGTCCTCTGGGGGAACGCCAAGGTCCCCACTGACAGCTGAGGGAATGGGGGCTCCGTGATGCTCTGATCTCGCATCCAAGTGCGCAAGACAGCACAGCCGGGGATCAAATCAGGTCTCTTTCCCTCTGCCACGCATCTCCTGATCAAGCTGGTGACGATTTCTGTCTCCCTCCCAGACAAACTAAGGCAGTCCACAGATTCTTCCCTATCAGAGCAGGCTTCTCTGGGATCTTCCGAGCTATCCCGCTTCACAGGTGATCTGGGTGGTTCTGCTCCTGCTGTGTATATTTAGGAACCTCAGAGAAGTGACTTGCGCCAAGACCTCAGCTAGGCAGCTCCCACAAAGAATTCTAAACCGCAACCGATGAGTGACTGTGGGGAGGGCGGCCACACAGGATCCGGAACGGGCAAAAAATAGATATGGCATTCCTGCCGTCAGCTGCGACGGCCCACCTCCCGCCCGGCTCCCCCCACGGCACAGATCTGAGCCAGACCAACTGGAGGTTGTCTGCATCAGAGCAGGCGGAGTCCTGGGGTGTTCAGCCTGGGGAAGCAGTCCTGGCTGATGTTCAGCTCGGGTGTCACTTTCCTTAATTCATGGTAAACTGTCCTGTGGGCAGAGCTGGGCATGGATGCCACCGAACTCACAGCCCTTGTTTTCCCCTCCCTGCTAGGTCTTTGCTGCGAAAGTTCTCAACCTTGTCCTGCCAAACCTGTCCCTGGGCCCAATTGACTCCAGTGTGCTCTCTCGGAATAAGACGGAGGTGAGTCTTTCTGGAAACCTGGGGGGACCTGGGCACTGCAGAGGGACTGAAGGCAGCAGCCATGTGGGGAAAGCTGAGTGGCGGTTCCGTCTCTTTCGCTGAGGCCCTGCGTGAAGTGATGGGGACGTGAAGATGCGTGAGGTGCCGTGTGGCTTCAGAATTAGGCGGGAAGGGACAGGAGCAAATCAGATGAAATTGTGTGAACCAGCCAGGTCTCTTGTGGCCGCAAGTGACAGAAACCCAACTCAAAATGATTCAAGGAAAAAGAGGTATTTGATAGATGGAACTAAAGTCTTCAGGCATGGCTGGATCTAGGGACTCAAAAGTCTTATTCACCATCCATCTCTCCCCAGCTCTCCAATCCCCTGGCTTGGCTTCACTCCCAGGCAAACTTTACCAGAGTAGAAGCAAAGATGGCCACCAGCAGCTTTACCTAAGCAACGCCAGCAGAAAGACAGTTTGTTGAAAAGCCAACAAACATCTCAGGCCTGATTTTTTTTGGCAGACTGTCCAGGCCTGACTTATTGTCCAGGAAAAGGCGTGGTGTTCACCCACCCAACCTCATGGGTTCAGTGTATAGAGGGGCAGTTCCTGGAGGACAGATTGGGATGATGGTAACAGATTGGACTCGGGCCAGGCCAAAAGTCCTATGTCCATGGCTTGGAAGGTGGGAGCTAGTGCTGGAGCTGGAGGGAGTTCAGAGGAAGAGGGTTCCTGGCAATGGTAACTGTGCTGATAAAGACCTGGCATGAAGGGAGGATGGTCCCTTCCTTTGCAGACCAGTCAATAGCTCAGTTTGGCCACAGCAGAGAGGGCAGCAGGTGACCGGCAAGGGGTGAACTGAGGTCAGAGCACAAGGCACCTCGTGAACCCCTTCTCCTAAGAGCCACTGCCCTGCCAGAAATCCATCACAGCCCCCCAAGCAGAGCTGTTACCTTCTTACCTCTGTAAGAGCAAAACCAGCCGAAAGGAGCTCAGAAAAGGCCAGGTGGCTTTGAGAGAAAGAGGCTGGGAGCTTGTGCCATTCGGTTAATGTCACCACCTCCAGGACCAGGCACCAAGGTCAGCAGGGACAAGAGGTCAAGGTCAACTCACGTACCTGAGATACTGGGTCTGAGTATAGTCCCAAATCCCAGAGATTTGGGTTGGTCTGTTAAGAGACTGCTCAGTGAGCAGGTGCACTTCCTATCTAGCTGAAGTCCTGCACCTTTTCCTCTGCCTGTGACTGGGTGCCGGGCAGGTGCTGGGAGCTCCCCCGCCGCACGGCAGCCCCAGGCTGCAGGTGAGCAGACGGAGACTCCGCAGGTCTGCCGCAGGGACCTAGCCTGACCTAGGTCTCAGACCTAGCCTGAGAGCGTAGGTGGGTGTACTCTTCCGCCTGATCTTTCTGTGGGGGCAGGGACCCTGGTGGGATTATGGCCAGTGGACGGGAGGCAACCCTGGGCATCTGGAAGACACCAGAATTATCTTCAGGATTAAGCAAATCATTTTGCTACTCTTCTGCCTCAGTTTCCCCTCTTGCCTTAGGAATTGGAAACCGTGGAATCATTGGCTTCCCAAGACCCCTGAAAAGTGGAGTGGGGTGCTCTGGTATTCCAGTGGCCTTCCTGGGTTTCCTCAGGACCTGGGCACTCAGGTTGTAGCTTCATTATAGAATGTGACCTCCTGGCCCTCTGAGTCACTTAGAGGATGGACAACTAAATGGGGATCGGCCCAGAGGTCTGACTCCCAGACAGCTGAGGGCCACCTCTTTGTAAATGACACCAGCAAGAGAACCTAGGGGATGGCGGGGTCTGTACGCAACTACCCCCCGCCCCTGGGATGTCCCATTTGCCCAAGTCATCCACCTTCAATTGAAATTTTTAATTCATTTTAAAAACCCACAGTGCCTCCCAGAGCCACACCTTGGGGCCAATTTGACCCACCAGGATCAAAGAATATTTGAGAAAAGAAAAAAAATTTCATTTCCAAAGGCCAATCTATATAGCGAAAAGGCACCACTTTAGGACCCAGAAACACAAAAGCCACACTCGTGCTATTAGATCTAATCCTGATGTGTGTGAACGAGGTTGACATTAACCCCATTTCACAGATGAGGAGACTGAGGCTCAGGGGTTAAGTAGGGGTTTCCGTTGTCTGAGAGGCACAACTCATCAGGGCCAGAGCTGAACCCATCTGATTGAAAAGCCCACGCCTGGCGGCTTCCAGGCTTCCTCCCAGCCACTATCGACAATTCCTAAGCTCTTTCCTGTCTTACAATAGCTGGCCTGTGGGCAGGATTCACTTTGTGACAGAGGCCCGAGGGGGCAGGGTCTCTTCCACCTGCTGGCATCCTGGATAATGGCTTGAATGTGCAATCTCTAGTAAAACCAATTATCTTTGCCTCAGCTGTGCTGGCACAACAATAAGAAAGAAAGAGAGAGGGAGAGAGAGAGAGAGAGAGAGAGCGCGCCCACTCCCTTTGACATCTTTGGGATGAACCGTCCAGGTGCAAATTCAAATTGTTTATCTTTCCACCCGAAGGTACTTGGGCAAAAAGGCAGGGGGGAAGAAAAGATAATGAAGTGATTCCAAACCCTCTTTGTTTAAAAAGGAGCAAATTTCAGAGCTTTTATCTCATTTTTGAGATCATGGAAAATTCCACTGAAGGCCTTACCGGAACCGGGAGTCGTGTGAACACAGAGCAAGGCAGGCTCTTCCCTCCCTGCTCCGGCCAGCCCGCACCCCGCAGCTGCGCACCCTCATTTCTCAGGTTTCTGAGTGGTCAGGCCGAGGGGTGATTCTTTAGAAATGCTAATCCATTTCCCTGCTGGGAAACTCAGAGGAAGGGAGGTAGCCAGTCAGCCTGAAGGCTGGACTCCAGTTGAAATAAACAAGGAGTGAGAGTTTCCATTCCTCCGTGGAGAGAATCGGCCGCTCGCTCGTCGCCGCTCTGAGACTCCCTTTGAACATTCTGCTGAGCCTTAAAAATAGCAACGCCCAGGGGGAAAATATGTTCAGGAAAGGCACCTCCCCGGATCTAACATCAGGGTGTCTTAAGGCACATCTTTAGATAAGATATTTCTCATGGAACCCTGCAGTTATAAAAGCCCCCAAAAGAAAAGAGACATTCGCCTAACAAGCGCACTAAAGCAGGACCCAGTGGAAGGGGCCGCAGGCTCTTGGAAGATCTGCAAGTCTGTCTGTGGGGAAGCAGGCGGGCTCTGTCGTCTGAGTGTCGAAAGCCCAACGTGCGTCTGGGCTTTGCTGTGGCAAGTGTTCTCACAAGCCACCCAGGCCTATCAGCATGACACCCTTTACTCACCAGCACCACAGCACGGACACTAGCCAGCCCACGGAGACACGTTCTCCCAGCAGGTGCGAAGCCTCCGGGAATACAGCCCAAAAGGCCTTATAATTGTCCTGACACCAGCAAGTGCGCAACTGTCGTAGCCTTCTTCCGAGTCACACACCGGAGCCCTTGCATCCCGCCACAGCTCCCGGAAGTCAGTCTTGCTACCAGTCTCTGGATCTGTGCAGCGTGGGCCCAGAGAGGGCAAGTCATTTCCCCAAGGACACACAGCTACTAAGTAAGGATTTGAGCCCAGATCTCTCTACTCTGAGCCAAGTGCCCTTGGCACAAAAATCCTGAGAACAAAGAAGTTGCCACTCGGGCATTTTTTGGTGTTTGTCGACACATTTAGCATCCTTGGCCAGAACATCGGAGTGCTGACCATACCACCACACCATACCACCCTCAGTCGTGGGGGTTTTCACAATGGGATGAATCCCTCCCACTCTGAAAAGCCTCGAATGTTCTAAATAGTTCTCCGGCCAAGGATGTTGGGGCAAGAGGTGAAGCGAGGAGGTTGCTCACGATCTCCTCACACCCTCAAACCACAGATAACCCCCCAATTCCACACGTGCAGAAGACCCTGCTGTCTCTGAGCTCCATCCTGCCTGTGGAGCGGGTAGAGACTGGGAGGGAGGCCGGGCTGCGATTCTGATCATCCCCTCTGCGAGGGGCATCCACTGTGTGTACATGGAGGTGATTTGTCTTCGGGACCACGTCTGTTTTCTATAAATACACTGGCTGCCCTCCAAGTGCATCCTGGCTACCGGCGCTCCTGCCAGTGGGGCCATATGGTGGGTTCCAGGCACCCGGATTGCTGTTAGCGGTGGCCAGCTCTCTTCCTTTCGTTCCTCCTGGAGGTGGGGGGCGCCGCCCCAGACCCCCGCCCGGCATTTCAGAGGTGCCCCCACGCTGAGGGTGAGGCTCCCCTGCCCCTCTTGCCCGCATGACTCCCACCCTCTCTGCGGGGAGGCCCTATCATATGCCCAGGGCCCTCAGATGGCTCCCTCCTGGGTTTGGAAAGCTTGGCCATCACCAAGGCTTTTGACTAATTGTCCCCACAGCTAAAGATAGGCCCAGCCTCCCACTCTGTCCCCAGGACACAGCCTCCCACAGAAAACCCCCCTGAGAACTGGTTATTAACTTTCCAGTATGCCCGGTTTGGTTAGCTGATTTTATTTTGTGACTCTCCATCATTCCTAGCTCACGTGCCCCTCAGAGGACTTGTCTATTTGAAGCAGCTAATAATTTACTAACACCTTAAAAAACACACACACACAAGAACAGGCTGTTAGAATGTCTCTTGGAATGTCTGTGTCCATATGGGAGTGCCCAGCTGGAAACACAGGGCTGGGTCTAGCTTGGTCCTGGGCCCTTGCACACGAGGGGTCCGCGCACCTGACCCACCCCACCCCCTCCCATGCTTGCTGCTCACAGCGCTCCTTCTGCCACCAACTCTGAGAGAGGCAGGTTCCTCTGGGCAGCAGCTCAAACGGCAACAGACAAGCAGTGAGTCGGCAGGGAGACCGTCAGGGGTCGTCCCAGCTGCCAGCCAGACCAGAGACCACGGGGTGCTCTCCCCGCCCTGCGGCTTCTCTCCCGAGTACCTTCACATGATCCAAGAAGAAAGAAGCCTCGCGCTTGGCTGGGTTCACATGGGAATACCCCTGGGCCTAGCTCTCTCAGAACACACTCCATTACCCCGAAGCCACACGGGAGCTGAGATCTGGACCCCCATTCACCCGAGGATTGGATGCAGCCAACTTGCCAAGCCTTGGCATGAAATGACCCAGGCAGACACTAGCCCTGAACAGTGGACTCTGCCCACAGGGGTCTCCCTGCCCCAGGCCTACCCGAGGGATGTTTGGCTTCCACTGGCAAAGGGAAACCAAATAAAGAACCTAAAAACTGGGAGTGTGGGGAAATGGCCTTTCTCCCCCAACTTTAATCATGGAAAATTGCAGATCTATAGAAAAGTCCCCGTGGTAGCACAAGGCTCTCCCATAGACTCTTCCCCGAGATCCACCAACTGGAAATATTCCGCCATGCTCGTTGAATCCATGCTTAAATATGAAAACATCAGAATGGATATCTATTTTATCTCTTTAAAAATTTATTGTGGTACTATATACAGAACACAAAATTTACCATCTTAACCATTTTTAAATGTATAGATCAGGGGCATAAATTACACTCCCAGTGTTATTCAGCCTTAACCACCACCATCTCTAGAACTTTCTCATCTTCCCAAACAGACACTCTGTCCTGAGTAAATAGTAATTCTCTGTTCCCCATCCTTTCCAGGCCCTGGCATCCACCATCCTACTTTCTGTCACTATGAACTGGACTATTCTAGGGCCCTTGTATGACTGTGATCTTATAGTAGGTGTCCTCTTGTGACTGGCTCATTTCGCTTGGCACCATTTCTTCAAAAAACTCATTCATGTTGTAGCAGGTGTCACAACCATCTTTATAGGGTGGGATAATATTCCATTGTACACACAGACCATGCCTTATTAATCCATTTGTCCATCGATGGACACCTAGGTGGCTTCCACCTTTCGGTTACTGTCAGTGATGCTGCTGTGAACATGGGTGTGCAAATATCTCTTCAAGACCTTGCTCTTGATACTTTTGGGTTTATGCATTTCTCTAATGGCTAATGATGTTATCTATTCATGTGTTTATCAACTATTTCTGTATCTTCCCTAGAGAAGCGTCTGTTCAAGCCCTTTTTCCTTTTTTTAATTAGGCTTTTTGTGTTTTGTTGTTGTTGAGTTGTAGGAGCTCTTTATATATTCTAGATCCTAAGGCTGTATATTATTTGCAAGTATTGTCTCCCATTCTGTGGCTTGCCTTTCTACTATGTTGGTAGTGTTCTTGCATGCACAGGTTTTCATTTTCATGTAGTCCCGTTTACCTACCTTTTTCTTATGTTGCCTATGCTTCTGATGTCATATTCAAGAAATCACTGCCCAGTCCAGTGTCATGAAATGGATATGCTGTTTTGGCTGAACCTTTTGGAAGTTACGTTGCAGACACCAGGATCCTAAACTCCTGAATACTTCAGCGTGTGTTGACCAAGAGGAAGGAACTAGAAGGAGGATATTTACACATAACTCCATGCCATTATCACACACTGGAAAAGTGATAGGAATTCCCTACCCCATCCTCTAGCTAGACCATATTCTGATTTCCTTAGTTGCCTCCAACTTTTGATTTTAAGATTCATGATCACATATCTTGCTATTTTGTGACCAGCCATTAGGGAGTTGGTCTTGTGAGATCTCTGTAATGCTTTCTTATTCCCCTTACCGTTTAGTCGGTCCCCGGGCCTCTGAAAAGGTGGTTGTGGCCAGTGTGACTGGGTGGTGAATATGGTGGCTGCTTTTCCCCTTCTTTTGGTGACCGCTCAGGAGCTGTGTCTGGGTTTCGGGGGTCACAGTTCAGGGAGCCCCACTCCAAAGGAGCGAGCAGAGCTATTTGTCTATATCACTGATGCTGGGTTTGTGCAAACCACCTGCACCCACAGGCCCAGGGCCATGACCTGCCAGCCCGGCTCATGGCTCCAAAAGGCAGAGACCAGGATGTCCACGAGTTCAAGCTTTAATAGAAAAAGTAATTCTTGGGAAAGAATGTTTGATAATTCATATGCTTCTGATTAAGTGGTGTAACTCATCCACGAAAGCTGATCCCAATTAATCCTTTTTATAACCCCAATGGAACAGAAGTGTCCTTATTTCTGGTGGTTCTTGGCTAGCTCAAGAACTTCAAGCACCAAAGTCGGGCGCCCACTCCAGTAGTCATAGCCTTGGGCATCCTGGTGAACAGGGCTTGCCTTCAGTCAACCGAGTCGGGGAGGCTTTGTGCCAAATTAGGCAAGACCCCCATCTCCCTTCTGCCATCCTGCAGGTGGCACGTCAGGTCAGCAAACTCCCGTGGAACCCCTGTTTCGGGCCAGGCCCTGACCTGGAGGCTGGGTATACCGATGAGCCACCCTGTGTCCTGGGGTCATGGTCACAGGGACAAGGGACACCAGTGGTTCTGGTAGAGGACAAAGAGGCAAGCAGCAAGCTCCATGGGGAGAGCACAAGCTTTCCAGCAACAGGGCCTAAGTCCGGACCCAGGTCTCTGGCCCTGTCTCTTTCTTTGTGCCCCAGCATGACCTTGGAAACCCACTCAGTGTCACTGATCCTCAGGCCCCTTGGGGGTGCAATCTGCTGCAGTGTCCATGCCATAGGGATGGGAGCTGTCATTACCACGTGTGTCCTTAAAGATACAGGAGACTTGGGGACAGAAGTGCCAGTTTCCCTGACGGTGTCTGGGCCTGGGTCAATGGCATAAAACACTTGAACTGGCCCCCAAGAGGGAACAGGGCTTCCCCAACAGACAGGATGAAGGATGTGGGAAGGGGAATTCTGGAAACTGGAAATGTCAGAGGCAGCCCCAGTAGTAGGCACAGAAGATGGGCACAGGAAGGAAGGACAGGAGCAGCCCCTCTGCCAGCTGTGGGCCAGCGAGCCGGCAGTGGAGGTTCCCAGCTGCCACCCAGGGTCCAGAGTGCTGCTTCTTGGGCCGGCGGAGGAAGGTCGGCTCACTCATTCATTCATCCTCCCAGTGTCTGCCCCCCGGGGCCCAGGCTTGTGTGCGCCCAAACACCTGACCATGGTTGGGGGCATATGCGGGGCTGGTGGGGGGCCATGAGCCTGAGAGCCTGAGGAGGAAGACCTCCCTGGAGAGGTGACATCTGCCCGGAAACCTGAAAGCAGAGTAAACATCGATGAGATAAAGAGCGTCAGGCTGGAAAAGCATTAGAGATGGGAGATGAAATCCAGTGCACACAGGACAGGATTTTCCCCGCTACAAATCGCTTCTTCCACCATTCCAGACAAACGTAGAACATGAATGGGTTGCCTCTGCAAAGACCTGCCTGTCCATTTTAGGCTCCCCAGGGTTTCCCAAAGATCACTTGGATAGAGCCGCCGTGCCCTCTCTCTCAGGCAGGCCAGAGAAGGTGCTCTGATTTGTCCTGTGAAGAGAATGGATGGATTAACAGAGACCTAAACAACGGAGAGAGGATGTGGGGATCACCGGATGGCTGGGCTGTAAAGCACAGGCGGAAGCATAAGGCTTCCAGAGGAACAGGGAGGGATTCAAGGGAAGGAGGATCAAAAAACCCCAGCTGTAGACACACCTGTAGGTACCCGAGGGGAAATTGGGACTGTGCAGGAGATTGGGACTGTGGGGCTACACTGGGGGACGGTGTCATGTAGGTCTGAGCCCCGAGGGTGCCTGCCCGCCCCCCGCCGCCGTCCCCTTCGGCAGCCTGTGAAGGAAGGCAACCTCTGCGACCCACCAGTCACTTCATTATCTCTCAGGCCTGGAGGTTTCTGGTCCTCACCAAGGGCTTTCCTCTTCCTTCTCTGGGGAGGGCCACCTCCACAGCTCCTGGCCATCTGTGTGCACAAGACCCACTCGTACTTTCTCTTCTCTGGACAGGGAGCCTAGCCTGTGAGTGGTTAAGAAGGCTTATATGGAGCCCGGTGGCCTATGTTCTTATCCTGGCTCTGCCCCTTAACTTGCTGTGTAACTTTGCTGTGAGTCACCTAGACCCTCTGAGCTTCGGGCTCCTCACAGATAGAATGGCAGTAATAATACTAGTCCCTGCATAGGGTTCCTGAGAAGTTTCTATGAGCAAATACAAGAAAAGCACTTAATATAACATCTGGGGCAGAGTTAAGGGCTCAGTATGTGAGTTATTTTTAATATAATTCTAATCAAAAATGAATTCAGCTTTTCATCACAGAACTGATTTTCTAAAAATAGGTCAAGAGAGTTGATGGTAGGGGTGGGGCCTAGAATTTGCTCGACCAAACGTTGAAGAAAACTCCCAGCTGTGGATTGCAGCTATATTTACTGTGCTTTGGGGCCAAGTTTTCTTCCCACAGGGACACTATGTGCAGAAGTCAGAAGTCCCAGTGGCCACATCCCTCCCTGGCTGTCAAGTTCAACCTTGCTAATGGCCCTCAGAGCCTCAGAAAACAGCGAGGGGCTAGAGGATCACTAAACACACCTAGGAGGCCAGGAAAATACTCTCAGCTTATCAGACTTATAACCCAAGGAGAATCTTTGAGGTCCCCTCTACGGGGAAACTGAGGCCCAGGAAGACGAAAGGCCTCATCCGAGACCTCGTGGGTTGGGGTCTCTGAGGCAGACCCGGTTCTGCTTCCAGCAAAGACCGGTTCTCCTCTCCTCGCTTCCCAGTGTCAGACTCAGATACCCCACCCACACATCACCTCCACCACTGTGGCCCACACCCTGGGCTTGGCACTGGGGCTTTATCATCTCACTGAATCTCCCAAGGCACTTCTACTATCATCCCATTTCACAAGATTGGCAAACTGAGTCTAGGAGAGAAGAGCCTTGTCCAGATCACACAGCTAGGAGGTATCAAGGTTGGTAGGCCTCACTCCTCTGGTCTTCCTTATGCTGTTCTGAGACTTCAAGTCTCTGCCCGTGGAGGTGCCCCAGGAGTCATTCGTCTGGAGCAGGAATTCAGTCCCTTGGACTCAGATCGGCCTCTGGCTGCGATGTTCCCAGCAGACACTGTTCTCAGCTGGCAGGACCAGCCGTGGTCCAAAAATAGAGGGAGCTGGATGCGAGAGAGAGTACCAAAGACTGGTTCTTTGGGGTGTGTGTGTGTGTTTTAAAGATTTTATTTATTTATTTTGGAGAGAGAGAGCGAGCATGAGAGGGGGGAGGGTCAGAGGGAGAAGCAGACTCCCCACTGAGTAGGGAGCCACTCGATCCTGGGACTCCAGGATCATGATCTGAACCGAAGGTAGTCGCTTAACTGACTGAGCCACCCAGGCGCCCTGGTATGTGTTTTTAATTACTTTAATTAATTTGGAGATAATTATGATTCATATGTACTTCTAAAAATAAAACAATACAGAGGGATCCCAGGCACCCTTACCCAGGTCCCCCTGGTGGTGCCATCTGGCAAAGCCATAGGACAGTATCATAGCCAGGATACTGACATTGACACAGTCAAGCCCAGAACATCCCCATGACCACAGTATCCCTCTTTTTGCCCATTATGGCCACATCCTCTCCACCCCACACACCTCACCCCTCCTGAGCCCTGAAGACCACTAACCCGTTCTCTCATTTTGTCATTTCAAGAATGTCATGGAAATGGAATCCTACAGTAAGTCATCGATTGGGACTGACTCTTTGGTCTCTGGTTTTGAACCAGAACTGGCACGTTCTCCTGCCAGTGCTCAGGGCTTGGAACTGGCATAGGAGGGAGAACCCTGTCTGTCTCCTTCCTGGGGGTGGCAGGACTCATTCCCACCCAAAAGGAGGACTTTGGGAAGATTTAGATCTTAAGCTCTCAAAAACCAAAGCCTGCCATGTTTGGGCCAGAATGATTACTTGGGGGGAAGGGGGGAGGGTTGGGCCCTCTGAGCCTCAGTTTTTCTGCATGGTATGGTCCTCCTTTCCCTCCTGGTCCCAGTTTCCCTCTGCCCCTCAGCTTCCACCCAGTTTCACACCAGGGCCTGCCCTTTCCCCAACACATCTGCTAGTTCCTTCCCTGGGCCCGTAATAGACCATTGTGTAAACAGGGCCTACGTGATCAAGACATGGAAAAAGGAAGCAGGAAGACGTGACAGGAAGCCACTTGGACTGTCAGAGCAATTAAACAGACTCCTCCAGGGCCCTCGCATGCCCAGGAAGGTCTGGGTCAGCAGGGCAAAGTGTCGGGCGGCTTTGGGAAGGACATAATGGGCTCTGGCCCTGTGCTCACATTAGCACACACTCCTGGCAGGCAGGGTCCTGCAGGATCGCATGGAGCCCGGCTAGCCTGGGCTCACCAGCCTGCCAGGACCAGACCACAACGGCAGTGGTTCAAGAGGAGAGCGGCTCATTTCTCCGCACAGTGACTTCTCACGGCCAAAGGTTCTCATCTTTTTGCTCGCTGTTTCCAGGGTGCAGCCCTCGTCTGTATGGCCTCACCTCTCTCCCTTCTCCTGCTGTGTTCTGCCCTCGTTGGTAGGAGGAAGAGAGGGGGCAACAGGAAGACAGGCCTTGATCAGAAGTTGCACCTGGCATTGGTGCTCACTTCCTATTGGCTGGGATTTGGTCACATGATCACACCGCTTCCAGGGAGGCTGGGAAATGTAGTCCTTTATTCTGAGTGGTAGTGTTCCAAACCGAACATCCAGGGTTCTATAGGGGAGAACAAGAATTGGGAAGCTAATGACAGGTTCTTCCTCGGCAAAACAGGGATCACGAAAGCCATTCCTCTTCAACCAGCGCGCTTATGAAGGTCGTGAAGCTAAAGCGGGTTGAGCACTTAGGGCCAGACTGGTGAGAGAGCTCAGAAATAAATGTTAGCTCTCCTCATTTCTTTTTACCGAATGTGACCCCACATGTGACACCCTGGGTCATGTGTCAGGTCATGGGTGCAGCCGTCGCCATTGTTCCTGTTAGCGTCCGTTTGAGACAGACTTTCAGCCCAGAGCTCTCTCGTGGACCCGACAGCCCTCTCCGCAAGAGGTTTCCTTACAGACCCCTATTGATCCCCTGCTGTGGCCATGCACTGTCCCCACCCTACCCCCAGACAGATGGCCCAGCCTGGCAAGAGTCGCACCGGCTCAGCTGCAGGAATTGGCTAATCCCTCTCGCACGGCTTTTCACATATGGTCTGGTTTGCTGTGCTCAATCCCCAGCATGCGAGGAGTCCGGGGATGCCAGCAGTGACCCAGGACGGCCTGTCGCCTTTGGCGCGGATCCAGGATTCTGGCCCAGGCCCTGTAGGGGGTAGTGAGGAAGGGGAGATGGAGCCCCTCATTCAGGGATTCGGGGTCAGAACACCGTGGACACTCTGGCACCTCACGAGACCGCTGTTCCTGGACATCTTGTCCCCGTGGCTTCTCCGCTCCCTCACCCAGTCCTGACGCCACACGGCACTTCTCCAACTAGCTAAGATCCTGTTGGCGAGGATGAGGAAAGTGAGTGAAGGGGCCTTGTGGTCTGCCACCTGCCTATATGGGTCTCAGAGAGTTCTGGAAACTTGGTACCCAGATTCTGACAGATACCCCATCTCAGGCCATAGGGAACAGGCAGCTCACTGTCCCCTCAAAGGCAGAAGGAGTCAAGGCAGAAAGTAATCTGGGCTAGAGAGAGCAGGACAGGGTTCCGGGACCGCCCCACCAAAGACTGGGTGGGCTTAGGAGCCATGAACAGGGAACAGGGTGTCAGGGTCAGGTCCAGTGGGCTGACGGATGGGAGGGAGGACCTGCCTCCAGGCACATCCCACGAAGGCACAGACATGATGAGGGGGTCAACAGGCTCTGAGTCAGGGCAGCAGGCAACCTCCGGACCCCAGACCCGCCACAAGGCTCACTGCTCCAGTGTGCCTTCAGGACCCTCCCACCAGCCCCTTCAGTAGCTCACGTGGGCTCCTCGCCCGCTCCAGCCAGGCAGACACTAAGTCAGGGAAGAAAACCAAATCCACACAAGCTAACACCAGAACATCTTCAGAGCCATCCCTGAGTGAAATCATCACAGCAAACAATAGGACACTGCTTGCACCTTTTGAGTGGCCCGTGCATGCTTTGGAACTGTCTGTGGGCACGTGTGTGAATGTGGGCTGCAGCAGAGCCCGGAAGAAGAGGCTCCGTAAGGAGTGCAGGCTTGGGTTCTGGAAGGGCCGGCCACGCTGCCGGCTCTCGGCACCCACACCGAATGGAACCAGCTGTTCAGGCCTGAGCAGAAGGAAGACTGCTGGGGAATGGGTCTGCTTCTCTGGACCGGGAGCCCCCAACCCCTAGCCACAGGCTGATGGAAATCTCTGTCTCTGCTGCCTGCAGGTGGAGCGGTACAACTCGGACCCTCTCATCTGCCGGGCAGGTCTGAAGGTGTGCTTCGGCATCCAGCTGCTCAACGCCGTCACGCGGGTGGAGCGGGCCCTCCCCAAGCTCACCTTGCCCTTCCTGCTGCTCCAGGGCTCTGCCGACCGCCTTTGTGACAGCAAAGGGGCCTACCTGCTCATGGAGTCCGCCAAGAGCCAGGACAAGACGCTCAAGGTGAGCAGCGCCCCCCTCCCCCGCACCAATCCCCCAAGGCAGGGGGAAGGTGGCACTGGTGGCCCCCGGCCCCCGGCCCCCGCCCTGGGAATAAGCACCAGAAATCCCAGGGATCTGTTAATTCTAAGGGAGCGCATGAGCCACTAGCTGACCGTTCTCATGACCGAGCTTGAAAGGAAGAAGGAGGGAACACTGAGAAGTCAGCAGTTTGGGAAGAGCACCAGCAGCCAGGCACTGAGCAAAAGAGGCCCCCCGAGGGAGTGTCTTCAGCTCTGTCATGACCAAGGTCAAGGGCCCGTGTTCTGCCTGGCCCCCTGCCGTGTTGGCCTTCTGAAGCAGCAGCAGCAGTCCCAGCCCAAGTGGTCCCAGCCCAGCTGCCACCACCGGGGGCTCTGAGCATGCAGGGGCAGGGGTCCTGCTGGGATCTGGTCTGCAAGGGATTCTTTAAGAGCACATCCCGCAGAGGGGACAGCATCTGTGGCTTAGCCGCGTGCCATGTCAGACACAACAAACCACAAGGGACCACCTCGGAGTAGCTTTCATGACGGCACATGTCGTCATGGGGTTGAGACGAGCCCGTCTTGTTGGCCTGGTGGAACTGGGAAGAGCCCCAGCTAGAGGAGCACCGGCTGGGTGCCCGTCAGGGGACGGCTGCTCCTGAAAGTGGCTCTCCCTGGCTGGTTGGACAGACACAGCCCCGGGGTGCATTCCTGAGCAGACCCGTCTTTGACCGCGATACCACAGCCCCAGCTACCACATGTGGGGGCCCCGCACCCGGGGCTTGTAGGGAAAGGAGACAAGTCACGCAGATTCTACACCTACTGAGGGGCAGAGTTGGGATTCGAACTCAGGTCCTCGGCTCGAGCTCCTGGCCCTCTCCTCCCTGCACCTTGCTGACAGGGATGCTCGCATCCCTACCAGCCATCAGGTTCTCCCCTCGCACCACTAGGAAGTACAGACCCCAGCCCACACCAACCAGCAGATACGGGTCTGTGGACGAAGAGAAAGGAGAAAAGGGAAAGGAAGGCTGGCTGGTGTTACCACCCCGGGGTGGGGGGGGGCATGAAAAAGCAGGCAGGCCTGCAGCCAGAAAGTAGGAGCCCCCTGCGGCCCACCCTGGCCTTGGCGCCAGGAAGACCACTCGGTTAGTCATGAATTCAGCTACTCACAGGCACCTACTCTGTGCCAGGTCTGGGGAACACACAGGCCAAGTCCTACTCTCCCATGTGGCCTGCATCCCAGCAGAATGAGCGATAAACAGAAATCTGACTGGGTTGATGAGGCCGGGGGTCGGTGCCAGGGGTGGGTGGGTGACCAGAGGCAGTGGTGAAGCTCTTACTTCAGATGGGGTGCACAGGGAGAATGGCAGGAGAGCATTCCAGACCAAAGGAGAACGAGCACAAAGACCCCCAGTTGGTGAGATTATGGTGTGTGAGCCGAGCAAGGAAGGGGAGTCCTGTCCCATGTGTCCCTGGAGAGTCAGGACGTTTTCTCTCGGATCCACCAGTGGCCACTGGAGTGTCTGGGGCTGGAGAGTGGCCTGCGCTGACTTCAGTTCTCCAGGTGGCCTCACAGCTGCTATGTGGAGACACGAGTGGAGGGCGGGAGCCGGCTGGGAGGGATGGTGATAGAGGGTCCAGGGCGAGGCCTGGGCGGTGGGCTCACCCAGTGAGGAGATACGGCATGTGTTCTGAGATGGGTAACATGGGAGAGAGATCTGGGGAATATCAAGAATTTCATTTTGAGCTACCTGTTAGAGAGCCCCAATAGAAATTCGGAAAAAGACCGGGGCGTCTGGGTGGCTCAGTCAGTTAAGCATCTGACTCCTGATTTCAGCTCAGGTCACAATCTAAGGGTGGTGAGATCCAGCCCCACGCTCAGCTCAGAGCCTGCTTGAGATTTTCTCTTTCTCTCCCTCTGCCCCTCCCCCCATGCTTTCAAAAGAGAGAGAGAGAAAGGAAGGGAGGGAGGGAGGGAGAGAGAGAGAAAAGGGAAAGACGGAAGGAAGGAAGGAAGGAAATAGAAAGCAAGCAAGCAAGCTCAGAAAAAGAAAGGAAAGCGGGGTCTCTAAAAGGTACTTGTACATCCATGTTCATAGAGACATTGTTCACAGTAGCTAAGAGGTGGAACCAACCCAGTTGTCCATTGATGGACGAGTGGATAAATCAGATGTGGTCCAGACCAACAATAGAATAGTATTCAGCCTTAAAAATGAATGAAATTCTGACTCATGTTACAACATGGGTGAAGCTTGGGAACATTATGCTCAATAAAATAAGCCAATTGCAAAAGAAAAAGTACTGTATGATTGCACTTGTATGCAATATCTAAAGTAGTCAAAAACCATAGAAATAGAAAGTAGAATGGTGGTTGCCCAGGGCAGTGGGGAACGAGGAGAGGGAATTTAATGGGGCCAGAGTTTCAGTTTTGCAAGATGAAAAAGTTCTAGAGATCTCTTGCCCAACCACGTGAATATACTTAACACTACTGAACTGTGCACTTGAAAATGATTAAGATGGCAAATTTTATGCTATGTTTCTTACCACGGTATTAAAAATAGGAAATTTGGAGGTGCCTATTAGCAGTCCCACTGGAAATGGCAAATCAACAGTCAAATATACGCATCTAGGGTTCAGAGAGAGGTCTGGCTGGAGACAGAAATTCCTGAGTCACCAGCACATGGATGGTTTTCAAACCACGAGACTGGACGAGGTTACTCCAGGGAGGAAGGAAGAGGGCCATGGCCACGCCTGTGGGCCACAGCAGCCCACAGAAGTCGGCAGGGCCATGTGTAAGCCTAGACTGAGAAGGGGCTGCTGGCAAGGCAGGGAGACAACCAGGAGGGTAGAAATCTGTGCAAACCACAAGAGGAGAGGGTTTCTAGAAGGTTAACGCTGGCCAACTTTTGAATGACGCTGAGAAGTCAAATCATATGAGAGCAGAAAGTGTTCCCTGACTCCTGCAATGTGAAGGTCACTGGAGCCCTTGCCAAGACCGCTCCTGAGGGCTGGTGGGAGTGAAAGTGAGGATGGAATAAGCTGGGCACCAGACGGAAGGCGGGGATGTGTAGACAGAGAGTGAGGATCACCCTTTTGAGATGGAGGCACAGACGGGACCATAGCTGGAGAGAGAAAGAGGGTCAGGGAGAGTGTGAGTTGATTTAAGAAAGGGAGTGCTAGAACAGGATGGGACATTTAAATGTATCTGAACCACCATCTGATCAGAAGGCAATGACAGCATAAAGAAGGGAGCCCTCGGCGCAGGAGGGTGTGCCTGGAGCCCACACCCCTCCCCCTGCCTGCACCTGTCCCCTCCTGTGGCCCTGACCTCCTGTCTTTCCCAATTTGCAGATTTACGAAGGTGCCTACCACATTCTCCACAAAGAGCTTCCTGAAGTAACCAACTCCGTCTTCCGTGAAATAAACATGTGGGTCTCCCAAAGAACAGGGGGGGCGGGAACGGGGTCCCCACCCTGAGCGCACCGGCTACATGGCCGGCGCATGGTCGGGGACGTGGGCAGAGGATGGGCAGAAGCTGGCTTCTCACACGTGGCTTGCCAGGGGGAGGGGGGAGGAAATCACAAACTGGAGGAATCCCTAGCACGATTTTGTCGATTTTGTTGTATACCAGGCTGCCTGCTACTGGGTCTACCTTAAGGTGTAGACATGTTGCGAAAAAATGGAGAAGGGTCACAGGGAGGAGATGTGCTCCGATGTCCTTAAAACCAAGAGAAGCCTCTGCCCTGCCTCTCCCCCCGCCCCCCTCCCCCAACAAGGTTCCCAGGAACTCCTGGTGTTCCTGGAACACCTGACTGCAATAATTAGAGGAGTCGCCCCCGCCCTTCCCTCCAGCCCTTACCCCAGGACCCTCCCCAACTGGCCCCGCCCCACCGAGTGCTTTACACATTCAGAGGCTGCTCTCCCTTGTGGGGCTCGTTGGACCTGACACTAGGAGAGGGGAATGGTATTGAAGAGGAAGCATTTAATATATAATGTATATTCTAAAGCAGGGATTATTTGGGTGGGTGGGTGGGTGGAACCAAGTGTGGGAGCCTGATGCCCCTGCACAGGATGGGACAAACTGGCCGTAGGGCCCTAGGTCGAGGTGTGACCCCTGGAAGCAGGGCTCCCTGCTCCAGCCGCAGCAGTGGGCGGTGCCAGGCGTGTCCCTGGTCCTGGCCTGCCCACGGCCACCCTGGGAGCCTCGGTGCTGGCAGCACAGCTCCCTCTGGTGGCAGAAGAGGAGAGTCCGGGCTCCATGGCCCTGCCCAGGGCTGGAGCACCGCACCCCCACCCGCAACCCGCAACCCCCTCTCCCGGAGGCCGCGACCGGAGGGGCCCGCGAGGGCCGGCATGGGCCCACCTTCCCAGCAGAGGGCCCCGCAGCGCCTGACCTGCCTTTCTCAGGTGCCAATCCCCACCTGCCCACCCTGGGCCCTCCCTTAGCGCCAGCAATAAATGGGGATCACGGACCACTGCGGGAGGACTTTCACTTTCAAATGGGACTGTTGTTACCTCCTGAAGCTCCTTAGTGCACATCTGACCCTGGGTGGGGGGTGGAACCGCGAGGGGCGCCTGCTCGGCCCGCAGGGTGCAGTGGAGGGACCTCAGGGCCCTGGATGAGGCGGCTGCTCCCGGGCCAGGCCCTCTGAATTTGGGGGCTGGGAGTTGGGTCTCCCACTTCTCTTCCAGCAGCGGTGGGAACTGCTGCCCTTCACCCACGCCCTGTTCTGGGGCTTGCTCCGGGTCCCAGAGAGGAGGGTCCCCCTGCTCTCCTTCCAGGGGCCCTGACCATGGCGTAGCCAAGTGCTGGTCACCCTCCAGAGGGCAGACCCCAGGCCCCACTGGGAAGTCATGCTGGCCTGGGGGCTGAGGTCTGTGTTCTCCTGCCCTTCGGGGGGGGGTGGGTGGGTAGGGGCAGGGAGAGGGCAGGGCCCACAGCCCCACAGAAAGAGGCTTTCTGTGACCCATCTCCCTTCTCTGGCTTCTCTTTCGGAGGAGAAAAATGTAAAATATGCACTGAGAGAGAAGGTCAGCCCCTGCCTGTTCAAATTGGGCTACTGTATGGATGTTTCTGCTCCTTGGCTGAGGAAAAACAGAAATGCCACCCACAAACCCACAAACCCCCCAAACCTCGGGCGCCCCACAGCCCAGATCAGGAATTCTCGCCCAGAGCAGGGATAACACAAGTCACGCGAAGCCGCCTTGCCTCCCACCCCTGCCGCCTCTCCCAGAGCACGTCCTGGCTCGGCCATTTCCCAAATTAAATATCGGGCCCATGGTTTGACCAGGAGGGATTTGGACGCATGGATTTATTTAATATGAAAGCTCTGACAGAGGCATAGTCAGTCACATTTACATATCTGGTTAAAGGTTTAAAAAATTGCCTATATAAAAAGAAAAAAGAATTATTTGGAAGCAGGACTATCTCCTAAAACAGGAGAGGACAAGGACATGGCTACACTCGCTGCTGAATGGGAGCAGGTGTGGGAGGCAGACACCAGCTGCGTCTGTTGTCCCACTGGGGCCGCCCCAGGGCTACGGGCCCGCCTGTCCTGGGGGAGCTGTGCAAGGCTCGAGTTCATTCTCAGTGGTGACGGCTCCATGCTGACCATTGGGAGCTTCAGAGTCATCCCTTCACCACGACGAGGACCTGAGTTTGGAAGTGAGGTCATCCTTGGCCTGGCCTCGAGAAGGAGAGAAGGACCCCGGAGACGCGCACCTCCTGGGACCCGAGGTCCAAGTACTGACGTGGAGGCAGCACCTTCCTTTAGAATTCGGAGGTCACCCCGGTTCATACAGAAACCATGGGGTTCAGGCCTGGCAGTCCTTCTAGGAAAAGATGCCTCTTGCAGCGGGAATGGGGGGGTGGGGGCAGTGGTTGCTCCTTTGCAGGGATGGGGGTGGATGGTCACAGGTCTCTCCTCCCAGCTTCCAGGGGGCACCGAAGGATGCCTGGGAAACCCGCCTGCTCTCTTCTGCACTGTGGCAAGGTCCCATGCTACCTTTTCTCTCTTTCACCAATCACTAACATCAACCCATTGGGGTCACCGTGATCTTCTAAGCAGTTTGCCACTTACTGTCCCTGCAGCTCAGCCACAACCCTCTGTGCGTACCGTTACTGGGACTCGCGATCCGTTCAGAACTATCAAAGGAACCATGTATGTCACAGCTAATCCTAATAAACCGGGTGTTTTCTGCACGTGGGTGTGGTCTGTCCCATCGGAGACTACGGCGCTCCCGGTACGGGGAAAAGCAGGCCCCCTTGTCGGGCAGTGTTGCTGTCTGGGCTGAGCGAGTCATCTGACCCAAGCTGATGGGTGGGGACTGGATTTTCCCTCCTCCTTTCTTGGGGACTTTGTGCGTGGAGCAGGTGCCTTGCGGGCTTGCTCCTCCCGACTTGGCCACCGCCGGTACTGGGGAGCCTGGGCCTCCCACAGCTCTGGACTTGACAGTTAGTGGCCCCCCGGGGGTGGCTCCAGTCCACTCAGCTCTCAGCTCTCCTGCTGCTGGGCTCAGGGCTCTGCATGTCCTCCTCTAGTCCTGGGTCCCACAGTCCGCTCCGCCTCCACTCCGCCTCCGCCTCCGCCTCCGGGGTAGGGCCACAGGCCACTTTCCTCTGGCCCCACTGTTGTTGCCTACCCCTCCCGCCAGATGGTGACAGCGCCCGACTGGAGGGAAGGGAGGGGGGCCCTTTCAGCCATCCCAAACGGCCACAGGAGGGGGTGTTAAGTAAGTCAGAGGTGGCCTTCTGGCCTCCCTGCCTTCACGCTCTTCCTCCTGTGCCCCTGGGCCACACGCCAGCTCCCTGCTGGCGACCTCAGAGGCCTTCCCTAACCACCTGGTCCAAAGCCAGCACACCCACCCTGGCTCCTTCCCCCGCTTCTGTATCCCCAGCACATTACTGCCCTCTGACAGGATCTGAGTTCTGCTTGACTACACAGTAGCTCTGTCCCTCCACCAGAACTGAGCTGCAGGAGGCTGTGGGCTGGCTTAGGCCTCTGGTCTCCAGACTTGTCCAATGAGGTAGGGAGGGGATGAAGAAGGGAGAGAAGGCCTGCTGCACCGGGCACGATGCAGGCCCTGGGGCTCCCCCCCAAAATGAGCACAGGGGGACACAAACCTGCCACCCGGTGCTCAACAGTTGTGGGGGCAGAAAGAGGGGCAACGAGAGCACAGGGGACCAGCCCAGAGGCAGCCCTGCAGGAGAGCAGAAAGATGAATAGCAGTGGGGTACACAGGTCCTGTGGCAAGGGGGCTCAGGGCAGGACTTGAGGGTGGAGGGAGCTCAGGTGGCACCCACAGCAGCACCCAAGGATACTGTAGCGAAGGGGTCCGCGGGGGTGGCTGCAGAGTCAGGACCAGCCGCAGAGAGCCCACAGCCCTGACTGGAGAGGGTGTCGGTGGAACACAGTGCTGCCCCTATAGGAGGGGGGCCACCTGTCAGGCTGTGGCCTCAGGTAGAGGACACAATGTGTCCTGTGAACAAAATGGAGGCTAGCAAGGAAGGGCAGGCTGGCCTCTTTCTCCTCCCACCTTCCCCTCTCACTGCGAGGAAGTCTTAACTACATGGCCCAAGACGGCTGCTCCAGCTCCTGTGACTGCACCCTCGTTCCAGCCTGTTCAAGGGAAAGAAAGGAAGGGGCAGGCATGTGCCTTTCAAGGAATAAACCAGAGCCCGCACTCAGGATCTCAGATCACATCTAGAAGCTACAGCTAAATGCATGGGAGGCTAGGAGGTGGTGGGCCAGGTGCCCACAGAGCAAGACAGGCCAAGGTGTCGGGGGAGAGAGCAGGCTGTGCCTGAGAACAACGTGCCTGCACTGAGGCCCAGGGTCGGTATCTGCCTGGAGGATGCCGACGGGGCGAGAATGGGCGGAGGTGAGGCCGGGCCTGACTGGGGCGGGGACATCGGGGACCAAGGGAATCCATGGCTACTGAAGAGGTGAAATCAACAAGGTTTGGTGACCCTTGAGGGCCAAGGGGTCTAGAGGGAACAGAAGGAACGCATGTACATTTCCAAAATGCTACAGATAAGGAAAGCTTACAAAGTAAGCCCCAAAGTGTCCCTGTTATATCTTCCAGGAAGGAATGTAAATTCACACTGAAATTCATATTGGTCGAGCTGCCACTCCTGGTGGGAGCTTCCTCAGGGGGGCCCCATGGAATTTCTACATGAGTTCCGCTGGTTGATCGTGTTGTTCTCATTCAGACTGGTCAGCAAAGGCTCCAAGGGATTCAGTGATTGGCTCAAAAACAGAGCCGATTCAGAGCTCCAGCCCAGGTGTCCAAGACTCTGGTGCAGGATACCCCCTCCCGACCAGAGAAGGCAGGCGGATGACAAAGTCCCGGTTGCAGCACCGCCAGTGCAATGCTCAGATCTTCAACCATCTGTTTAAGGGCCTGGGACAGCCTGAGGGTGGCTTCCTGGCTCAGACATAGGAACTCCCAGAAGCCTAAGGGCCCCAGCCCTCCCTCTGAGGCCTGCCAGTGAGACTTTACCCAAGTGAGAAATTTTTATGCCTTCAGAATGTCTGCTTGGGGACGAAGGCCACTCCCTAGTGCTATCAAGAGCACATCCAACCCTATGACGCCAGGACCAGATGTCAGCCTCAGCCCCCAACAGGGTTTCTTGGGTCTGCTGCAGTGAGATGGGACATTAAGGACTGTGCAGTTTTCCAGGTGGACGAAAGAACATATGCAGAACCGCCACTCTCTTTTTTTAAAATTTCTATTTCTTTGCAAGTGGGGAAGATTTTAATTGATGGTTGAAAAAAATATGTTCTATTTTCATTATAGACCTGCCTCATGTAATGACTGGGTCAGGACCAGGACCAGGGTGAAGCCAAGTAAGGCCCTTGCCTTGGACAAAATGTAAAAGGGGCACCAAGAATTTTCATGAGCAAGATAAGTAAGGCTCCCATGTGATGTAAATTAAAAGTAATGTAAAAAATGCACGATGAACCAAATAGCAGCACTTTAAAGACAGGATTGGGATTCCTGATGTTTCTCCCAGCTCTGGCATGACTCAGCACACAGCACTTTACTGACCTTGCCTCCCCCCACCCTAACAGCCCACTGTGGCTCCTTTTTCTCTCCCCCGGGGCGGGCGGGGGCCGGGGGAGGGGGCGCGACAAGCCGACCACATGTTACATCTTATAGACAAGCGGTGTTTGTTGCTACTTTGGTCAGAGTTCAGCTGATCCAGTTTTCCTTCTGTGAAAAATGTGCCAGTATCTTGAGTCGGGGCAGAGGGCGCCCCGAGCAACCTCAGGTCCACGGGAAGCTGAGCCACACTGGTTTACTACCATTTCCTTCCCCACGGCCCTCAGAGGCTGTTTTCATTGTTTCCTGTTTGCAACACGGCGCTGAACACCTTCCCCACCTTAGAGCACAAGCGGCTGAGAACAGGAGGAAGCTGTGATGAGCTGGCAGGCAAGCACCCCTGCGGCCCAACCGCTGAGGGGACCGGCCATGTCCCGGGGGCACGGGACTCTCCAGGCCCCAGTGCCTCCCTAGCAGGCACAGCTCACCAGTCACACTCTCTCAGGGACCTGCGAAGTGCCACATCCAGAGCATTTCCCCTGAAATCTCCTCCCTTAGGTTTTTCCTTACAATCTGTTCTAAAACAAATACGTTTTCAAATATTTTAAAAGATGGGTTTGCTGTGAGTTCACTTTTGTCCCTAGTATCTATTTTTTATTTTTATTTTAACGATTTTATTTATTTGACAGAGAGAGAGCGAGCTTGCACAAGCAGGCAAAGTGGCAGACAGAGGCAGAGAGGCAGCCTCCCCGCTGAAAAAGGACCCCCATGCAGGACTCCATCCGACTCTGGGATCATGACCTGAGCCAAAGGCAGCGGCTTAACCCAGGCGTCCTTGTAGCATCTATTAAAAAAAAAAAAAATGCATCGTAATCAGGGTGCCTGGGGTAGGGGGTTCAGTCGGTTAGGCATCCGACTCTTGGTTTCAGCTCAGGTCCGATCTCAGGGTCATGGGATCAAGTCCCATGTTGGGCTGGTACCCAGCATGGAATCTGCTCGAGATTCTCTCCCTCTCCTTTTGCCCCTCCCCCCACTCGTGCTCACTTTCTAATAAATAAAATCTTTTTAAAAAATGCATCATAAGGGGCGCCTGCGTGGCTCAGTGGGTTAAGCCTCTGCCTTGGCTCTGGTCATGGTCTCAGGGTCCTGGGATTGAGCCCCACCTCAGGCTCTCTGGCTCAGCAGGGAGCCTGCTTCCTCCTCTCTCTCTGCCTGCCTCTCTGCCTACTTGTGATCTCTCTCTGTCAAATAAATAAAATCTGTAAAAAAAAAATTTTTTTTTAAGTAAAAAATGCATCATAATTAAAAAAATTTTTTTTCTAACATTTAAACTTACTACATACCTTGGCGCATGTAAGAGTAAGTGTGGGGTCTAAGGTGGGATCTCTGGTTCTTGTGCCACCAGCCTGGACCCACCCTTCCTGTCCCGGTGCCCGGAACAAGCAGAGTGACCTTGCAAAGCTTAAGTCAGCCCCTGCCTCACCCTCCTCGCCTCTCCCTCCACACCTTGGGCGGAGCCCAGCATTTCACAAATACACAAGCTCACTCCATGGGTCTGTGTGTGGGCCCCTTCCCAAGTAGCAGGAACTTACCTTAAATGCCCCAAGCGAGGAGGGGAGGTACAATCAGAGCCATCTGACTAACAGCTGGGTAAACTGAGTCACAGAGCTGTAACCAGGCAGTAAGAGGTAGAGCCAGGGTGGGAACTCTGGCCATGCTGGCCTCCCTCAGTATCATCCTGGGCCTCTTTAGGCTCCTAGGCCCAGCCGCCCTCCACCCAGCATGCCCCACTGTCTACTTGGCAAGTTCCCCTCCCCCTCCCTCCCACACATCACCTCCTTGCCAACTGCATACCTTGTTCAACTGACCCATCCGACCTTCCAGCTGACCCCATGTGAGCACTGTGCCAGACCAATATGGATGAAATGCACAGGGGACTTAAGGAAAAGACCCCAGAAGTTGTAGAACTGAGGAACAAGAGTAAAAAGGTGCAAAGGGCCAGAACAATAACTGCAGGGAGGGCCAGGAGCCCCACTGCTATGCCCCGGGGAAAAGGGGGCAAGCATCAGGGTATTTGTGCCTGGGCCTCAGGAACCCAGGGATTGGGATGAGGAACCACCTACAGGGCATCCTGAGAGAGCCGCCTCTGACATCCTTGGTAACCACAGCCCCTGTGGCAGAGCCCAGGAGGTCACCCCAGGAGGGAGGCTGGCCCTGGGCTGAGGGCTCCCCACAGCCAGTGGCCAGTGGGCTGGGGAGCGGAGGGAGCCAGGCTGGGGCTAGCTGGGGTCACTGGGCCTCCTCCTACCCTTTCCACTTCCACCCCTCCTCCCTGGCTCTCCTCTTGGAGCTGCAGGGCAAGCTGCTGCCGCAGGGCTGATGGAGGCCTTTCCCTTCTGGCCCTAACCCTAACCCGGCCCTGGTCCTTGCAGGTGGAAAATGCAGGTGCTTGTGGGGAGACACCATGGCAGGATGAACAGCCTCTGGTATACAGGCAGTGCTTAATAAAGAAGCGTTAGAAACCGGTCTGCCTCGGAAACCAGTCCTTTCCTGGTGTGAGGAGGAAGCAGCCTCTGCAGTCGCCCAGTCAGCCCTCCCACTAAACCTCCCCAAGACCACTGAGGGCGCGGGGTCGGGGGGGCGTTGGACTTCACCAAGAGGACCCCAGAACAATAGCTGTGCCTGAGGGGAGCCCCACCGCTGGGGAGGCTGGGGAGGCTGGGCCCAGCAAAGAGGGGCTGCCTACTCAGACGCACACACACTCCCAGCCCCCAAGGAGCCCGCGTTGGGCACCAAGGCCTTCCCAGCTTGGATGAGGGGCTCTAAACCCAGAGCTTCCTCCCTGGCCCTCCCCAGAGTCTTCTCTGGAGCCCACCCAAGACACAGGCTCAGGCTCCCACAGTGAATCAAGCTTTATTGCCACACACAGACTTTTCTGCTCCCTGTGGGCCAACTCTGCACCTCGGGGAAGCCTGCTTGCTGGCTTGGCTTGGAAGCAAACAAGCCAGAGCCAGGAGAGAGGGGGTGTGGAGGGGTTCTAGAGGAGGGAGACCCAAAGAGACCCTACCCCAGGTTTCCCTGAGCAGTGCCCAGCCCCAGGGCCTTGGGGGCTGGCTTGTGTTGGGGGAGGGGGGCTCACCCTGACCCTCCCGTGGGCTCCCAGGCACGTGCAGAGAGGGGTACCCCACGGAGCCCCCTCAGCCCACCACGATGCCCTCAAGGGTGCAAGGAACAGAGAGACGAGCTGCAAATGTGCACACGCACACGTGTGTGCGCCCACGCCACGTGCGGACAGTCAGCAGTCCAGGCCGATGGACACCAGCAGGTCCTCCAGTGCCCGCAGCCGCTGCTGGGCCTCCTCAATGGCGCTGTAGGTCTGCACCGTGCTAGCCACGTGGAAACGGATGTCGTCCACCAGCGGGATGGAGTCCGTCTCCTGCCGGGCGGCCACTGCTGCCGCCTCCTCCCGCACGGCATCCACAAAGTCTTCCCGCTCCACGAGCTGCGGAGAGGCCAGCTCAGAGCCCGCAGCCCGCTCTCAGCCTGCCCCACCCACCACGGCTCCCAAGGGCCCACCTTCTCGATGACCTTGGCCATGTATTCTGTGCACTGGTCCTCAAGGCGCGCCAGGCGGAACAGCTTGGCCACGCGCCACACGCCCACCACGCTGTCCTCGTCCAGCAGCTGGGCCAGACTGCGGCCACACAGCCGCTTCAGGCCCGGCAGCAGGTACATGTCGGCCACGCTCAGCACGTCATAGGCCGCCTCGGGGGGCAGCTGCAGTGAAAGAAGGGGTGAGGGAGGGTGTGCCCCGAGGCCACCGAGGCCACTCAGGGCCCTGGCAGCAAGGCAGGCCAAGAGCTCCAACCCACACCTCACAGGGCCCAGACTGCTGCAGGCGCTGTGGGACCAGAAAGGCTGAAGGGGACTGGGGTTCCCGGGTCCCAGGCAGGCTTGCAGGCCAGGCGCAGCAGGGCCTCAGCAGGGGAAAGAGGCTGAGCTGTGAATCACACAGACCGTCTTCTGAAATTCTAGCTGCGGGACCCTCCTAGGCCAGTCACTTCACCTCTGTGTGCCTCAGTTTCCTCCTCTCTAGGAGGAACAACCATGCCCGCCTCAAAAGACTGTCAGAAAACAGGAGGTGCTCCTCTAAACTGAGGCAGGGGTCCCCCACTAAGGCGGTACAGTAAGTCTTTACCTGCTCCCCCACCCCCCCACCACCGGGACCGCACGCTGGAGCGGGCTCAGCTCCCATCCAGACTTCGGGCGGGCGCCGGCAGCAGGCTGGAGACAGGGTGGGCAGGACCTCTGCTCACACGTCCAGGCCACACGCACTGCTCCCCCGGGCCAGGCACTTTGCCTGGAACACACACGTCCCTCTGCGTGAGCCCTCGAAAGAGAACAGCGATCAGCACCCCTGCTCTCTAGACGGGGAAAACTAAGGCACAGAGCAGCAGAGTAACCGGCTCTGAGGTAACAAGAGCACACAACTTGTGGACGGCTAACCCCAGTGTCAAACCAGGTCTGCGGCCCAAGTCCACACTTCCAGCCATTAACAGCTGTCCTCAGTGGCAAACCTCCCTCGGGAATTGGGGGTGGGTCGTGGAGCCCAGATGGCAGGGGCCAAAGAGCTGTGCCACAGAATGGAGGCCAGAGAGGGTGTCTCAGTGCAGTGGCTGCTGGGCTCAGGGGTGGGGGCGCTACGTGCGGCGAGCACAGGGCTCACATCACAGCCTGGCCGGTCTCCTGCGCCTTCCTCCTGATCAGAGGCCACATGTCCCAGCCTGTGCTCTGGCAAGTGCGTTCTCTCCAGAGCCACAGAACTGGCGTGTGTGGCCTCCACCTGGCCTATGACAAAGGAAACTGCTTGCCTCGTGTTCCTCTTCCTCTTGACGCACGAGTCAGCCCACACCCCGACCTCCAGGTGCAGAGCAGACCGCCACCTCAGGTGCTGAGGACCGGGTCCAGCCCGCTCTGTGTTTCGCAAGAAATCGCAAGAAAGCCTGAGTGGAACACAGCCACACCCGCTCACTTCGACCCCGGCTAGAGGGTGCTCCGCGCGACGGCAGCGTGGACCGGCCGGGGCAAGGATACTCGTGCACACGGCACTTACACCTGATCCTCGGAGGTCTGCAGACCCCTGCCCTAGGTCGCGTCACGGGGACAAGATGGAGGGCACAACCTGGGTCCCAGAGCACACACTTGGTGCACGCACCTCAGACATGAAGGAGAAACGAACTTCTCTCTCCTTTAAGTTACCAGAGGTGGGTGCTCTGTTTATCGTTTATCACAGTGGCCTTTTACACACACACACACCCCTTTGGCACTAGCTCTGGCTGCCTGTGTCGCCCACACATTAGGGATGCTCTAGGGCAGCTGTAAGACCCAGGGACACAAAAGAACAGGGCACAGAAATCCAAAACCTTGGGCGTGGGCCGCTATCCAGAGGCAGGAGGCTCAGGGTACCCCACTGTTGTAATTCAGGGTTACTCCCCCTACCCACCCTCCAACTGGAGAACTCTGAGACCCCAGGTAGCATGTGCTCATGGTGTGGCTCCCACCATTCCTTCCTGCTCTGGAACCGACTGAGGGCCCCTCTGCCTGAAAGACAAATCCAGACATGTCCCACACTTCCTCTCCAGCCTCCTGGAAAACCAGCCCCATGGAACCAAGCAGGACCTGGATCCTCCCTTTAAGCCCCATGGAGACCCGGGCTGAGGCCCTGTCCTGACTGTCACACCCCCAGCCCAGTGCCCCCAGCCCGCCCGAGCCCCGCACCTCTGTGTGGTCGCTGTAGATGTAGTAGAGCACATGCGTGAAGATGTCGGGCGAGATGCCGTGGAGGGTGATGGCTGGGAGGCCTCCTGAGGCCTCCAACTCCTCGTTCTCTCGGAAGTGGTCATCCAGCAGGGCCCGGAAGTAGTCACTGCGGCCGCAGAAGAAGGCCTGGGGGAGGCTGGGCTCAGGAAGGGCAAGGGCTGGGGCCCATGCCCAGAGAGCTGGCCGGGGACTTAAGGCAAGGGGGCGGTGGTGTAGGGGGGAAGGGACGGCACCTTGTGGCAGAGAAAGCTGCAACCTTCCACACGGAAGCAGACATCGGGACAGCTGTTGAAGCCGTCAGGGCAAGGGAAGGGCAGCTCCCCGAGATCACCCTGGGGGGGATGGGAAAAAAAGACATCCTCAGAGCAGGGGGGACAAGGGAGAGTGGCCAGCCCCAGCCAAAAGCCTGTTCTAGCTCAACCCCTGAGGGCTGGACTGCTGCCCCATTTGAAGACTTGAGTACAACACCAACAACAAAAGTAAAGTAGGCTCAGAGAAGGGAGGCAACTGGGGCTCCTGGGTGGCTCAATCGGTTAAGCGCCTGCCTCTGGCTCGGGTCATGATCCCAGGGTTCTGGGATCAAGCCCTGCATGGGGCTCCCTGCTCAGGGGGGAGCCTGCTTCTTCCTCTCCTATCCCTCCCACTGTTCCTGTGTGCTGTCAAATAAATAAAATCTTAAAAAAAAAAAAAGAAAAAAAAGAAAGAAAGAAAAAAAGAAAAAGAAAAGAGAAGTGACTGACTTCAGGTCACACAAGGGTTGAGCCCGAGAGTGGGACCTGTCTACCACAGCTATGCCCACATTAGGCCCCATCCCAGGGTGCCTTGCACTTACACGGAGCTCAGGGGGCAGGGCGTAGTCGGCCAGCAGGGCCATGTCCTCCCGAAGCCGGGGATCTGCTGGGGGGGGCTCGATAGTCAGCACCTTCACGCACGTGCCTGGCTTGGATGCCACTGTGGAGGGGAGAGTTATATAGCTTCAGGGAGCCAGGTGGGCCCCGCCAGCTCCCACCTGATGCCCTGGACCCCAAGCCTGGACGCACCAAACTCGGACACCTTCTCGCACTTGGCCTCCAGGTCACTGAGCAGGTCCCAGAGCTGGCACTGCTTGGCCAGGCGCTCGCAGTCGCTAACATGTTCCACACCGATGTCCAGGCGGCCTGGGTGCAGCACAGGAGGCTCAGGACCCGAGATGAGCCCTCCGCTGTCCCTGGCACTGGGACTCCTGGATCTACTTGCTGCCTTGGGTTTCCTATCAGGAGCCACTGCCTGAGTTCTACAGGCCCCGGGACAGACAAGAGGGGGCTCAGTTTGCAGGCAGGACAAGCTCTTCCTGAGCAGGCACACTGGCTCATTGTCTCCCAGCCCACCCAGGAGGCAGGTGGAACTGCCCCACACTGCAGGGGATAAGTACCAGGAGATAAAATGGGGGGTCCAAGGCTACAGGTGGGTCTGCTGCTGGACAGAAACACCATCCCTGCCTGCCCACCCTGGGCCCAGAGATTCACCTGTGTACAGGTACTGCAGCAGGGCCCCAAAGGCCACGGGGTTGATCTGTAAGCAGAGACAGCCAGGAGGAGAGGTCAGAGGTGGCCACCCAGCACAAGCCCCCTGCCATCTCAATGCCCCCCTGGGACGGACGCACCAGTGGGTGCCTCAGGACCACGACGTTCTTGCCCTTCCATTTGGTGTCCAGCATGTTGGCAAAGTAGGCACTGCGCACTCCCAGGACACAGCGATGTGCCCGGAAGGGCTTCCCGTGCACGACAAAAACCACATCGCTATGGATGCCTTGCTCCAGAAGCCTGGGAGGGGGATGCAGAGGGGGTGTTCAGTGTGCGACTCCCCCCCGTCTCAGCACAGCAGCCCCCATCCCACCCTGCAGGAGAGCCTCAGCCCCGCATCACTGTCCCACTCCACACACACCCAGCCCTGCACCCCATCTCACCGCTGCAGGAAGTCATCGTAGTAGTCCCGCCTCCTGCAGGAGGCTGTCACCTGCTTATAGTCACGCAAGGCCCGGCGAATGGGGTCACTCAGTGCTCCATAGAGGCAGCGTTCCCCATCAAAGGTGTTGGCCTCACAGCGGGCTCCTGGGGGTCGCAGGGATCACCGGTCAGTAGGGTCAGGAACATGCACACTGTGGCTGGGATAGGGCCTGGAGGAAATCCTCATCTCTCCCCCTGCAACCTTCCCACATGTAGGGCCCAGCCCTGTAATGCGGAGCCCCTTCCAAATTACCCTGGGCCCACTCTGACACTATAATCTTCCCTGCCAGGACCTAGGCACATAGGCACATCTGAGCACACTACAAACAGCAGGCTCAGAGACTGCCCTGTTCTATGCACTGGAGGAACAACCATAAACAGACAAGTACCTGTTCTAAGCTGATACTCTAGTGGGGCAGTGGCCAATAAACAGGTTAATAAATGTCAGGTGCTATGAAGAAAAAGCAAGTAAGACAAATGGTAACAGCAGATATGGCTGCCACGTAATGAGGCCACGGAAGGTTACTGTGGCCGTGACCGCATGCAGAGACCTGAATGGAATGAGGAAGTCAGCCATGCAAAGATCTGAGAAAGGGCCATCTAAACAGAAAGAGCAAGTGCAAAGGCCCTGAGGTAGAGGCAGACTTGGAGTGCCAGGGCACGGGAGAGGCCAGTATGGCTGGAAGACTGAGCACTTGGGGAGCCAAAGGAGGTAAGGCCAGAGGGGGGACAGCAGGTCAACTTAGGAGCACAAAGACTGGCAAGGCATTCTAGTTTTATGCTAAATACAATGGCAATCTTTGGAGAACTTAAAGCCTATCAGGCTTAGGAGACCCACCAGGCTGCATTATGGAGAATAGACTATAGGTGGGGCAAAAGGGACAGTCAGGAGACCAGAGAAGGCTGGCTTTGAGGCCAGGGAGAGGTGCTGTAGTTGGGCTGGGTGGTGGCAGTGCAGATGGGGAAGTGGACAAGGAAGAAAATAGGTTCTGAAAGTAGAACCAACAGGACTTGCTGATTGGGTGTGTGTGGGGGTGACGGAAAGACAGGACCTGATGGGTGTCTGCAAATGCAATACATACACACACACACACACACACACACACACCCTCAGCCCCTCTCACCGTTGGCCAGAAGATAGAGCACTAGCTCCTCGTGCCCACACAGGCAAGCATAGTACCTGAGGGAGGAAAAGCAGTACAGGAGGGAGTTACCAGGACTGAAAGCCCCCGCCCCGCACCTGCCATGACCACCCACCCAGCTGGCACTCACAAAGGGGTGCTGTCCCACTTGTCCCGCACATTCACCTCCACGTCCCGTTGCTCCAGCAGGTACCTAGGCGGGGAGGAGGTCAGAGCCCGAGTCAGGACACGTCATGGTCTGTGAGAGGAGACCCACAGACTGGGGAAAGAGGGAAAACATCCCTTTTGGCTGAGGGAAGTCTCCCCTAGGTGAGGGCAGATGACAGGCAGACCAGAGCAGGAAAGGCATTCAAAGCAAACGGACCAACATAGGTAGACAAGGTGTAGAGCTGGGAACTCAAAAGGCAAAACACTGAGCCTCGGAAGCAGAACCCCAGAGCCCAGGAGGCCAAGAGTCTGGCCTGAAGGCATTTGGGAGAGAGGAGCTGGTGACGGGCATTTGTTCTGCCAGAGCCCTCTGGCTGCTTGGGCCAGCAGACTGGATCAGGGAGACCAAGAAGGCCGCTGCAGGTGTCCGGGTGGTGTGGAAGCGTGAAGAGAAGTGAACAGATTCTAGAAGCCAGAAGTCAGGAGACATGGTAGCCAATGGCAAGTGGGAGGCGAGGGGGGCCATCATGGATGGTGATGAAGCCATCACTGAGGGCAGGAAGCCTGGGGTAGACGTCCAAGCTGGCCGGCAGTGCTCTTGAGTTGCACTCAGCTTCAGGGATTATCAGCTAACTCCTAGGTGACACCTGCTGAGGTGGGGGGGGGGAACCAGGGCCGCTGTGGGAGTCAGGTAGCCTGGGACCAGCCCAAGCGAGGTAGTGGTGGGTCAGATACAGGGAACAGGGAGGGAAGGACCCACGAAGTGAGATGCCCCACATCCCAAATAGGCACCCCGTCACTCCCTGTTCTATGGCGATTTCTACGCAGATTTGCTTTAACTGCACTTAGAAGTTTCCAAATCTCCAGGGGTCAGAGGTTAATTCTGGGTCCTAGGTGGTCCCAGCATGCCAGTCCCGGAGCGCATCAGCGCAAAGAGCCACGTTCAGAGTCCCGGGCCTGGGCACTCAGAGGGCGACCCTCCTCTCCGCGGCTCCGCGTCCTCTCCTCCGGGACCCCAGGGAGTAAAACACCCCAGCACTCCGTCCTGGCGCCCCCCCCCCCCGGCTCGGAAAGCTGCCTCGGCTCCCTGCTGCGCGCCCAGGCGCTCCTGCGGGACGGCGCGATCTACGGTGGGTCCGGCGCGCGCCTGTCCCGAGCGGGTCCACCGCACGCACCGGAGCCGGCGGCGCCCCTCCCACCCCGCATCCCCCGGGGGCTGCGGGGTCCTCACCGCACTCGGCCCACATCCCCCTTTCTGCAGCTGGCGAAGAGGTCGCTGGTGTCCATGACGCGGGCAGCTCGGACCCCGGCCGAACGACCTCAGGCGTCGGTGGCGGCGGCGGCGGCGGCGACGCGCCCCGGCCGGATGTAAACACACGCGGCCCCGCCCCGCTCCGCAGCGGCGCCTGGCGCCCGGAGGACCGACCCGGACCGCGCCGCCCCGCCCCCTGCGCACCCGCCCCGCCCCGCCCCGGAGCAAGAATGAGGCCGGCAGGCGAACAGGCTGGGCCCGGCGAGGTCTCCGGGCGGGTTTAATGGGGGTCCCGGGGCGCGGCCGGGGAAGCGGCCCCTTGGGGCGTCAGGTGGGAGTGGGGAGGGCTGTGCCGAGACTGTTCCGTGAGTCGGTGGGAAGCGGGAGGACCCCGCACCGAGGGCCGGGCTGCGGGAGAGCGGCCGGGACCGGGAGGGGAGGGGAGGCGCGGCTGACCGCCCCGGGTCCGCCCGGCTCGTCCCGGCGCAGCCCCAACGGGACGAGGGCACGGTCGCGGGGTCACAGCGGGCCAGAGCTGCCGGCGGGCGGGCGCCGTCACAGGTGCGTGTCCTCCTCAAACACGTCCGAGTCCTCGGGGTCCCGCTTGCCCCCCATGAGCGCGCTCCAGCCCCCCGGGCCGTTGACGGCCCCGCCGCCGTTCAGGCTGGGCTGCTTCTCCTGCATCTCCGACTGGCTGTCGCTGGCCACGTCCAGCGTGGGGTTGTCGTGGCAGCCGTTCTCTACGAAGCGCAGCTCCTCGCCGTGTGACTGCGGCGGTTGGGAGAGGGCGGCTGGGCGAGCGCCCCAACCCAGGCCCCCACCCGCCCGAACAGCTCCCAGCACACGGCCTGGAACCGTTCACTGTCCTTTCCCTGGTCTGTGAGACCGGACACAGGGAACCCCCAGCAGACCCTCGAAAGATGTCCGTTCCCTTCTGTCCTGTCCCCACAACCAAACTCCTGATGAGACTTTGCACTCAGCAAGCGGGGGGCCTCCCTGACACCATCTGCTCTCTCCCCCCAGCCCGCACAGCCCCCACTGCACCTCTAGCACCTATGACTGGGCAGGTGCCCTGCAGACAGGAGGGATAAACTGGGGGGAGGCTCTGGACGAGCAGCTTCAGGAGCAGACCCCCATCCCAGGACAACTGCTGCCACCCCACCTGCAGTGTGGACAGTGAGTCTCAGATGACTGGACCCCTGGGTACTCTCCTTCATAGGCAGGACCCCCAGACCAAGCCCTCCTGCCAATGTGCCCCCATGCTCACCACATGTTTGAGCTTGGGCAGCCGGCGCTGCCAGCAGTTATAGAGCAGGCCCAGCACGATGATGATGACACAGATGGCACCGATGACCACCAGCACCACAAAGAGCGTCCCATAGTCACTGCGCACCTGGCTGGCCCGTGCCTGGCAGCTGCTTGTAGTGGAGTAGTTCTGGATGCCAATCTGGGGGTGGGAGGGGCCAGTTTCCCCAGCTGAGGTCCTGGGTGTCAGGGCACCCCACGGGGCTGTAGGGTTGGGGCTCAGGGACGGGGGACAGGCTTTGAGAAGAGCTGGCATGCTCCTGACTATGCGCTCTCAGAGGCCTGGACCTGTGCTCGTCTGGGACTCCATCCCTATCTCTGCCCAGTCCCCATCCGTTTACTGGATGGCAGCCCCAAGCCTCTTGATGCCTCCATTCCCAACCTCCCCTCACATCCCCACCATGGCTCTGCCCTGATCCTGTCCCTGTTGGGGCAGAAGTCTGGCTCCACTACTGATTCAGGTCCCTGAAACACAGCTTCTACCTTGGGTGTGGAGGTGTTCTGTCACCATTATGGACAGTGCAGATCGGGATGCTGGGGACAGCCCACATCCTGGGCCACCACCAGCCTCCCAGCTTCCGCCCTTTTCCCACTAAGACTGGGTGGTGACCAACGGCCCACCACCCATTTGGTTGGCCAGTACCTCCACCACACTGCAAGCTGTCCTGGGTGGGCTGCTCTTCTCAGGCCTAGACACTGCTGTGCCCCTACTGGGCGAGCCAGGTGCTCTCTCCACAAATGAGCACCTCAAGCAGAGAGCAGGAAAGGGAAGGTGCTATCCTAATCGGATGACAGGTGCCAGGGTGAGGGGGCTATCTACTAGCTTCCAATGCAGTGGCCTGGGAGCCTCCCTTTCTGCCTTGAACTCCTCTACATGAGGCCAGGTTTCATCTCTGCCTGGGTGTCTATGAACATCCTATTTCCAGTACTTTTCTTTATTAACTTTTTAAGTTACCAAAGATCAGTTTCTCTTGCTAGGTTCAGCCACCTAACTGAAATTGCTAAATTTGCCAGACCAGGTCAGTCTGAATAATGCCCAGCAAAGCTAGAACACCCAGGGGCAGGGAGAGGAAGTTTCTGTGGGGAAAAAAGATGGAGACCAGCCCAAGTTTCCACCTGTCCCCCCATCCCAGCACCCTGTGTTCATGAATCCAGAACTTCACAACTGGGAAGTCCCTTGGTAACCATCCAGGTAGTAAGGACAGCATTGTGCTTAAAGGCCTGGGCTCTTAAATCCTTCAGGCCTGGTCCAAAGCCTGGCTCTGCTGCTTCCTGCCTGTGCATTCTCGGGCGAATCACTTCCCTTCTGTGAGCTATAGCTCTCATCTTAAATAGGACACCAATGGTACTTAACAGGGAATCCTGTTTAATCCTCATGAGGCAAGGGCTGGCGCTGAGGGCTGAGTGAGAGAACCCAGTGCAGTCTGGCACTTAGTAAGCATTCAGTGTGCTTATCAAAAAAACCCCAAACCACCAGCACAACCACCTTTCCGCCTTGCGTGTGACAGATAAGGAGGTGGGCTGCACGGTCATGCACAGCTCATCTTTCCTAGCTGTGAAATACTGCAGAGCCGGGGAGAAGGGAGAGGGCTGATGCCAGGTCACTGGGTTTCGCAGTGAGCAGTTGGCATGGTGGCTGTCCTGGGGAAAGGAGGGGAGGAATCTAAGGTCCTCCCCATTAGAGAAAGTGGAACGAGGAGCAGGAAGACCAAGGAGAAGGATGAAGGGGGGCTGCCCCCACCCACATGCCCCGGCTCTCCTCAACCCTACACAGGGGTGGCTGGCAGTGCAGGAGGACAGGCTGGCCAGAGTGTTGCTCAGCTCGTGTCTCTAGGACTGGCCATGCAGCTGCCCAGCTGCACTGGGTCAGGGCTGCTCCTCAAGGTGGTGGGGCCGTCCCTGCAGCCTGAGCCCTGTCCTGCCAGATGATGCTTGACGGATGGCTTCTGAAGCAAGCCCACGCCCGTTGTGTTTTCTTTTGTGGTTTCTGAAACTGCATCACGCTCTCCTACCCCACAAGGCCTCTACCCAGTTCCTAGGGCAATTCCCACTTACCCACAAGACTCCCACTGACCAGTCCAGATCCCCCTCGGAGGTCCCATTCCTTCTGAGTCCTATCCTGACCACCACCCGCACCGGGCCCTCTCGCAAACTGCGGTGGTGCATACATATTCCTACGCATTTGAGCACTCCAACTCTCCCGCGGGAACTGTGTCTTCGGAGGACTGAAAGGAAGAGCTGTGCAGAGCAAGAGCTGGACTTCTGCTCCTTTGCACCACCGTGCCGGCTATCTCCCACCCTCAGGGAAGGCAGCCCTGCTCCCAGAGCTGTAAGGAATGAGAGGGGAGTAGGTCCCTGCCTTCTTACCTCCACCAGATTCCTGCGGATGTCACCCAGCATGGAAAGGACGTCTTGAGTGGGCACCACCCCTGGGGGAAGACACCATCATCAGCACAGCCTTGGCCACTGGGGCACACCCAACTCCTTGGGATAACCTCTGGCCTAAGCCTCCAGAGGCTTGTTTCCCTGCTCCTGACCACATGTAGACCCCATGGTGTATGCACTCCCCCTCTCCCCTATGCTCGCTTTCCACAGGCTACCTCCATTGCAAAGGAGCGAGTGAATGGGCACCATGTGACAGGTGGGACACCGGGCGGTCACTCCCACAGCCCCACACTGCTGCATTCTGAATACGCCCGCTCCGCAGCCCACCACTCCTGGGCAGTGCCTATTGTCTCCTGCCATCGTGCTGAAACCACACCTCTTCCCCTCCTGGTCCCCACTTTTGGACCCTCCTCCTCTTTGCCAGAACTCCAGTTCAACTCCAGTTGAACCCTACATTAGGGGCCTAACCACTACCTCTTGTTGTAATCCTAGGGTCCAAGGTCAAAGCCTCTGGGTGCTTTCCTGTGGTTCTGTAGACCTCCCACAGCCTCCAAGAAGTGGTACTGGTTTGATGCTGCTTCCCTGGGCCCTCTCTTCCCTGTGCTGCCCCCACTCACCCTGCTCGCCCACCAAGGTCATCAGAAGATGCTGCTCCTTCTCACTGGGCTTGCTCAGGGAGATGTGCCAGTCCCCGTGGCGGCCACTGCCATGGCGGGGCAGCACCTCCTCCACCAGGGCCAGGAGCTGCAGCCCTCGGTGCTGCCGGAACACTTCCTGCAAGGACAGAAAGAGAGCCCCCAACCCAGTGAGCGAGAGGGCTCTGCTGACACCCCACCTCCAGGTCTAGCCCCCACTCCAGCCTCCAGCCTCCCAGTGGCCAAACCCTGGGAAAGGCCATCTGGCTATTCCAGAGGGGACTGCTCTTACAGACCTGGAGACCATCGAGAGGCTCTGAGCCCGGCCTTTGGGCAGAACTGTGGGAATGTCAAGACACACATCCACTGGGCATCCAGATGCTCCTTCCTGCCTGAGCCTCTCACATGAGGAAGGTGTGGGGACTGCCTGGGGATACTTGCTATTGAACTTGAGGACAGATACTTTCCAGTGCAACAAGTCTTGAAGTGGGTGTGACATGTGTGAAGGCCTGCGGAAGTCTGCTGATCAGGCCTGAGTATTCAAGTATACAGCACAAGGGATGAACATACTGGGAGGTCAGGCATGCAACAGACCAAAGATGCACCCCAAACCCAGGAGGAGAAGTGGGGAGCAGTAACAGGCTCACCTCTCGCCTGTCATTGCAGAGATACAGCCCAAAGCAGGGGAGTCAAGAAAGCTGAGTACTCTTATAGTGGCACTGGTGGCCAGAGGAACTAAAACAGATACAGTTAAAATGGTAACCCCTGGGAGCAGCGGCCAGGGGCAGGAGGAGGGATATAAGCAGATTTTGTTCTCACCTGACACTCGCTTGTACTGTTTAGATTTTCCTGACCTTGTGTAGATATGATTATGTAATTTAAAAAACAACAAGAGGCAGGTACTGGCCAGGAACTCAGTGAGTGGCAGAAACCCAGGCAGGCTACCGACCTAGTCCCATCAGGGAAGAGACCCTCCACTGGCCCTGCAGCTGCTCGCCACCCCCAGGCTCCTCTCCAGCAGCCTTCTTCCTCCAGTAATCAGGAAATCACTGACCCCAGTTCCTGGCCTCCAAACCTTCTAGCAACGCATCTGTCCCAGCTGTTAAGCTTTCTCTTGAGTGCCCGGCCTTAGAGCTTTGACCCAGGGCTGCCGTTCAGACCCAGGCATCTCATCAGACCATGCGGGGCCCTGACATTCCCATCTCCTTTCTGGTAAAGCCCAAGCTAGCGAGGCTTCCTGGTCATCATCCCAGAGTAAAGGCCACCAAGGGGACTTGTTACCACGGCAAGTGCCAGGTGCGAACGTGAGCGTTGGCCCTCACTGGCTGAACAGAAAGTCAACTTGGTTCTGAATTTGGGAGAAAACTGGTACCTGGAGATTGTCACATGAGCTGGGAAAGCCCTATTCCCTAAAGAGTTCTTCCCGTCTTCATGTGCACGTGTGTGCATATGTGTGTAGGGGTGGGGTACACATCCGCATCTGCCTAAGCAGCAGCTCTGTACCCAGAAGCCTCCCTGCTGACAAAAGGAACACATCCCCACCACGGGCAACACCTCCCCCCATGCCACAGGCCTGTGATCCCCCATGTGCGCAGACCCATGTTCTGGGTCAAGGTTCTGCCTGGCTTAAGCTCGCAGACCCACGGTGTCCTTTCTGGCAGTATCTGATGACTATACATTTCATGCCATTTATTTTGTAGATGGGAACTGAGTGTCAGTGGCCTGGGGAGAAAGCCCTGAATTTGGAGTCAAAGAAATCTGGGTTCAGATCCCAGTTCTGCCATTCATCAGCTCTGTGACTTTTAGCACAACACTGTACCTCTCTGAGCCTCGGCTTCCCCTTCTGAAGATGTAGCTTTGGTCTAACACCATGCACTTAATGTGAGGATTAAAAGAGAAGTGCTGGGGCACCTGGGTGGCTCAGTGGGTTAAGCCGCTGCCTTCCGCTCAGGTCATGATCCCAGAATCCTGGGATCGAGTCCCGCATCGGGCTCTCTGCTCAGCAGGGCGCCTGCTTCCCCTGCTCTCTCTCTGCCTGCCTCTCTGCCTACTTGTGATCTCTGTCTGTCAAATAAGTAAATAAAATCTTAAAAAAAAAAAAAGAAGTGCTTATTCAGTCGCAGGTGCCGGAACAACGGATTATCCCAGTGTAAAAGAAAAAAAAAATCACACTATAGTCAATTCCAGATGGACACCAGATCTAAAGCTTTTAGAAGTAAGCATAGAAAGCTATCTTCAGGGGTGCCTGGGTGGTGTACTCTGCTGAGCGTCCAACTCGGGTCACGATCTCAGGGTCATGAGATCCAGCCCCATGTTGGGCTCCATGCTCAGTGCAGAGTCTGCTTGAGTTTCTCTCTCCCTCTCCCTCTGTCCCTCTCCCCTGTGTGTGCTTTCTCTCTTTTTCTCTGTCTCTCTCTAACATAAATAAATCCTTAAAAAAAAAAAAAGCTATCTTCATGACCTCTGAGTAGGCAAAGATTTCTAAAATGGACTTAAAAACACTAACCAAGAAGGAAAAAACTGGTAAGTTAGATTATTTTATGATCTATTTTTTAGAAATTGAGAACTTCCATTTTATCGGAAGGTACCATTGAGAGAGGAAAAGGGCAGCCCACGGAATAGCAGCAAATATTTATGAAATATATATGTACACACACACATACACACACTTACAGACATCTCATATCCAGAATATAGAAATAATTCACAGAAATCAATTAAAAACAGTCAAGATGACCCAATTGGATCCAATCAGCCAAAACACATATGAAAAGGTGCTCGACTTCATGAATCAGGAAAATGCAAAATAAAACCACAAGGTGATACCACTACACTATACAGCTTGAAAACCAATTAAGATGAAGAAGACAAGGGGAAGGGGTGATGGAGACAGGGGAGAACCAGACGTGTCATGCGCTGCTGGAGGCAGGAGAACTTGTGCAAACACTTTAGGAAGTTGTGGGACAGCATCTGTTCACGGTGAAGAGAGGCAGGGACCGTGGCCCCGCAGAGTCACCCATGAGAACAGTGTCCAGATGCTCACCAAAATATGTGTCTGAGAACATCCACGGCAACCTCCGCCCCATAGCCTGAAGCGGAACTACACCAAGGCCCAGCAACATTAGAGTGGACGCACGAATGGAACGCTAGACAGAAGCACAGTGAAAAAACTTCACCACGGGCCGCCATCTAGATGAATCTCAAAAAGAAAACGCTGAGGGCAAACAGGCAGACACAGAATACTGCCTACTGAATGACTCTCTACACAAAGTGCAAGGGCATGCGAAATCAATGTATGGCGTTATAAACCAAGAAAACGGTTTCCTCTGAGGGAACAGGGTCTGGAAAGGAGAGTGAGAAGGGCTTTTGGCAGTGCTGATGGTTTGCCGTGTTGGTGAGGGGCTGACTGCGTAGGTGTGGTTCTTTTGTGATGGACCATGAAGCCGAATGCCTAGGATCTGCGTGCTTTTCTGGACATACACTGTAAGTCATTAGAACTTTTCTGAAGTGCAATGCTCCCTCCCCTGCTGACTCCTGGGTGGATGGTCCTTCCCTCACATCACACCATTTCTCCCACAGTCAAGGCTCCAGCTCTCCTGCTACCATCCGAGCCCCTGTATCCAATGCCCTAAAGTTACATGTAACTCCTCGAAGTGTCCGGTGTGGTCCTGATGGCAAACAGGAAGGGACACGTAACCCAGCCCATCATTTTGACTTGTGGCATCACAGCAGATAGAACTGACGAAAGTCCTGCTCTTTCACCTTGCTATAAACACAGACATGGGACGCCTGGGTGGCTCAGTTGGTTGGGCAGCTGCCTTCAGCTCAGGTCGTGATCCCGGTGTCCTGGGATCAAGTCCCACATTGGGCTCCTTGCTTGGCGGGAGGCCTGCTTCTCCCTCTGCCTCTGCCTGCTACTCTGTCTGCATGTGCTCTCTCTCTCTCTCTCTGACAAATAAATAAATAAAATCTTTTAAAAAAATAAACACAGACAAACACTGGGGGAAAAAAATATAGGCAGAAACAGAGGGAACTCAAAGCCAGAAGGGTGAGCAGGTGCTAAAGCTACAGCAGTTCGCAGGGGTGCAAGACCCAGAAATGGAACCCAGGAGCTGGAGACTTCGCTTTAAACGCTTGCATGGTCGTGGCCCACATGAAATGAAGAACTACAGCAGAGGACCACGATGGAGCCTGAAGCCCCAAAGACCCACCCTTTCAGTGAAATTGGACTCGAAAACATTCCTGCTTACCCGGAGGAGCTGTCATGGGCTCTCCCACCTGCCCAGGTCCATGGGGAGGAGAAAAATGTTATCCAAGATCACTTAAAAACCCAGGCTTGTGCTTTACCTGGGTTTGGAGTCCAAATGTCCTTCGTGATATGAAAATCCAAGCCAAGAAATTAAGATGAAAGCTGACCTACGAATGCTGGAACTCCCAAAGTTTCCCTGAAACCACTCTGTTGGAAATCTTTTACAACCTGGGGCTGAAGAAGAAATCACAATAATAAAGAACGATCCATACCAGGGAACAAGGTACAAAGCCACACACAGGAGAACTGACATCCCAGGATGTCCTGTTACTAAAACAAAAGGAAAGAGATCATGAAATAAATATACTTAAGCTAATTCAGAAAATGAAGGAATAGAAACCATAATGAAAGAAGGGAACAAAATGAAGAACAAAGGGAAGGATTTGGAACCAAGGAGAAATTCTAAAAATATAAAAGTTATCTATATTAAAGATTCAATGGATGGATCAGACAAAAGATTAGACACTGCTGAAGAGAGTTATTAATTTGAAAGATAAAGCTAGGAAATTATTAAGAATGCATCAGAGAGATTTGTTTATTTATATTTGGGAGAGAGAGAAAGCGTGAGCAGAGGAAGGGACGGAGAGAGAGTGAGAGAGAGAGAATCCTCAAGTAGCCTCCCGGCTGAGCATGGAGCCCCATGTAAGGCTCCATCCCAGGACCCCGAAGAGCCAAAACCAAGAGTTGGATGCTCAACCCACTGAGCCACCGAGGCACCCCCCAGAGAAAGAGAAAGCATGAAAGCATTAAGAGACGTTGTAGAAAGAAAAACAAGGCCCAATAAACTTCTAATGAGAATGAGAGAGAAATGGGAAATTGGTAGCATGTAACAAACTGCATATTCAATCCTACTCCCAGGAATTTACCCTGAAGGTACATCCCAACAGCAGAAAAGTACACACACACACGGTCATTCAAAGCAGCCTTATACATAACTGCAGGATACTGGAAACCACCCAAATGCCCACCACAAAGGAAATTTAATAAATAATCCAAAATACATATACATCATGGGGTTATTATTATTCAGTTGTAAAAATAAAATGATTGAGAATAATCTCCATGAACCAACATGAAGCGATTTCCAGCATATATTGTTAAGCGAGAAAAGCAAAACACAAAAGAGTAATGTTATTTATAAACAGAGTTGCGCCCCCCCAATAATTCATATGTTGAAGTCTAACCCCCAGTACCTCAGACTGTGACTGTATTTGGAGACAGGATCTTTCAAGAGGTGATTAAGTTAAAATGAGCTCATTAGGGTGGCCCTATCTGATCGGATGGGGTCCTTACAAGAGGAGGAGATAAATGACACAGTCACACACAGAGGGACCACAATGTAAAAACACAGAGGGAAGATGGCCATCTGCAAGGCAAGGAGAGAGGCTTCAGGAGAAACCAATTCTTCTGACACCTTGATCTTGGACTTCCAGCCTTCAAAACAGTGAGTGAATAAATTTATGTTTTTAAGCTACCCAGGGTGGTACTTTGTTATGACAGCCCTAGCAAACTAATAAAAAAATATATATAGTATGCTACCTTTCCTGAAAGAAAGAATGGAATAAATGAAATATCTGTCTTCTTATTGCTATAAAAAGAAACCCAGGAAGGATAAGCAGAAACTAATGAGATTGATTACCTAGAGGGAGTGGGTGGGAATGGAGGGCAGGAGGTGATGGGGGAGAGGGGTGTTTCTCTAGGCACACATTTTTGTGTCATTTAGATGTTTAGAACCACACTGATGTTTTACCCGGTCAAAATTACAACTGAATCAACAAGGATGAGAGGGGTAAGGTCCAAAACTGAATACACACAGTAACAAATAAACCTAACTATATCTCAAATGTGTCTCAACTTACTCTCAGATGGTTTGGAAAAATGCTAAAAGCTGGTAAATCTGGCTGAAAGATACAAAGGATATCTTTGCACCAGTCTTCTGAAATTATATCAAAATGAAAAGCTACCAAAAAAGAACATGAGAAAATTAAAGACATTCTTTACACTATTAAGGGCTGATATAGACATATCCTCGTAGAAAGAGCTGCTAAAGGGTATATTTCAGGAAAAAGACAATTAAATTTGCAAGAAAGGAATGGGAATGTGAAAAGACATGTAAGCAAAGAAACAAATGTATTAATAAAGTAAAATAAGCACTGACCGATAATACTAATGACTGATCCTCAACATCACTAATCATCAGAGAAATGAAAATCAAAACCATAATGAGATTCCACTTCAGACCCATTACGATGACCACTATTCAAAAAAAACAGAAAACAGGGGTACCTGGGTGGCTCAGTTGGTCAAATGTCTGCCTTCGGTTCAGGTCAGGATCCCAGGGTCCTGGGATTGAGCCCCACGTCGGGCTCCCTGCTCAGTGGGGAACCTGCTTCTCCTTTCCCCACCCTCCCCATACTCTCTCTCTGAAATAAATAAAATCTTTAAAACACACACACACACACACACACACACACACACATAGAAAACAAGTGTTGGAGGGACGCCTGGGTGGCTCAGTTGGTTAAGCGGCTGCCTTCGGCTCAGGTCATGATCCCAGCGTCCTGGGATCGAGTCCCACATCGGGCTCCTTGCTCACCAGGGAGCCTGCTTCTCCCTCTGCCCTGCCTGCCACTCTGTCTGCCTGTGCTCACTCTCTCTCTCTGACAAATAAATAAATAAAATCTTTTTTAAAAATAAATAAATAAAAGTGTTGTCTTAAAAAAAAAAAAGAAAACAAGTGTTGGTGAGGATGTGGAGAAACTGGAAGCTTGGTCCACTGCTGGTGGGAATGTGAAATGGTGTAGTCACTGTGGAAAACACCACAGATTTCTCTAAAAATAAAAAATAGAGGCACTATATAATCCAGCAATTTCACTTCTGGGTGTACATACCCAAAATAATTGAAACAGGGTCTCAAAGCAATATTGGTGGACTCACATTCATAGCAGCATTATTCACAACAGCCAAGATGGGGGAAGCTACCTGAATATCCATCGATAGACAAATACATACACAAAATGTGGCCTATAGATACCATGGAATATTATTCAGACTTAAAAAAGGAGGAAATTCTGACACACACTGCAACATGGATGGACCTTGAGAACGTTCTACTGAATGAAATAAGGCAGCTGCAGAAGAACAGATACTGTATGCGTCCACTTGTAAGACATACTCAGAGTAGCCCAATTTCTAGGACAGTGGTTATCAGGGGCCTGGGAAAGTGATTGATGGGGACAGAATATATTTTTCAAGATGGAAATTCTGGAGATTTGTTTCATAACAATGTTGACATACTTAACACCATTGCAGTACCTTAAAAATGGTTAAGATGATCAATTTTTGTTAGATCATTTTACCCTGATAAAAAAAAATCCATCAAAAAAAGTAATGACTAATTAGGCAGTGATCAAATAGTAAATGAGAAAAACTATCAAGACAAAAACAGGGAAAGCAGAATGAAAGCATTTTTATATATGTATGTGTTACTTGGAAAGAAGACAGACATTATCTTTAGATTTTATTGTTCAAATGTGCACATACAAAATTTAAGGGTCTCAAGGACCCTTACTGTGGTCTCTAAGTACTGAATGAGGGCTTGGAGAAATGTTGATTTCATGCCTGGGGGAAGGAAAGTACAAGATGAGCCCAAACATCCTATCACACCAGAAATCAAGGAAACTATCAAACATTAATTGGTTGGCCAAAAGACTTAGAAGCCAACTCAAAGAGGCTCTCACTGGCCAGAGATGGGGCATGTAAAAGCATCAATAAGAATAAATAGTCATTGCAATAGATTCAAATGTATCAATCATGTTTTTTAAAAAATCTACTTGTTTATTATTTATAGTGGGGAAAAAAGAAAACAACCTTCTGGATCACTTTTGAATTAAACACAGGCCTATACTTTCACTTTTCCCCAAACCCACTAAACGAGAGTAAAGAATTTTTTCAAGGTCTATGAGCACAAAGACAAAAACAAAACAAAACAGTAGAGGAAGCAAGAACAACAAAATCCGGGCACTGGAGGCATATGGATGAGTTAGAATTTCCTGATCTAGCAAGCCCCAAAGAGCCAGATCCTCAGCTGAAATGGGACAAGCTGAGAAGCAATCACACTCACACTGTCAAACCCCCAGCTAACATGCACTTGAATAGGCAGCACGGGTTACCTTCGGAAGGGAGGATGAAAATGGTTCTAAAAATAGGAAAACTGTTTAAGAAGCAGCTGGATCCCTAATTCCTCTTCCCAGCACTGCAGAGCTGACAAATGTCCCTGCCCCCTGGCAGAAGCCTGGAAATTGATTCTGCAAAGAGGGTGAAAGAGAGGCCCTCTGACCCAGAGGACATGGGGCACCACTGTGGGAGGTGGCTCATGCTCAAAGAGGGAGTAAATGAATTTGTCTGTGCTCACTTGCCCTAACACTGAGGTGCCCAGCCCTCTCCCCACCTTGCCTCCCGGAACACTGGCAACCAGCCCTTTATGCTCCCAGTAGGACAGACGTTCCTTTTTCAAAGAATCTAGTCGCCCAAGAGGAAGGACCTAAAAATGTTGACATTAAAAACTGTCAAATGGCCCAGCCAGTCCACCCTCCTGAGAAGCCAGTTAACAAACCCCACTCCAGGCTCAAAGCTTCAACCAGCTTTTTGATGGCCCTCCTTAAATAGCTCTGAAAGAACCCACCAGACATCTGGGGAGCAAAGGCAAGTGAGAAAACCAAGGCCAAAACCAACAAATAAGGAAAGCAACTTTTTAGAGACAGTTTCAATATGTTCCAGGCGATAAGACATTGCACACATGAACAAAACTATTCCTTGAGGGGTCCGGGGTGGCTCAGTGGGTTAAAGCCTCTGCCTTCGGCTCAGGTCATGATCTCAGGGTCCTGGGATCGAGTCCCACATCGGGCTCTCTGCTCCGAGGGGAGCCTGCTTCCTCCTCTCTCTCTCTGCCTGCCTCTCTGCCTACTTGTGATCTCTGTCTGTCAAATCAATAAATAGAATCTAAAAAAACAAAAAACAAAAAAAATCTATTCCTTGAAATTAAACAGAGTAGGGCAAGAATAAAAGAGCCCTTAGGAATTTTTTTTTTCTTTTCAGCGTAACAGAATTCATAGTTTTTGCACCATACCCAGTGCTCCATGCAGTACGTGCCCTCCGTAATACCCACCACCTGGCTCCCCCAACCTCCCCACCCCCCTTTAAAGCCCTCAGGTTGTTTTTCAGACTATGGACTCTGAAAAGCCCTTAGGAATTTAAATATATGAAGGCACTCCTCTTTTAGACTTGGGTGGGGGCTGGCTCCTCCCCCGGGTTAGGCTGGGCCCCTCCCCACGCCCAGCATGCTCCCCTCGGCCCATGGCCCATGCTTGGCCACCCACCCCCTCCCATCTCTCTCTGTGGTCCCCACCTAGCTCGGCACTCACACAGTCTATGTTCTCCGTCATGTTCAGAATGATGTAGTTCTTCCCAGCCAGATTGCTCCAGTCTTTGCAGATCACCTGGACAGTGAGACCAAAAGAAGGGCCACAGTTACAAACGCATAAGGAAAGGCAACCGGAGAAAGCACAGATGGAAACCCTTTGAGAAGCCAGATGGGAAGGCCAGCTGCAAGTCTGTGACAGCTAGGTGGGAGCCTACAGCCTCTGCAGGGTGGCAAGCCCAGGCTCCAGCCGCAGGCTCACAAACCCAGATGTCTCTAGGGACCACACCGAGGATGTCTTCAATGAGAGGAGGGGCCTGACAGGGCTTTGCCTGAGCTACAGGCCTTCAGTGGCAACCCTGTGGGGGTTTCATGTGCCCAAAGCCAAAGGAAAACAGGCCTGAAGGCCAGATGCACAGGCTGGCAACTTGGGACTCCCCTTCCCTTCTCTCCCTTCCCAGGTGCGAGCACTGGCCCGGGCGTGTGTGCTGGGCAGGGGCGAGGAGGAGAGCAGAGGGCGACTGCACGTCCAGGGTGGGTGTGGAGATTGGGCGGTGGGGGGCACAAGTCAGGCGGTGGGAAGGCCACGGGAGGCAGCAGTAGCGCTGAACGAGGCCAAGCTAGGGAAGCTGAGCTCTTCCAAGAGCGCTGCGTGTTAACTGTGGTGAGAACACCCGTACAGGGCTGTGAGGCGTGCGTCCCAAAGGTTCTGCTGGGGTTCTACGTGCTATCCAAGGGCCTCCCACCTCAGCCTGGCAGGCCCTCCCACCCCCACCATGCAGCCCGGGGATGACCAGACCCCTTAGAGAAAGGTGCCACCAAACAGCCTTCATGTGTTCTCACTTTACCTGAGTAGAATCCCAGGGTATTCTGGACTGGGCTTCGGCGGCCTGTCCTTCCTGGGGCTGCTGGCTAAGGTCTTCTTGCCCCAGGGTAGCAGAAGAAGGGGTCAGTTCCGCATCTCGGGGGCCCAGGGAGAAAGATGCTGAGGCTCCAGGGTAAAGGGGATCTTCATCTGGGCTCTCAGCCCCACTGGGAGCTTCTGTTTGAGGGAATGATGCCAAGGACGGCGCCTCCCCTTGCTTCCCAGCCAGCCCCACTGCTCCCACAGTGGCCTCCTCGCTTGCTTCCCGAGGGGCCTCAAACTCTACCCCATGCCCCTCGGCTGGCAGCACTGTGCCCCCTGCCTCCTGGCTGATGAAGTCCTGACCCCCCAGGGTCACTGTACTTGGGGTGACTGCAGGCGGTGACAGGCTGGGCTCCATGCTGCCCCCCACCTCCACACCCGAGGAGGCCTGGTCCCCGGATTCTTCATGCCTGTGTTTGGCAGCGCCTGGCATCTGGCTGCTGCTGGGGGGAGAAAAGCTGTGGACCTGAGTGTGGGCTTCTTCTTGGGATCCGTTCACAGGCAGGAGCTCCTCTTCTTCCTCTTCCTCTTCCTCTTCCTCTTCCTCCTCCTCCTCCTCTTCCTCCTCTCCAGGAGCCGTATGCCATGGTGGCTCCACCAGGTTCATCTTGGGCAAGGGAGAGGGCAGACTGGGCACCTCTTGACCCTGGCTGGTGTCTTCTATTGGACCCGCTTTCTCAGTCAAGTCTGGAAAGACGTAATCTAAGGACAGAGACAGAAACCTCATTTGCTAGTTTCATCATCCATCACTGATGTGTTCGGTATTCACATAGCAGAGGACATAAAGCAACCATGAGACCCACAGGGGGACATCGGGGAGTCGGATTACCAGTCCTTTTGGAAAGGAGTGGGAAATAAAGTGGGGGGTGGGGCAGACCGTGGGAGAGACGAGGGCCAGGCTAGTCCTTGTTTCCTTCATGATGACGAAAATGACACGAATCTGCCACTAAAATTCTGTGAATACAGGAATGTATAAAGTAGAAAGAGACTGTATATGATCGCACCCCTGGGAGATAGCCCTTGTTAACAGTCCACGACAAGAAGTTAACATCTCTATGGTTGTGACAATGCATTTGTGTTTTCTCTTCCGGGGATTTTGCCAAGAAGACCCCAGACAACTCATTAGAAAAGGGTCCCTTCACGCCTGGGTGGCTCAGTGGGTTAAGCGGCTGCCTTCGGCTCGGGTCATGATCCCAGCGTCCTGGGATCGAGTCCCACATCCTGCCGTGCAAGGAGCCTGCTTCTCCCTCTGCCTCTGCCTGCCTCTCTGTCTGACTGTGCTCACTCTCTCTCTCTCTCCCTCCCTCGCTCTCTGACAAATAAATAAATTTAAAAAAAAATTAAAAAAAAAGAAAAGGGTCCCTTTCTCTCTTTCCCAGTGGGTTGTAATGGGAGGCCTCTTGGTAAACCCCTCAATGAGGTCTGAGAACCTTCTGATCACAGAGACAGATAAGACACCGAGATTGTGACCATTGTTCCTAAACTGTGCTCTTTTGCTGAGATTTAGGTCCTGGCTGGGAAATAAAAGAAAGATACCAGGAGAGCTCAACAGAGCCCACTGGGTGAGCCCAGAGCCTCCCAGAATGGACAGGGTCACTGTTGGCAATGACGGGGAATTTTATCCTTCCTGCCATTCCTGGGAACCATATCTCGAAATGTGGGATACTTAGGAGGCCTCCTGGACAAGCAGGACTTGTTCTGGTTTTGCAGTGAACCCTAGGCCTCTTCAGGGTAACAACATAGGAAACTCATGGGCCTGTTCGGTTGGGAGATTCATTCAAAATACCAGAAGTGATTTCTAGGTAGCAACTTTAATTGGCTGCCATTTTGTTGCAAAATAAATATCAAAGACTATTTTAAAATACTCTTTAGACATGAGAGAGGCAGTTTAAAGTAGTGAACTGGGCCTCCTCCCTCAAAATTTCTATCAAATGATAGAATGGCTTTTCAACTGTCAAATTAAAGTTTTAAAGGTTTAAATAAATTTCTGAGAATATGGAAAGCGGATGAGATCACAAGAACAAATTAACCATTCAGCCAATATAAACACCGGGAAAGATACTGGAGAAGGGAGGCCCTCTTCCCAACAGAATTAAGGAGAAAGAGCAACTATGGGAACAGCAAGAACACAGAACACAGAACATTCAGGTAATGGAAGATAATTTTTAAATTCTAGTTATTATCTCTGAGAGACCCAAAGATATCACCTTCCTAAAATAAGAACAGGATAATAAGAGAATCAGGTAATCTCTAAAAAAAAAAGAAGAAGAAGAAGAAAGAAAAGAAAAAGGTTTGTGGAAACAAATTAAATTATCAAAATATAAAAATTCAATAGAATAGCTGGAAGAAAAAAAGTCAAGGAAAAACCTCAAGAGCAAAAGTAAAAGGACAAGATAGAAAAGTTAAAAAATACAGATGACCAGTGCAAGAGATCTAATAAACTATTCCAAAAAGAGAAGAACCCTTAAAATGAAGAGAATAAATAACCAGACAAAGAAGAAAATTTCCCATGTCCCATAGTGGGAATCTTTACTTTGAAAGGGTATATAATTGAGGCAAGTAATAAAAGACTCACACCTAGCCTCATTCTCATATTTCAGAATTCTAAAGAGCAAAAGAAGATCCTAAAAGTTCTCAGAGAAAGAACAGGTTAACCTATAAAGTAATAATCAAATTATCTCCAAGCTTCTAATTCATAACACTAGACTGCAGGAAGCTAAATTGAAAATGCATTCACAACTCTGAAGGGACAGTATTTTGAACCTGGTATTTTATACCCAACTAAATTATCATTCAAGTGTGATTACAAAATACAGACATTTTCATATATGCAAAAGACTTAAAGGTTTTCCAATCCACAGATTCTGAGAGAAGTACTTAAGGAAGTTCTCCAAGAAATCCAAAGAAGACATGGAATCAAGAAATATGAGAGGAAGTTATAAAAATAAATCTCTGGAGGGAAGCTGTGCAATGGGCCTAGAGAATAAGCATTCAAATTAGAACATGAATCCATATGGCTCTGAGAATTATTACAAAAAGAAAAATTGATTCCCTATTAAGAAAAAGTATAATTTTTGAAGCTGAATGATCTTAGTGATAACTATATTAAATTATAATTATATGTTATATATTAAATTATAATCTTTAAACAAATAATCAAATATCATTTAAATAAATAATTAAATGAATATTTACTTAAATGAATAATTAAAATATTCTACCCAATCTACTTTTGTTAAGTGTACTCTTTGAGTAGAAGTGATTGGTAACTTAACATCTTCCCCTCCTCAGCCCCTGCACACACTCTGTAGGGAAGCTTACCTATTCCCTACACAAAGCAGCCATGGTGTTCAGGCGAGGTATGCTTCCGGAACAGAGACCACAGAATACTGTGGAGACCCACACCAGCCTCAGATACTGTACAATCTAGTATCACCTTTATAAATATCAAAGAATGATCAAGATTCACAGGACATTAGGGGAAAGCCAGGCTCACGAAGAAGCATGAAGGAGAGAAAGCAAAGCAACTCACTTCTGAGAGAAGAGTTAATCTAGTAAACAAAGAAAACCTAGAAACATTTCTTATTAATACCTCTAGACAGACTCAAGGAAATTACACCCATAAAACAAGTTTATAAAAGAATAGAAGTATTTTGCTTCAATAGAAGTAAGCACTTTTTAATAGATCTGTTTAAAATTGAAATACAATGCATAAAAACATAATTGGAATGGACTGGATGGCCACTTGACAGGAAGATGATATAATAGCACATCACATGGATGCTGGGGAAATGGACATATACAACCCCTTACAGGCATGAGATTTTATGGCTAGAAGATTGCCCGGACAACAATGTGCAAGAATTTGATGACAGAAGGAATGAATGAAAGCAGAGAAAGAGTTGGGGGCTTGCTGCAGTGTTCTGGGAGAGATAAACACAGATGATGACATTGGAATGATGAGAGAACAGGTTCAAGAGATGACCCCAGGGGCACCTGGGTGGCTCAGTCAGTTAAGCGGCTGCCTTTGGCTCAGGTCATGATCCCAAGGGTCCTGGGATCGAGCCCCACATAAGGCTCTCTGCTCAGCAGGGAGCCTGCTTCTCCCTCTCCTTCTACCTGCCGCTCTACTTGTGCTCTCTATCTCTCTGTCAAATAAATAGATAAAATCTTAAAAAAAAAAAAAGAAAGATGATAAATCAAAGCAAATCAAGGGTAGACTTGACACCCTGTGTGCACTGGCTGACTAACAGGAAGAAGGGGACACTCTGGCTAACTGTGGGGGCAGCCATGCCTGTAGCAGAAATGGTCAAGTCTAGAGGCAAAGTGCGTGGAAAACCCTTAACAATATGTATTTGGTGAACCCTTGACTGCCAACTTCTGCCTCCTGAACCCAGGACCTGCCCCTTTAGGGAGAGAAAAGAGCTTCTAAGGGCACAGGCTTCTTCATTAGGCTCCCTACTGTGTGATCACTCCCAGATAGCCAGCCCCTGACTCATCCTTTCTCAGCGAGTTCATGGATTCCAAAGACTTTATCTATTGCCTCTGCTAAAGACTCCCAAATTTACATCACCCACCAGGCCTTGGCCTTCTCCAGCTCTATCGTTTCCTGTGACTTGACAAATCAGTAAACGCCACACCCTGAACACAGACTCAGCAGGATTTTTTCCCACTGGTTTTTTTTTTTTTTTTGGACAGACAAAGATCATAAGTAAGCAAAGAGGCAGGCAGAGAGAGGGGGAAGCAAGCTCCCCGCTGAGCAGAGAGTCTGATGCAGGGCTGGATCCCAGGATCCTGGGATCATGACCTGAGCCGAAGGCAGAGGCTTTAACCCACTGAGACACCCAGGTGCCCCTGTTCCGACTTTTTTTTTTAAAAAACCACCTCCCAGCATCCAGAGTTATGCCTTCTTCTCTTACTGTGTGATCTTGGTCCCACTGCTAATCAGCAGTGTGCCCTTGGACATGTGCTTGACTTCCCTGTGTCTCGTTTTCCTTCTCTGCAAGATAACAACAGTACCTAGCACCCAGGGCTGTGGTCAGGAGGCACTGAGATAAAACCTGGACACAGCCCACACTACACAGCAAATGCGTGATTTATTTTAAGTATTCCTCGATCTCCTCCTCCTTCTTATTATCATTAAATTTTTATATGGTAAAATCGAAAGGAGGAAATGGCACCATTTTGGAAGTCTGCTCCGCAGGCTGACAGACAGGATAAGCGCCTGCATGATAAATAAATCAAAGCGAATCAAGGGAAGGGGGAAGGGCAGGGAAGGATCGATGCTTTCCTGACAAGCCTAGATATGACCTGAGTATCAGAAAGGTCTCTTACACAGAAACAAGAAGTTAGTGGGAGACCCAGTTGGGGGTGCAGACTATGAACCAGAGGTGTGGTGGGAAGTGGAACGTGAGCAGGTGGGGGACAGACCCAAGGGGGATGAAAATGGGGATGCCAGAAGGGTGGGGAGTGGGACGGGATCCAAACATGACTGTGGACTGACCAGTAAAGAAGCCATGCTCAGTCCAAGAGGAGAACCATGGTCTGCTTAACTGAGAAAGATACAATAGTACTTCTGTGCCGTTCCTGCCAAAAATGTAGACCCTGAGTCATGGGGAAACACGAGACAAAACTGAGGGGTAGTCTACAAAATAACTAGCCTATCTCTTTCAAAACTGTGGAGGTCATGAAAGACAAAGTAAGACTGGAGAATTTTCCAGAATAAAAGTGACTAACAAGGCATGACAACAAACACAGTACCTGATTTTGGACTGGATAGTGAACTCTAAAAAATAATTTTGTTTTCTTTTGCTACAGCAGACACTGGGGGGTGGGGGGTGGGGGAGGGGCAAGTTTGAACAGAGTTTGCCATCGTATAGTAGTATTGTGTCTGTGTCAATTTCCTGATGGTCACTGTCCTGTGGTTCTGTAAGAGAATGTCTCTGTTCTTAAGAAACAGACGCTGAAGTGTGCAGTGTAAGTAAAGGGGCACTGTGTCTCCAAGCTCCTGTCAGAGAGTTCAGAAAAAAATTGTATGTTCACAAGCACGTGCACATGTTTGGTAAAATATTAACAGTGCGGGAATCTGAGTGAAGGGTGTGTGGGAATTATTCTTGCAAATCTTCTGTAAATTTGAAATTATATTTTGAATAAGGAATTGCACAAAGAGAGAGGGCACATCACTTTAAGTACTGGCTAGTGAAAATGCCAGGGCCACCAGAAGAGAAGTGAAATGTGGCAGGGGAGACAGGGCAGGCCATCCTGAACTAGGAGCTTCCAACAGCTCCAGGAGGAAGGAACACACCTGCTGTGAGAGGCAAACAGTCTCGGTGGACGGGGAAGACCGTGTTTTTCCCATTCTGGTGTCCAGGGAAGGAGACCAGGCTTCCAGAGACTTGTGACACTGGCCTGGGAGGGGAAGCTGGGGCAGTCATTTTGGAGAGGAGGATAACAGGGTAAACTGGCAACGGAGGAAGAGAAGGATAGCAGGGGAACGAAGCAGGAAAAGGAGAGGGATACAGGAAAGGATGGCTCCACAGTGAGGCAGGCACAAGGGGCCTGGCAAGGCAGGCGGCTGCCCCAGCCCCTGGCCTCCCAGTGCAGTGACAGCAGTATGCCCTGAGCCCTGTCCACGGCTGTCACCGACAACTATGACCCCACATGGCGAGAGCCTGTTCTGCTTAGTGCCCTAGACTTTGCTTCCTAGCCCTTCTACTTCAGCATCTGGAGTGAGGACAGGCGGGGCCCGCACACCCCGAAAACTGTCTGGGACGAAGGCATACCAGGAGGGCACTCCCCGCACACCCCACATCTGGACATAAATGTGTACAAGCAGAGATGCCCAGGAGACACGTTCAAGACAGCAGGAAAGCCGGTCAAAGCCCCAGGACGATAGTGACAGTTGGGACACTAAAAAGAGGTGAGAGGTCCCTCATGGCTCAGACCCTCCAGAGGGAGCTCCAGCCTGGCCTCAAAGCATGGGAGGTCAGGAAGTGGCTATGCTGCAAGGACATCGCCATCGGTGAGACCGCAGAGGACCGCCTGGGACCTCCACCGAGCTCTTCCCCTGCCTCCACAGCTTCCTTCCCTGAACGCAGGGCGGCAGCTCTGTGAAGTTGTAGTACCCCCTGGTGGCTCGCATTGGAAACTACATCTTCCCAAACCACCCCCCACCCTCGAAGGAAACCAGGCTTCCAAAGGACACAGCCTTCCTTCTACAGACAAGGAAAAGGGAAGCTCACAGAGGGGAGGACACTTGCTCTAAATTGTGAAACTATACTTATGACAGCTGTAAAGTTGTAAAACCCAGGCTCGTGCGTGGTTAGCCAGTCTTGACAGACACACCTGCTGGGCTAGGCCGATGCCAAGACTCGGCTTCAGACGCAGGGGGAGGAGCAAACTGACAGAGGAGCACCCTCTCTCCCCCTCCATCTGCACCACAAGCCATAGGCCCTCTCTTGGAAACTGGGCTTGAATCACCAGACTACTTGACAAGTAAGGGCTCAAGGCGCAGCTTCAAGGTTCTACAGCCAGGGGCCAGGATGCTGGCTAACCAGTTTCTAGGCCCGCCCACCACCCCTCTGGGACCCCCCCGCTCTGGGACCCCCGAGGTGGAGGTGAAATGACATAATGCATTCAGAAGGCCTGCTCTTCTCCCTCAGGCCATCTCTTAAAGTCACACTCCACATGCCCCAGCTCACTGCGGGTGAATCCGCGGGCAGGTATTCCTACAATGGGCCTCCACTGGACGCCCTAGAACCTCCAAGGACCTAGGGTTCTAGCTCAAGAAGGGACCTGGGAGATCATCTGGACAGGAGATGGCTAAGTCTAGGTAAGATGGGCTGCCACCCTCTTCAAGAACATACCTCCTTAGAGAGGCATTTCTGTGTTGGCGGCTTTTGTTTTCTCCCCAAATTCCTTAAACCCAACTGCTGTAGTTCCTGTACAACTTTAGCCCATTTCTGTTTTGTCTGTTTGCGTGAGGAACTTCTGGGAAGCATCTCCCTCCCTACGTATTTTCTCAGTTGTTCCAATTTAGCCTCCTTTGCCTGGGGCTCAACAACTGGGATTATCCCTCATTCTCAGCCCCCTCCCCCTGTCATTCTTCATCTCTTGTGGAAACTCTGGATTCGCCACACAGTTGTTCCAGTGGTCACAAAATCAGCAGAGTAGGTACACAGTAAATATTTGCTGAGTGAACTGCTGAAAAGCGAACAAGATTCACGGGCGAGAAGCTAGCTTATGCGAGCTGGAAAGTAAGGTTTCTGGACTCAGGCAGCACGGTCTGAATTTAACACAGCGCTCAAGCTGCTCTCTCCCCATTGGACGTGATCTCGTGGCTCAGAGGCAGCAGGAGGCCACTCTGATGAAGCTCCAGACCTTTGGACAGCTTGGATTCTCCAGGCTTTTTCTTTTTCTTTGAATATCACTCTGGGGTCTGGCTTTTATTCCCTAAATAGATC
>PISX010000384.1:0-178415 GCA_004024625.1 Mellivora capensis
CCAAATCTGATGATTTGGCTTCCAGCTGGTAAAATGTCTATTGCCTGGGCTTTTTAGAGAAAGAGAAGATCGTACTTGAGATGGTGCATGAAGGCCCCAAGTAGGTGTTGCCTAAACAAGTTTATGTCTACACAGACAATGGATGCTCTGTCTCCTGCTTATGTTGGCTTCAACACAGAAACATCCACTTTCTTATCTGGGCCTAACACTGAGCCAGGGGACAGTCTGGCATTCCCTGGGAGAAGTTGGAAGCCCTTGTAGTACAATAACGTTCAAGCCTCCCTCTGAATTAAAAAGAAAGGAAAGAAGGAAGAAAGAAAGAAAGGAAAATAAAAAGAAAGCTAAAAAGCTAACCAACTCAGTTTTTGTATTTTGTACTTCAGGTCCTGGAAACACTTGTCCCCACATCAGAAGACAGAGGTGCTCACACCAAGATAGCACAAACCACTGAAATGGAAGTCATGTTTCCTCTAAGTCAGGTAAAGGGGCATTTTAAGAAAATCACGATGGCATAAAAAGAATTGATTAATTTGACTCCATGGAAACTTTAAATTCCGTGAGAAAAAACTACCAGTGGTAGAAATACAAAAGAAGAACGGGAAACAAATATCGGAACATCATGGAAAACAATTATTATTGATGATCTGCAAAGAGGTTTAAAAGTCTGCAATAAAACATTCCAACAGAAAAATGGATAAATCATATCCTCTGGATATGATTTATGGAATAAGAAGGATATCCAATATAAAATATGTTAAATTTCAGAAAAAGCAAATGAATACAAAAGATATATTTTGAGTTAGAAAGACAGATACTAGTCTATAATTGTGATCACTCTCTACCAGGGGTTTGGGGAAACAGGCACTCTCATATATTATTGATAGATGTGCAAATTTTCTGAAGAATAATTTGGCTGTATCTATCGTCAATTAAAATATCATAGCTCTGAATAATTCGAGCTATTCCGAATTTAGGAATGATCCTATAGAACCTCTTGCACAACTGCATAAACAGAATATTTAAGTTGCAGGAATTAATGATGAAGAGTTTGAATCAACCCAAGTAACTATTGTTGCACAAAGAAAGTAAATACAATATATTGGGATACTATACAGCCATTTGTAAAAGATGCAGAGTCCTAAACACCCACATGAAAAAGATTTAAGATGAAGCAATAAAGATTCCATTTCTCCTGAAGATATATTTGCCTGTATTCCACCTGTCCAACAATTTAGAGGACATGTCCTGGGTGTCATTGCATTGCTCACCTTGGGGTTGAGAGGAGGGTGGAGGTGAAGATCAAGAGAGAATTTTACTCTCTGCTAAAATGCTCAAGAACATTATTATTCTTATTATTTATTTAGAGCATGTGCGTGAGCAAGGGGAGGGGTAGAAGGAGAGGGAGAGGGAAGCTCAAGCAGGCTCCATGCCCAGTGCAACCCCCTACTCGGTCTCATGACCCTGATATCATGACCCTGAGATCATGATCATGACTCTGAGCCGAAATCCAGAGTTGGATGCCCAACTGACTGAGCCACCTGGGGGACCCAAGAACATTATTACTCTTCTAATCTGAGAAAAAAAGTCATTAAGAAATGAAAAGATAACAGCATAACTTTGTATGGCCAAATCTGGATGGTCTCTAAGGCATGTGGCCTGTATCAGTAAATGCTCGGCAGCCATCTTTGTTCATTTCTCGGAGTTCTGCTGACCTCTTAAGAATAGCTGAATATGATGAGAACATGGGGACATTTTGGTGACTCCCTTGTCTTTTTTCTTTCCCCCCAGTTTTTGAAGAGTTGTTTGCTCTGCTCAATGCCATTGCTGAGTTTATCTGCTGATCTGTTGCTCTGACAGAGGCAGAGTCACAGAAACTTAAAAATGCGTGTGGTCGAGGCTACTATTTGGTGTTTCATAAAGTATCAGTCAGTGATTGGTGGTACTGATCAAAGTCCAGCCTAGCCCAGGAGACACTGGTCATCCCACCTGGCCTCAGGACACTTGCTGGAGTGAGATCTGCTGAACGTGAGACATGAATCCCATACCTGAGGCTGTTCTCCAACAGGCCCTTGACAGTCAACTGCCCTTCACATCTCCTTCTCCTTTGCTTCAGATCTGAGCTGCTTCTTTCCTTGACTCAAGAACATTTATTTTTACTTTCTGTAAGAAACTAGGCTATCTGGTCATAATAATCATTTAAACGTCTTCCAGGTAAGGTGTAAATGAATGTTCAGACTTAAGATGTTATGCCTTTCTGGGAAATAGGTGCACAAAGCTAAATCAAATGAGTTGATGTTGAATTTTAAAATATTTTTAAGGCAAATATATTAATTCTTATCAGTGAAAATGCTGGGATCAATGAATTAATGGCTGAATGTATTTGTGGACCAGAAGGAAGTGGCAGGGAGGAGAGAGACACCTCTGAAATATTTTAAAATACTCAGATGTCATAGAGCCATCTCTGCTTGGGTTTTGTACTGTTTATGTTTCTCACTATGTACTATGGTTCCTTTAAATATGCACATTTGACTGATTTTTAAAATTTTATTTTTTTAGTTAATGTACAGTCAAGTAGACCTTTCATTATTTTGGCCAATGAATTTCAGAGCAGGCCTAGATTTAGGTGTGCAGATAGTTGTGGCCATCACCACCACCAGGATGCAGAATGATTGCACCACTCCCCCAAACTCCCTAGTTACTGATTTGTAGTCACACGTACCGTCACCCCTGGCAGCAACTGACTTGTTGTGTGGCATGACTATGTCTTTTTGAGAATGACATATCAGTAGAACCATATAGTGTGTAAGCTCTGAGACCAGTTTCTTTTACACAGTTTAATGGCTTAATGACTTTTATACAACTTAATGGCTTTAAGATTCACCCAAGTTGTGTGTACCAAGTCTGTACCTTTTTATTGCTGAGCAGTTATACCATTGTGTGGATGCACGAGAGGTTGTTACCTGCTAGAGAACATTTGGGTTGTTTTCAGTTGTTGACGATTATGAACAGACCTACTGAAACGTTTGTGTTCATGTTTCTATGTGACAATAACTTTCAGTTTCTCTAGAATAAATACCTAAGACTGGGGTTGCTGGATCGTATGGTAAGTGTGTTTGATTTCATAAGAAATTGGATCTTTGGAAATGGTATTGCTTTTTTGAAATTCTGGTTTCCAGTTGTTCATTGCTAGAGTCTAGAAGTACAAATAATTTTTTGTGTTGATCCTGTATCCTATACTCTTATAGAATTCACTTGTCAATTCTAGGAGGCTATTTTTTTTTAAAGATTCCTTGGAACGTTTTTAAAAAGAGAATCATATCATTTGCATTTAGGGGCAGTTTTCTTTCTTCCTTTCCAATCTGTATGTATTTCTTTTTCTTACCTTATTAGATTGAATAGGACTTCCAGTCTGATGTTGAATAGGAGCAGTAAGAGAGTGCATCCTTGACTTGTTCCCAGTGTTAGGAGGAAAATATTTGGTCTTTCACCATGAAGTATAATTTTTTTTTAAAGATTTTATTTATTTATTTGACAGACAGAGAGGACAAGTAGGCAGAGTAGCAGGCAAGAGAGAGAAGGGGAAGCAGGCTCCCTGCTGAGCGGAGAGGCCAATGCAGGGCTTGATCCCAGGACCTTGAGATCATGACCTGAGCTGAAGGCAGAGGCTTAACCTACTGAGCCACCCAGGTGCCCCTGCCCTGAAGTACAATTTTAGCTAAAGTTGTTTCTGATTGTTTGCTTGGTTTCATTGTTGTCCTTTATCAGGCATTCCCCTCTATTCCTAGTTTATTGAGAGTTTTTTTTCCTGTTTAAGTTGTGAATGATTGTTGAATTTTGTCAAAATCTTTTTCTCCATCAATTGATATAAATGTGTGGGGTTTTTTTAAGACTTTTATTAATATAATGGTTACATTGATTGAGTTTCAGCTATTGAGCCAACTTTGCATTCTTTTTTTTTTTTTTTTTTAAGATTTTATTTATTTATTTGGCAGACAGAGCTCACAGGTAGGCAGAGAGGCAGCCAGAGAGAGAGGAAGGAAAGCAGGCTCCCCACAACCAGAGAGGCCAATGCGGGGTTCGATCCCAGGACCCTGAGACCATGACCTGAGCCGAAGGCAGAGGCTTTAACCCACTGAGCCACCCAGGCGCCCCCCAACTTTGCAGTCTTGAGGTAAACCACAGTTGGTAGTAGCATTAGTCTTTCTCCATATTGCTGTACTTGATTTGCTAATATTTTGCCCCCCTTTTTCATCAGAAATAGGGTAGTTTTCTTTTCCTGTATTGTTTTTGTCTGGTTTGGGTGTCAGGGCAGTGCTGGCATATTGGATTGTTTCTGGGTTTGTCTCTTATAAATAGTCCTTTTATGAAATGTTTTCATGTGTGTGTTTGGGGGCATATATGTATGAATTTCTATTGGGCATATAATTAGACTGTCATTGCTGCTTCCTAGGACCATCTTACTATTCTAATCATAGTAAGAACAAGGAGAAAGAAAAGAAAAGAAAAACCTGATCTGACATAAAAGAGTGCATACTGTATTATTTAAAGTTAAAACCAGTACAAATTGTGTGTGGTGGTAGAGGTCAGGATGGTATTAACCTTTGGAGAGGAGGGTGTTCATGACGTTCTATTTGTTGGTCTAATGGTTTTTGCATCGATTAGTTTTTGCTTTATGACAAGTCACTGGGCCATACACTTGTGATCTGTGTGCTTTTTATATCTCAAGTTTTCACATTGTCTACTAGAAAACTTAGTGGTACCTACTTCATTGTTGTGTCCTGACAGTTAAATAAGAAAATGTTTGTAAAGCACTAAGACCAATGGCAGCCATACAGAAAAGAACCCTTTTTTATATTATTGTTATCTTTATTCAGCCAACTTTATGGTACCAAACTGGGAGAAAAATCACTGGAACACACAAACTTAAACTCTCTTCTGGAACACTCAATCCATGACATAGGCAAACCCATGTGTTGTGGGATGTCAGACACTCTGGCTTTAGGGACAATGACTTCACTTCAGTGGAACTGAAAAAAAAAAAAAAGAAACCACCATGTCCTGCAGGACAGTATTTTTTCCCAGTGTTTCGTGAAAGAGTGTTCCATGGTCAGAAACCGGGAAGGCGTGTCTACTGCAGTCGCCCCGTGTTAACTTGCTAGGGCTGCTGTAGCAAGTTCCACAAACTGGGTAGATTGAACAACTGATTTATTGTCTGTCTCAAGCGTTCTGGAGGCTGGAAGTGTAAGACCAAGGTGTCTCTGATATTTGTTTCCTTTCAGGGCTCTGAGGAAAAGACACAGCCGAGGCCTCTCTCTTTGGCTTGGAGATGGCCCTCTTCACATGCCCACGGCGTTCTTCCTCCATGGGTGTCTGTGTCCACATTCCTCCTTTGCATAAGCACAGCAGCCATGTAGGTTAGGACCCATTCCAATGACCTCATCTTAACTAATTACACTTGTGATGACCCTATTGGCAAAAAATTCTGAGGTCCTGGGAGTAAGGATTTCAACACGTAACTTTGGGAGGAGGATATAAGTCAACCCTCACTCACTCTCAGCCCAGATTCCCAGTGCATGGATTCACAAAGTAAAATGGAAAAATTCTGTCCTAAAGAAATTCAATCGTTCCACCAGGGGTGGCCAGTCCTGTTGGTACCCAGCCAATATGTGTTCTCTATCTTTCTTCCTTTGGACGAAAAGCATACCTTTGTCCAGGAGGCTAATATGCTTACAAGTACACACTCCCGTTAGTTGGAGGGGAATGTATGATCCAGTTCTGACCCAGGCATTTTTTTTAAGAAAAGATTTATGATTTTTTCATTCTATTTTTCATTTTTATCATATTTATCATTTATTTGTCATTGCTCTGTTCCACGAGACCAAACGTGATGGCCTGGAGACAACATACACAGAGCTCTCTGCACATCTCTTAGGGTACATGTTCTCTGCTGAGACTAATTTAACCAGAAAGGAACTTGTTCATCTTATTCCTAATAATTATCAGAGAATAATAAATCATTAGTCCTAATTATTTCTCTAATGAAGACACCAAAACTTAACTGACTTGTTCAGTGACAGATGGATAGAGAGCTCACCCCAATCACCTGTGCCCCAGTGTGGGACTGGTTTGCATTATGTCACTTCCTGGAATCTCAGGATCCGTATTTATAAAATAAAGGAAGAAAATTGACCCTGATTCCCCATAGGATAATGTGAGTATAACACTCCATGACACATGAAAAGTTAGTAAAACTCCTAAGAAGAATACAAATGTAATGGATTATTTTCCCTATCTTTATAAGCCTTTATTTCTAGCAGAAAATCTGTAAATGTCTTGTGACTTGAATTGGTATGATTTCTCTTGGATGGACGAGTAAATTTAGTAAAATATGTTAGTTTTCTATTTAAAATATTGATTGAAATTCTATCACGTGGTGAAGGATGTAACAGTCAACAAAACAGAGGAAGGCCTTGCCCTCATGGGCCCTACAACCCAGACATGGAGATCGGCGTGTATCAATAAAATGAACTAACAGTGAATTAATCATCGTTGTGGGAAATCATAAATTACATCTTACAGTACTATGTCCCTGACTGGCACACAGGCCACTGTCTCCCCAAGGGGCCCAGAGCTCCTTGTTGATAACAGCTTGAAGATATTGAAAATTGCATGGAAAAGCAATGACAGGATATCTAAAATATGCCATTTTAATTTAGAAAACATGCTTCCCTTGTCAGAAAGGATCTGTACATTCTTAGAGCCATTCTTCGAAAATTAACATCTTCTTAATGCAGGTTTGCTCCCAAAGAGTCACAAATGTATTTGAAAAACACACATATCTGGGTCAACTTTTGTGGCACTTTATTTCTTCCATATTCTGTAAGTTTCTCATGATCTTTTGAGATGTGCATTCTCTGGTTGAAAACTCTGATGTTTCCTCGATTTGCTGAAAGTTCAGTGTTGTGTTTCTTTTCTTTTTTTTTTTTCTCATTCTGAAGGACTTGAAATGTATGTGATCAGGATGATGGGATTAAAGAATTTAATGAATTGCAGAAGTGTTCTATTAAGGGATAGAGATCATTCTTACGAACCATGAATTAATTTTTATGAATTAGGTCCAAAGAGCTTAAGTAAAACACAGCTAATATTTCACGAGTAATTTCAACCCCCTTTAATAGTACAAATCTCTGGTGTGTAATATTTAGGTAATGATTATCATAAAATAGACATCTTTTGAGGGCAATTATGTGTTCTCAATACTTCTTTATGAGGGACCTGGGAGGAGGATGTCATTACATCTGACAGTATATTTGTCTCACCTAATATTCATGATATTCTGATGGAAGAACGGTTATCTTACCACATATGCGTGTATTTTTGGAAGCACTGAATACTGATTCATACCACCAAGCTTGTTCAGACATGAAAGGCGGCTCGACTCAGCTCGCAGGCATCGACCATTTCGAGGCACGCAGAGTTGGTGGAAACAACACTGCCTCAGTAGAGGAAAGAGCCCTGGGGGCAGGCGCCATCGAGGCAGAGGGAGGAAAGTCAAGGAGCTGGTGGGAAAGGGGCTGAGCTCCCCAGGCCCGTGTCAGAAGTGACAGTGCATCAGCAGACCAAGATGAGGACCTGGGCTGTGATTTTTTTTTTTTTTTAATTTCTTTTCAGCGTAACAGAGTTCATAGTTTTACACCACACCCAGTGCTCCATGCAAGGCTGTGATTTTTAAAGCAAACTGGAGTGGACTGAGGAAGGCCCCCAGGAGACAGTGAGCTACCTATGCTCATGTGTACTTTTTTCTTTGTACTTTTGTTTTCAGACTCCTTTTTAACATAGAGGATGCGATGTTCCCTGTCATTGCTATAATGTTTTCAGGATTTGCAATCCTTTCAGAATATTTTTATGGGAACCTCCTACTATTCTGAAGGGAAAAGAATAGGCTATTCGTTCTCCTTTATGGGATTGCGAACTGAGACTCAGAATGTGACCCAGTGAGTACAGCATGAAACTGTAACCCAGGGCTTTAAAACAGGCCTCCAAAAGCCAATCTGTCATCCGATGATAGGACCATGTCTGGTACATCCCATCTCGAGCCCTAGGCTTTGTGGCTCCCAACTCAGCTTCCTTGTCTGGAAGCCTAAGGAGTCTGACCATAAAAGTTATTGGCCATCTTGTGGTTCAGAACCATTCTAGTTTCTGCTGATGAACCTCCTAAGTATGGAAAAATGGGAGTGGAAGAAAATAAGTGGGTGAATTTAGGTTTTGTTTTGTGTTTTGCATTTTACAATTCAGGAAAGAAGGCATAGAGCATCTGGAAAACAAAATACTTGATTTCCCAGTCTCTGTCATAGTTAGGAGTAGCTTTGGAACAGAGTTCTGGGCCAAGGAGATGCAGCAGTAAGCTTCTGGGGAGAACCACCCTTCTCTGAGAAACAGAGACAGAAAGAGAAACAGAAACAAAAAAGAAAGCCCTTCCTTCCTCCTGGTTTGGATTTGATGGCTGGAGGAGCAACAGCCATCTTGTGATTCTGAAGCAGCAGAAAAGGTCAGGGAAGTTAGAAATACAGTGGGTTACTCTGTATCAGATATTCTTAACTGGCACATACGTACAGACTGGTTTTGAAAGCATCTATCTTTTTCATGATATGTCAGATAAGAAGGAAGAAATACCACATAAACTGCCTACATTTCAAAAAGGCACTTAAAGGACTTTTCTTAACTCCAAAAAATTGCCGAAAACTCAACATTTTTTTTTCTCTTCTGCTTCAGATTCAAACTGATTTAAAAATTTAGAAGTTGCTGTGTGACTGCCTTGTTATCATTTGATGGTATTATGCCTTGTGCAGTGCTTGACCAAAAAGCACATCTGTTCCTGAAGATTAAAGATGGGAGCTTTCTGTCCTAGGGTCACCCAGATGAAATCATGCATTTTTCATTCCTTGTGTATATTACAAACCTGTAAGCACTCTCTTGGGTAACCTGAGTTTGCCGGGAGTTCCTGAGCCTGGAGATTCAGATGACATCCTGCCGGCAGGGAAGGCTTGGCTTCACAGACCAGTGCCTGGAGATGCACAACGTGGCAGACCTCTCCTGAAGTCCCAACTCTCTGTTTCTGGGGGCATTGGGGTGTTCCACAGTGGATCTGGAGCAGTCCTTTTGGCCCCTTCCCCTTCACCTCTGCTTGGTTGTAGTCATGTGTTTACTCGCGATGTGACACAGCTCTGCCTGCAGCATGCTCCGGACCCGGAGAGGAGCCCCTGATGTTGTGCACCAGGTCGGGGGCTGCCTCCTGAGATCTAAGGATGGTCTGGGCTGTCTCCCCGGTTCCTCACCTGTGCCGCACTCCCTGGAGTCTGGGGGCGAAACCAGGCTGAATTCCAAGCCCAAGCGGGGTGATATCCCTTGTGATCTCTACTCCAATACCAAGTCTAGACCCACGCTGGGAGCTGCTCGGCGTTTAAAAACAATACATGTATGCCAATAATAAACGGCACAGGAGAGTTAGAATGACCCTTAAGCCTATGGTATAAAATGACTACCACTAACAGGTTGTTCTGCCCCAGGAGCTCCAGCACCCACCGCGGCTGTGGGCGGGGCGGCCGGGGCCCCTCCCATCCTGGGGGCGTGGCCTGGGCAGCCTAGGTCCATCAGGTAGACCACAGGGCCCTTGGACAGGATGGATGGGAGCATCCTCCAGAGGTGGAAGTTCAGCAGAGAGGCCCCAGAGAAGTCAGGGCGGACCTTGGCTAGACTCGCCTTTGCGGAGGAAAGTTTCTGGGGGGAGGTGGTGCCTTCTACAGCCCCCCGCGGCGCGTGGCTGTTCCACGTGGGACTGTGGCTCGCTACCAGCCGGGCGAGGCCGACGCACGGAGCAGGCGGTTCCTGGCATCGCCTCCCCACGTGACAGATGTTTCTCTGCTGCGATCATACAACAAAAGCTTCTCACCATGGTTTCCTGGATTTGCGCTTTAGTTTTGAAGCAAGCACCCAACGATGATGTAGAGAAGACGCTGCCGTTGGCCTGTTCAGTTTCGGTGGAACAGCTCAGGGGCGCGCTGCAGTCTGCGCTTACCGGGTACAAATGCTACGCCCTGGGCTTGCACTGCTTCGCGGTTGGAGGGCTCAGTCCCCTTCTCCCTCTCTGCGTGTTCCCGCCGAGCGACGGAAGTGAACTATCTCAGCAGTTCTCCCGGTGGGTGCCAGCCAAGGCTCCCGTTTGAAACGCTGGATCAGTTAGAAACTCAGGGCCTGGGGCCACCGGGCTACGTCGGAAGTGAGCTCCAACCGTCCCCAATTCTTGGGAAGTCACTCTCGAAACTCCTGGGTGGTACTTGTTCTAAGTGCTCCAGAGCTAAGTAACTGGGGGTTCTCAGATACCTTGTTTGTTAAAGGATAAGGAATACAAGGGATAAAATGCGCTAATTCGAAGCTTATGCCTTTTACTAAAACGCAACAGTTACTACAGCCATCACTTCTCACTTGTGGAACAAAAGATATTTTCCCGGGAGGAACATTCTCATCGCTGACATTGTTTAGCTTTGCCAGCGCAGGGCGATAACCAAAAGCAGACTTTGGGTTGGTTTTATTATTGTTTTCACGTTCGCTGGAGATAGTGTAACTCCTCCTCTCTGCAGGGGGTGGGGGGCAGGGGGACGCAGCCTGCCACCTCGCCCTAGGCCTGTCCCAGCGGCTGAGGCGACCCCCCTCAACCCCCCCACCCCACCCCGCGCCTGCCGCCCCCGCCCCCGCCCCGGTTCAGGGCAGCTAGCCTGAGGTCAAGGCCGTGGGAGCAAGGGGAGAAAGAAAGGAGTACGGTTTCCCTAGGATTTTGTTGGGCGTCTGAAAACATCAGTTCTGTCTTGGGGCCTTGTCTGTGAGAGCCTGTCCTCCTTATTGGTTAAACAACATGAAGTCAACGTGTTCAGAGCCCTTCCCCCTAAACAGTCATCAAGGAGACCAGGCATGCTGGGCCTTCCGCTTGCCCTCCTGCTCACTCCCTTGGCTCCTGTCTATCCTGCTGGTGCCTGTGGCTCAGCACTATCCACAAAGCACCAGGCTCTCTTGCCCTCTGGCTCCCAGCGGGGCTGAGCGTGGGAGCACCAGTGTGATTCCGGAAGGTGAGAGAAGGGGGAGGCAGGCCATTTCCTCCCTTTGCCTCCCTAATGCCTCGGGGAGCTGCAGGGGAGCTGCAGGGCTGCCTGTGTTCGGCCCTAGCTCCTGCCCCAGAGGCCCCCTCCCTCTGGGTCCTGCCAAGCTCTGCTGACACCGCCCACTCCTCTCTTTCTTCCCGCTTGGGGTAGTAATGACCTGCATTTTGTAGTGGGGTATTTCATTATCCCTGGATGTCACCCCTACCCCAGCCCACACCTGCCAAACAATTCCTCCGTTAAATGTGCTTGACCCACACCTTCGTCGTCTGTTGCTGGAACCTTGCCCAATACTTGTTTCCATGATCTTTTATCACATTCAAAGACCCCAACTAGGGTGTGCCTGGGTGGCGCAGCCAAGTGTCTGACTCCTGGTTTCTGCTCAGGTCATGATCCCAGGGTCGTGAGATCAAGTCTTGAGGGGTCTCAGGGAGGAGTCTGCTTGGATTCTCTCTCCTTCTCTGCCCCTACCTGCCCCCACCCTGCCCCTGCCATGCTTTCTTTCTCTCAAATAAATAAATACATCTTGGGAGAAGACTCTAATCAGAATACTAATGTTTTTCTAAGTCTTTGTGAATTTCAATATGCCATCGAATTCCTTGAGGATTTTAGGTTTTCTCTGACTTTATTTTAAATTCCCTCTGACAGTTGATACCCCAATTCTGCTTATAGGATCTATCTCCCACCATTTCTGAAATGACCCTCTTTTGTGGTCTGCTTCTACGGGTTCAGGGAACATGAAGGGGCTAAAGGGACAAGACACAGAAAATGCTAGAGTTCTTTTGTTTTCCTCCAAATAAAAACAGCTCTTCTGTTGCTCCTTTTCTCCACTCTCTATAGACCTTCCCCTGGGAACCCCAGTCTTGCCCGGGAAGGAGGTTGGGCACTGAACCAAACTGTGGGCAGAGCTGGGTGCCAGGGTCCAGAGCTGGGGAGAGTCTCAGCCTCTTAAAAACATCTTTTTTGTCTTACTGTTATCCAAACCCTTGGCCGCATGACCCCGTAGATGTGAATAGTACTTTTCATTTTCCTCTGCTGGAGTTTGGTCCTTCTTGGACAGCTAGAGAAGGACACCTAGAACTATCAGCCTTTTGAAAACTCTGCCAGTTTGCTGGGGTCATCGTATCAAAGTACTGTGGAAGGGGTGGGGGGACTTAAACAACAAACATTGTTTCCCCACGGTTATGGAGGCTGGAAGGCCAGGGTGTCAACATGGCCTGGTTCTTGGTGAGGGTTTTCTTCTTGGCTTGCTGAAGGCCATCTTCTTGCTGTGTCCTTACCCGGTGGGGAGAAACCACTCTTCAATCTCTTCTTACAACGGCACTAAACCCATTCCTGAGAAGCCCTTATAATTAACTCCCAAAGGCCTTTGAATACCATCCCACTGGGGATGAGGGCTTCCCCTACAAATTATGAGGGCGCACAAATATTCAGTCCCCAGCGTGGAAGCTGGACATGGTGCCGGCAGGGTCAGGTTCGCCTGAGGCCTCTCTCCTTGCCTTGCAGATGTCTGTCTGCCTTCTGTCTGTCCTCATAGAGCCTTTTCTCCGTGTGTACACACATGGGTTTAGCCCTTGCTGTTATGTGGGATGTGGGCTTGAGCCCTTATATTTGCTCCCAGAAAACTGGGATGGGGGGTGCACTAGGGGCCTGGGTGGGGACCGTGCCCAGCTTGTAGCAATGAAAATAACTAACATGCATTCTACCAGGGGCTAGGTTGGCCTTCTGTCCAGCCAAATCTTTTTGGCTGAAATGGATAAGTATCTGTTACGAGCTTCCCCCTATCCACAGAGTTTCCCCTGCTGCTCGCTGATCAACAATAACATGGAAATCCTCCTTCTTGCCATTCTCCTCATCCCCATCTCCCACTCTTTCCCTAGGTCAGTCTCTACTGCCCTGATTTGCCCCAATTCTGCCACTACATTTCCTGCTAGGTAGTAGCTGCTCGCTATAATTTCAGTTATCAGTGTATTTTGGTTTAAAGAGGCAATTTCCCTTACTAGCCAAGTGAGCAGTTTCAACAGCAAATTAAGAGGGAATTCAATTGAGTTCGTTACACTAAGGCAGATAATATGGTCTATATGAAAGGTTTTTCAAAAGCGCATTTTGGCAGCATTTTTTTTTTTTCCCAAAAGAAATTTTACTTGGAACTTCATGGTAGCAAACAGAAGGTAGGAGCCGTCCTGAAAACCCTTCCTGTTTCCTTTCCAGCTCGGGGCTGGGCGGGGGTGGGAGGAGTGACATGCGAGGAGGCAGGCTTTGAGGCCCCTCTGGTGAACACAGGCTTCCACTGAAAGGCACTAGAAGTCCCTTCTCCAAGGTGGTTATTATTGTTCGTGCAGCAGATTGGCTGGTATGGGACACACTGATTAAGGGTAACGAGAGGTCGTTCTTGGAGAGATGGATAATAATCCATCATTGAATAGGATGATGGGGTTAAGAGCATTCTTGGTAAGGTTGGGTCTACAAAGTAATAAGCTGTCAAAGTGGAACAGATTTAGTAGGGGCAAGTGGAAGACGTCTCATCGTGCCCGGGTTATATTGGTAAAGTCAAGTGGGGCATTGAGACGATTTTTCCCTTTTATAGGTTACAAACACAAAGAAGTTTTGGGGTCCAAATAATTAATCCCCCCCATGCTAAAAAAGGAAATAATTTATCGGCAAAGGAAAAACATTCATGGTGACTTTTATCCCCAGGCTGAACAGTACGTATTTAAAAATGCTAGATTGTTAAAAGGCTTATTTCTGGAGTGACATTCATAGGCACTTTCAATGACATTTTGTATTATTAGTGTATGTTTTTAGGACTGTTAATTTTTTTTTTTTGATTAATAGACTTTATCTTTAGAGACATTTTGGGTCTCCAGGGAAATGGAGCAGGAAGTATAGAATTCCCATGTATCCCCTTCTGTGCTCTTCCCCTACTCAGTCAGTTTTCCCGGTTCCTAACATCTTGCATTCACATGGTCTGTTACAGCTGATAAGCCAATACTGACCCATCGTTACAACCCCACGTTTACAAGAGGCTTCCCTCTTTATGTTGTTTCTTCTTTGGGTTCAGACAAATGTATCACTACACATATCCACCATTTCAGCCGTATACAGAATAGTTCCCCTGCCCTAGAGAACCCTGTATTTCACCTCGTCCTCCCTCACCCCATGCCCCGAGCCCTGGGAAACACATCTTTGTGCGGTCTCCACAGTTTTGCCCTTCCCAGAATGCTATGTATTTGGAATCATACACCGCCTTTCCAGATTGGTTTGTTTCCTGTAGCAATATGCATTGAAGTGTTCCTTCATGTCTTTTGGAGGCTTGATAGCTCATTCCTTTGTATTGCTGAATAATATTTCATTATCCGGGTAGCTTGTTTATCCATTCATGTACTGAAGGACATTTGCTTGCTTCCACGTTTTGGCAATTATGAATAAAGCTGCTATTCATGTTGAGGTCTTTGTGCGGACATAAGCTTTCAAATCATTTTGGAAAATACCAACGGGCATGCATACTGGATTGTATGGTAAGAATGTGTTCAGTTTTGTAAGAAACTGCCAAACAGTTTTCCAAAGTGGCCATTAATTTTTTTTTTAACTTTTTTGTTTTCATACAGCTTTGGATCGTCTGGTGCTGGTAACACGTATGAGTCCTCGATTGGTTCTCTTGACTGTATTTTGCTTTTTAAAAAAGAGATCTTAAGAATACATATATTTTTAATTTTTATTTTTTTATAACAAGAAAAAGTCAAATACAAGAATTAATTTTTCCACATAGGCTAGTGTCTCGGAGGCATTAAATAATTTTTTCCTCAAGAGGTTTTAAATAGGGGCGCCTGGGTGGCTCAGTGGGTTAAAGCCTCTGCTTTGGCTCAGGTCATGATCCCAGGGTTCTGGGATGGAGCCCGGCATCATCCTCTCTGCTCAGCAGGGAGCCTGCTTCCTCCTCTCTCTCTGCCTGCCTCTCTGCCTACTTGTGACCTCTGTCTGTCAAATAAAAAAAAAAGGTGTTCAATAAATTTAAAGTTAATTTTAAATTTAAAATTTTTAGCACAGTGTTTCAAAAGTGCTTTCCAGGTTGCTTGTAAGCACTTCTGCTTGTATCTTTTCGTTTTGCTCTACATACTTAGTTCAGGAAAGATCTCAACAGTAAAATTTTCCAGTGATTTGTGTTTAATATGATTGTCAAAACTAAGCCCACTGAGTTACAATTTGGTGGCTGAAGCTGAGTCTAGACCTCAGGACTCCAGCTTTGTACTTAGATACTGTATCAGCTAAACTCCCTGGTTTTCCACAAAGTAAGATATCAAAGGTATGTATATATTTTGTTGCAATGCCCAAGTCCAGATCAGAGTGAAGTTCCCTTACAGTCTGATAAAGTGTTATCAGCCAGAGAAAAACAGAACCACCAGGAAATTTGAATGATGAGATTAGCTGCACATCTGAGGCCATTTCTACCGATTAGCTGTCTTTGAAAACTGTTTTAATGATCGGGAATCACCTTTCCTTGATCAGTGAAAGTGATTTCTGCTCTCCTGCCAGGAGGTGCCTGCAAGCCCTCAGGGGACCAGCAGACGCCAGGACTCTGCAATTAATGAACTGTGATCCTACTAAGCAAGGAAGGGGGAAAACCTTTTCGCTGCCTGATGATGTATTAACTTTTGGAGGGTTCAGGGATTTAAAGATTGCTCTTTGCTAGAAATAGTTAACATATCTAGGGGGAAAAATACCTAATTTTTTCATGGAAAGTTCAGTCCTGGTGGTGATAACATAATAAAAAATAATCGAGCTATGTGTTCAATCCAGGAAAAATAAAATAAAATAAAAATCAATTGTCTATCATCAGGTCTAATGAGCTAATTTAGTGAAAGGCTAGAAAATATCTAAAGGAGCCAAAGGCTTGGGACTTTTCAAGTGTCTGAGTCCTGGAGATACAACCCTGAGATACACAACAAGCCAGAACAAGTCATCGGGGATGACTTCAACATCTGGAAGGTGAAGCTGGATTAAATCCTCTGTTTTTGAGTCTTTTGTTTCAAAGCTTCAGATACTCCGTGCATTTCAGGTCTCCTGGAATGTCAGTGGCGGAGAGGTGGCGGGGAGGCGGTTCTGAGGCTGGGCGCTCTCTGTGGGAGCCTGGTCCCTGGAGAGACAGAGAGACAGAGCCCCTTCCTCAGGGGCCTGGCCCACGGGAGCCAGCCTGGCAGGGTCCCCCCGGGGAGCACGGACACCCTCTCAGTTCTGCGTAAGAATCCGAGATTGTGCTCTGGAAAGTAGATCTTAACGCCCGTCCGGGAACAGGACGGCAGAATTGTTTCCCCAGAAGGTTTGGAGGGAAGCCCCCTGGAATCGCCGGTCAGGCGGCAGCTCTTCGGTGTCTTTCACTTCTGTTTCGGGGAGGCGAGTGCGCGCGCTTTGATCAAGTGTCAAGTGCATGGGGTAAATCTCTCTCACGAGCAGCCCCTTTTATGTACTTTTCAGGCAGCCGGTGGGGTGGAGAGCGGAGGTGGCCGAGCGTTTTTTGTTCACGGTGGCACCTCTAGCTGCGGCTCATTAAGTCGGGGTTCACGCACGCTTCGCACAAAGGGAAAGCCTCGCAGGTGCCCGTCTCCTTTGATACAGATTTTGCCACCATTGTTCCGCGGCCCGCCCGAGCGAGCTGATTTCCATATGCATAGAGCCGCGCTCCGCTTTCTCCTGCCTGTTCAACTGTCACCTGGTGTATTTTTAGAAATCCCCACTCTGAGGAAGACAGAAGATGAGGCAGGAAACCTGACAGCGGCAACGCGGGGACACTCCGCCGCTTGAAGAATGTTAATTAAAAGAGACCTCATCCCTGCTCGTTTTAATTGCCAAGCAACCCTTGATCTCCCCCCGCCCGCGACGCAAAATTTACTTTCCACGAACTGCTTTCGTGCATCACCTGTTTTCTCTTGCGGGAGGCGCGTGTCTGAGGAAGGCTCGGGCTTCCCGCGCGCGAGCCCCGGGTGGGGGCGGGCCAGCCCCGCCGCCCTCCCGCGCGCTGCGATGGACCGTCGGCCCCCGGACGCCGAACATGTGGTTGTCAGAGAAACACAAGGCACGCATTATTAGATATTTCATAATTAGGCATTGCTGATACGTGCCAAAGGGTTCCAGCTTCATCGGAAAGTTCTCATCACGGGCGCTTCCGCGGGCGGCGAATTGCAAACCCAACAAAGGCGACCGCGACGCTCGCTCTGCGCCCTAACAAAGGGAAGACAAAGCGCACGGATCCCGCCTTGGGTTTCAGCGCAGGCTCGATCTTTTTTTTTTTTTTTTTCTTTCCTTTCTTTAAACCCTGTGATTCCAGCGGGAGAGAGGGAATTAGAAAGCCCAGGTCTCCCATGCAGCTTGGAGCCCCTTCTTGATCCTCGGGTCTCCTAGCGTCTGAGTCATCCCGCGGCCCGGTGCTCACTCAGGCTGGGGCTGTGGGAACCTGACTTACTGCTCGGGCGCAGCCCTTTCCAGGTACAGCCCGGGCTCCCCCGGGAGCACTCCTGTTCCCTTCATCTGTCACATCGCCCCCGCCTCGCCGGGAATTTCAGAGACGATCTCTCCCGCGTGTACCTTGGCAGCGGGGACGGGGCCGCGGGGGGGACGACGAGCGCGCAGCTTCCAAGGCTGTTTTGACAAAGCGCCGCGTGTTTTTTCTGTCGGAGGATCTGGCAGCGCAGGTGAAGCCGCGTGCTGCTGGCATCTTGGCCGGCCGCTCGCTCTCAGGCTCTGCAGGGAGGGCCGGGCCGGCCCTGCAAATGTTCCGAGCAAAGCTGTGAAAACAAACGGGCCGATTAGTTGGACAGGCTCCCCAGGTCGGGGTGCGCCCTGCCCCCGCCGCCCTGGCTGCGCGGCTCTGCCCATTCCTGTATTCCGCCGGCGCTTATCAATTAACACCGCGGTGGCGGCTCTTCTCTCCCTCCTCCTCCCCTTCCTTTCACCCCCCCATCTCCCCTTCCCCCTCCTTAAACATGCTCTACTAAGCAGAATCTCTCACCTCCAGCCCTGAAATGAACACATTTCGAGATTTTAAAAAAAAAAAAATCTTTAAATACAATATATTATTTATTTATTTATTTATTTTTACATATGGGCAACTTTCATTCTTCTTCTTCTTAAAAGGGATGCATGTTCACTCCAAAGGCATTAGAGAGTGCAGATAAACAACAGAAATCATCTTTGAAGTATGCATCTGTTGTGCCTGACTTAGAGGTTATCCCACAGGCCCCAGTGTTGCTCATGGTCTGGGTTACCTATTTAAACTAAAATTCTTCTGACTTGCCCCATGCCAGATAAGGGCCATCCATTTCTTTCTTTCTTTTACATTGTAGTTTAGTATCTGTCAATACCCCTGAAGTTCCAAGCCTTTGGGAAGAGCTCTTCAAATTGACTTGACTTTTTTTTGGGGGTGGGGGCTTCCTCTGGTTTGAAGTGAGAGCCAACCTGGGATAAGAGAATTTGGGCGTCCCTTTTGAGGTGAAATCAGAGTGAATTAAAAAGAGTGATTACACCCTTCTCTAATCAAAGGCTTCAAGAGATCATGTTTCTTTTTAAAAAAGAAACATCAAGGAATAGGCTTAGAAAATTACTTTCATATTTTCTTGAGCATTCAGAGCTACAGCACATTTTAAGAGTTGTCATTTGTTCTTAACTATTAGAGGCTAGTATCAGTCTTTTGCCTGTCCTTCAGTGTAGCAGAAGGGATTGAGCTTGCCCTTGCTTTGTTGTGAACAAGCAGCCACTGTCAAATGACTAATGCTCTTGGAATCTCATTGAGGCATTTATTCTTCCTCTGTTGCTATGGGCCCTACTTCTCTTTTGTGGCATGTAACAATATAGCAATGTATCTAAAGTTTTGTCCCAACCAAAAGGGACATAGTCATAACATCATGATCTTGCTTGAAATAGTAATTGTAAACTGATTAAATATACCAATCAACATGTCCGCCATATACACTTGGGTAGGTTGTGCACTGCACAATGCCAAGAGATCCATTCTTATTTTATCTGAACAAATTTAAAAATGAGCGTCTGTTTGTGTGTGTGTTTGTAATTAGTCATATGGACTAATTACGCTGAAATAGTGTTACAACAGCAAAAGAAAAGACATTCAAATTCACATAGCAAGTGTTTATTCAAACATTTCACAATGATCAGGGGCAAGTACTAATCTTTCACCAAACTTAGAAATAAGAACAACTTGTTTGAAATTATTTAATTAATTGGGATTCACAGTATTTCATGTTGAAATCCTCCTTTGCATTATGTTAAAATAAATAATCCATTTCTTCCAGAAAAAAAAAAAAAAGCATCATTGGTTGTTAAAATTTTAGACTGACAAACAGCTTTTCAAAATAAATATTTCCTGTCTACTTCCAAGAATTTGATTGGCTGAACTCTTTACACATGCCAGGCCTGGTACTTTAATTTGGTGAATAATAAAGAAGGGAATAGAAAATACATTTTTCTCGGATATTAAATGTGTGTTTGTTGCTTGACCTGAGACATTTAAAATCACCGGAGGCCAGAGTCAATTAGTAGCGCCAGAGTTCTCTCGCTTTTGCTCTCTCTCTCTCTGTCTCTCTCTCTCTTTTGGCTTCTGTTTTACTGGTTCGTGCCCAATTTAATTAGAAAATAATACAATTACACTATTAATTTTATCTGGCAAGCTCCATTACTACTAATACTGGCATTGTGGAAAGTGGGCTTGCATTTTGTTTTGATCTTCTAGAGAGGCTAAGGATTCTTATGGTCTAAAAACTATATTACCCTTTTGGTTGTCTTCTAACCATAAATTGGTTTTTAAAATATTGTTATTTCAGAATAATCACATTTTTAAAGAATACCTGAGTTGAAGACTGAAATTTTCTCATGTCCTATAGGCAACTGCAAAGACTTTAAAGTGAAAATAGAACATGACCTTTTAATTTCTCATTTTACATTATTCTATTTATGGGCCAAATTTTAAAGGTAAGCATTTAAAATATAAAGTTCATTTTCTCAGTTTTATAATATTTCTTTGGAAATTCTGCAAAGGACCATAGGTAACATTGTAACGCCACTGCACTTTATTGAAAGCTATTTTATATCAGACTTGCAAAGATGAAGATAAAACTTAAATATAGATGTGAGTTAAAAGTATCCACGTTAGATCCAACTTGAGTTAAATGCTACCATTAGAATTGTGTCACTGAAACTGACTCAATGTCTCACTTTGATTAAACTCTGCTTTCTTTTTTGCAATCCTGATTTCTTCTCAGCTCACCCCTTACTCTTTCTGAAATCTAGACCAAAAGTTGCCTTAACACAGAAAAGTAAAAATCTCCTTTACTTCTTTCTTTTAACCTCATGGGTTGCGCATGTCTACCGAATAAGCATATATCAATGCCCTCCGATAATAATATAATAAATGAATAACAGTGGGGTAACCATAGAATACACATATCATATGTGTTAACAAAGTAACTTTAACACCTACTGCATAATTAAGCGTAGCTTATCATTACGGTTGCCATTAAGAGCATTAATACTTATGCACCTGATAAATACAAGAAATAAGTATTAAGTCTACTTACAGAGGAGGCACGGGGTGCTGTGGCATTTGACAAAACAAAACCGAACATTGACTGCTTAAGCATAGTTTCTTTTTATGAGGCAGAGGATGTGTGTGAGGCTTAATTGTATATAAAAACTTGCAAGTGTGCTTTTATTGCCTTTCAACAAAAGGCACAAAACACTAACTTCTAAAATCTAGGTATGAACTTTCCTAAGCCATTAATGTGATTATTAATTCCGATGGATGCAGAATTTGGATCTGGATATTTTTTATACTAGTCTTTTAATTGTTCTTATTTTTATTATCCCTTAAAGCTAGAGTTCAGGTAAAACAGAGACATAGAATGTTTGCCATCTTCTGGTAATCTTTTCAATAAAATTCGAGACATTTGTAAGGGAGTAGGATTTAGGGTTCCCAGACGACAGACTGTTGTCGTTGGCTCGATTCTTGGTCACCGTTGCTGGCCCGTGACACCAACCTGTCCTGTATGTGGTACAGCCCAGCTTGCCTGGATTTAAGTGACTGGAGCAGATAACACACATATTTCTACAGAACGCTCATAATTATCTATTTTTCTTGGCAAAAGTCATATGACTTTTGAATGTATCACATTCTCAAATATTATATGTTCTGCAAAATGCAATTCATTATTTTCATATACATTCAGTATCTAGTGATTAGTTTTACAAAGTAACTCCCTACACTGGGGCTAGCTGTCCTAGTCTCTGGTTATCCCGTCAGGTTATTTTACACAAAAGAGTCCTGCTTTGTATTGCTTTTTACCTGTTCATGGCAACACCTGAAAGTCAGCTCAATGCCAATTTCGTGGCATTCACATAGTGTAAATAGTGTAAATAAGGTTTAGAGCGCGTTTAAAAGTAATTGTCTTACCTGACAGTAGTGATGCGTATAATGAGTTGGAAGAGTCAGGCCTTGCAAGTGGTTAACGTTTTTGTGCTCTGAATTGATTTTCCCCATGCATTAAATTAAAATAGCAGGAATGTGGTGAAAATTCTTGGATTGGCCTAATAAAAGTGTTTAATTTAAAAGGTATCCTTTCAGCTTTCCAGTAAATTCCAGTAAATTCCAGTAAAGTATTAGGTAAATTGTGCAGGAATTTTTGTTTGGTCTGGCTCATTTATTTTATTTTTCACAAAAATGGAGTTCATAAACATAATGGCAAAGTTCTCAGATTTCTGGCGGTGGTTGTGTTAGGTATTATTAACGTATAGATCCCATAGAGGATGTTTCTCAAGTCAAAGTAGACCGAGATGTACTTAAAATCAATTTTATTTTTAAAATTTGATATCTTCATTTTAAAATTCTAATGTATATATTTCTCTGAGGGGCAAATAAGGTCACTTCTGCGTGATCTGGTAATATCGTATAGGCTCAGAAAAGAGATTTCCAAGGGGAATATGCTGCAAACCTTTGAAAAAAGATCATGCAAAAATTATCTTTTCCCAAAAAGTAGAATTCCAGATTTCAGGAAACAGCAAGCAAGAGCAGCTGCAGAAAACATTCGAGTTGAGATTTTGATCACCTTTCTACGAAATGAGCTTATAAAGGATGCTGAGGTCATGACCAGATTCACTGGGCTGTGTTTAGAAAATTGCTTTCCCTCCTAACAGGGCAGTAGTTTTTCATTCAGGTGGTCTAATCAATGCTCTTGGCACTTCCTTTGTAATATTTAGGTGATTTTTTTTTTCCCTCTTAATAAAATAGGCACAGTTTTCATGGCAGTTTAATTGGTGGGGTCACATACGTTTCTCAGAAACCTCTCGTGTCTCTGTGTCCCAAGTCCTGATGTCTGGGCTGGGCTGGTGGCCCGGCCAGGCCAGAGCCCTCTGTCACAACCCCAGGATACATTATAGCATCCAGCCTTCTGAAGAATAGAAGAAACCTTATTTATAGTTAGGAAAACCCTTGCTAGTTCCTTGTATCCAAATGCCAAATATTTTATAGGACTTCTCTGTTTACAAATAAAGAGCAGCATCTTGAGAAATCCTATAAACTCACAGCTGACGGCATATATCCTCTGTGAGTCTGTTTTTCTTGAAACAGTGTTAAATTTTTATGGTCTTGGGTGATAACTTTAAAGACCTATCACGAAGTCGAATTTTTGTCTTTCTGATTTGCTTCTCTTGGGAGAAATGCAATGTGTTTCCTTTTCAATGTAGATGAAACAAACAAAAAGTGAGAGTGTGGGTTCGGTCCCAGGAGTAAGCACGGGCTTGGATCTCTGGCTCAACCCCAGGGGCCCTCAGATGAGGCAAAGCCCTGGGCTCAGTTTTACCAGGCCTGTGGATTCTAAAATCGCATTTTGATGTTTTGACTTTGAGACTGAGCGGAGCCCGACACCAAAGCTGATTCAGTGACGAACCTCTTTCCCACTTCCGGAGCTTATAACAGCCAATTTGTAGAGACCTGGGACTGCCAGGACAGAAGCCAAGCCCTCCCGATTGCTGCTACCTTAGAAGCTTTTCTTATCTGCTTGTCCTGTCAGGACAGCCGTCTTTGGTGTGCACAGCCGGGATCTGGGGGCCCCCCACTTTTCCTTGCTGGCTCTATCTTTATTTCTTGTACCTAGATCTCGTTGGCCTTTAAATGGGGAAAACAGGCTGCAATCTCCTTTGATAAGGGGATTTTGGACCTCAAGCTTTCCTACATCTGGGCTAGATAGACATCTGTTCCTGGGAGTTACCTTGAGGGGATAGATAATGGAGGAAATCTACAATGAAAGCAAAAGGCTATGTTTAAAGTCAATAGGATAAGTGGGATTTAAGCAGGAAACTCAGCATCTAAATCAATTTAGTGGTACTACTATTTTTATACGCCAGTAGGGAAGGCGAGCTCTGCCTCCCTGTGTGTATGGAGCAGACCCCGTCTGGCCGTCTCATCTCTTAGAGATCAAAGCGGCCGCGAATACCAATTTACCCTGCAAGCAGATTTATCATCCTGGTTGCTCTCAATTCCTTTGTGTCCCTCCTAATTTTCCAGCCTTCAAAGCCTACAATAGCACCCTAAAAATGTTCAGCCACGCCTCCTCTGGCACCTACTCTGTGTTTTAGTGGCTGAAAGTAAGGGACCCATTTCAGGCTCAGGAGCCACTTCAGAGCTGTGTGATCTCGGATAAAAGACAGAACGTCTCTGTGCCATTCTTCTCTACAAGGAGATAATGGTACTACTTGACTCACTGGGTTGTGGGGAGGTTTACCTATGTTAATGAATGCAAAGCACTTAGGACAGTATCCGGACCTGGGAAAGTGCTTGTTCTCATCCCTCACCTTCCCCGGGGAGGTCAGAAACATTTTTTCTTCTGTTCTGTCTTTAGCCCTGGTTCCTTTGAAAGCAAAGCCTGTGCCCAGTGACTAACGCCAGAGAGCAGGAGTAGAAGACTGGGGACTGAGACAGGGACAGAGGGAAAGCCAATGCAAATACGCACTTTGAAGTTGCCCACCAACAGTCTGGACTTGATTCCATGGGGCCTTTTGAAAAGGCTGAAGAAATGCACCCAGAACTCTCTAGCGGGTGTGCAGAAGGGAAGGGTTTACTCACTTGCTTCCATCATTCCATCACCAGTCAAGGTTAATGAGCAGAGGCTAAGCAGCCCGCCCCTCCGTTTACATCTGCTGGAACATGGTCCGTGGATAGCCCGCATGGAGGTGTTGAAAGACATCCTGGTACGTCCTGAAACCAGGTGCTGCCCCTTTTTACCTTCTCCAAGCTGGTGGGAGTTGGGCAGCTGTTCTCTTCAGCAGCGGATGGACAAAGTGTTGAGGCAGAGAGTATTTGGAATCATGTACGAGTGTCTAATATGTTCCCATTTTACAGATAATGGAAACTGAGTGTCTCTAAGAGAATCACTGAGGCCACCTAGTCAGTAACTCACAGAACTAGATTTTGTGATTCCAAAGCTTGGCTTCTTTCATTTCACCATAAATCTCTAATTGTGGGCAAATCTCCTGCACTATGCGTGAGAATATGTGTTTATTTCTGCTTAAAAGTGTAATTTTTAGCACATAGATGATTAGGAGAAACAGTAGTAAAATGATTTAAAAAATTTGAGATTAAACAGGGGAAAATTTTTATCTTGGGAAGTAATTCAAAATGCAAAGCGGTAGCGCAACATGAACATCTCCAAATTTTAGTTAACACATTTTAATTTCTGTTGCGGTTTTGTTTTCTGAAGTGATATTCAATGTTAATAGAGATGAAAGGAAATTCAGTGAAAAATGGGAATGTCGCCAGTGGTACATTTTTAGTCTGAAATTATAATTACTAAAAAAAATCTCCCTTCTTCTTCTCCTCCTCTCTTTGCTCTCCACAGAACGTGTGTTTTCCTGTGTACTTGGGGGTGTGGCTATTTCCCAAGGAAACAATACAGTTATGATATGGTTTCCAAAAGACACAAACCAAACCCAATTGTTTTATCCTTGAGTCATGCTAACGTAATCTATGATTTTATTGTAATTAGATATGCAATGTATCTAGGATTATATATGCGGTTGGAGCAATGTTGAAGAAAAGATGTGACTAATGTTTGATTGGGTATATTTTTTCCCTTCGAAATTTACATATCAGAAATTTCTACAATTATAAATATCAGTGTATCTGACTTTAAATACTACATAAAAATAGAAGTCTTGACCAGAGCCATTCTCTCATTCGTTCTAAACATATTTATGGCAAACTTTAAGCCCCGTCCTGGAGATGAACGATGAGAAGACAACTGGGGCCATCTGGATGTTCACAGTGCCTACTTGGAAGGTAGGTGATAATTGAGTAGTTAGAAGGCTCGCCGTTTCTGGATTGTAATGACAGTGTTTTCCCTGATCTTCGTACACTCACAGGTCTTCTCGCCCCAGCTCTTCTTCCCAGCTCCCAGCTGCTGCTTCCTCCTACCTGCTCTCCTATGTCCCCTGTTCTGCCCCACAAGTGTGTTTGAACCTGCTCTGAGAAATGTGTGTTTTTCCTCTGACATTTGTTCATGCCACTGCCTTGCACAGAGTCCTTCAACAGCTTCTCAAGGGATCTGAGACAAAAGTTGTGGCTCCATAAAAACACTAATTCGAAGGGATCCATGCCCCCCGATGTTTATAGCCACATTATTTACAATAACCAAGATATGGAAGCAGCCCAAGTGTGCATCAGTAGATGAATACATGAAGAAGACATTATATATACAGTAGTATATTACCCAGACATAAAAAAAGAATAAGATCTTTCCATTTGCAGCAACATGGATGGAGCTAGAGAGTATAACGCTAAGTGAAATAAGTCAGAGAAAGACAAGTACTGCATGATCTCACTCATATTTGGAATTTAAGAAACACAATAAATGAGGAAAGAAAAAAGAGAGAGAGAGAGAGGCGCCTTAAGAAACAGACTCTTAACTACAGAGAACACACTGATGGTCGCCACAGGGGAGGGTGGTAGAGGTAGAGGGTTGGGGGAGAGAGGGGATGCTAGTTAAGAAGTGCACTCCTTGTGATGAGCGCTGGGTGATTAAAATAAAAACATAAAAAGAAATCTGTGGCTCTTACTCATGGCACGTGGCTACCTCTTCTAACTCAGGGGTTTTTTTTGTTTGTTTTTTTTTGTTTGTTTGTTTGTTTTTTTTGCTGCCATTGGTTTCAGCATGAACCAGTGGTAGCCCCCTGTGCCCTATGGAAGCCTCTGGACTCTCACATTCCTGCTTGGAATCGCGTGTTTAGATAGTGAGAGTATTTGCTCATTTTGACGTGGAACAAAGAATTGCAATTTGATTTTGGTGTGCCATTGTGTACGTTTCTTCATCTTTCTTTTGTGTGGGCTTTGCTGAATTCTTGGATGTGTGAGTTTCAAGTTTTCACCCACTATGAGATGTCTTTAAAAAAATCTCTAATGATTTCCTTTGCTTTGTCTGATGTTAACAGCCATTCCCACTTTCTTTTGATAGTGTTAGCATGGTATACCTTTCTCTACCCATTTACCTTTAACCCACACGTGTTTTATATTTCAAGTGGGTTTGTTGAAGGCAGTGTATGGTTGGATTTTGCTTTTTTGTCTAATTTGACAATGATTGCATTTATGTGCTGTGTTTACGCCATTATATTTAATATCGTTGTTATGACTGGGTTTCTATCTGCCATCCTGCTTTTGCTTTCTCTTTGTCTCATCTGCTCTTTGTTTTTTCTTTTGCTCGTTTCCTGCCTTATTTTGGATCGATTGTGTGCCCTTTCACTGGTTTTGAGCAATTTGATTTTACATGTCTTTGTGTAGTTTTCTTCATGTTTCTTTTCCTTGGAGCTTGTTGAACTTCTTGGATGCGTGGGTATATAATGTTCATCAAATTTTGAAAAATTTTTGGCTTTTAACCCACTGAGCCACCCAGACGCTCCCAAAATTTTTGGCTTTTAAATCCTTGATTATTTTTTTCTCTCTCCTCATCCTCTCCTCTCCTTACAGGGACTCCAATTACACCTCTATTAGGACTCCTGAAGTTGTCCTATGGCTCTGGGATCCTTTGTAACATTGTAACACCATCACACCTCTACACCTCTCCTAGAGCTGTCTCTTCAACCCACAGATTCTGCCAGATTCAGCCTGGGCTTTCCCTCCCGGTGGCTCGGCTGGGAAACTCTCTGCAGGAAGTACACGGGGGTGAGGATAGGACTCCTCCCGTTTGTGCCCTCTGCCATCATTGTCTCTGTTGTCTAATGCCCAGTGCTTGAAATCATTATTTCATACATTCATTTCTCATCTACCGGTTGTTTCAGGTAAGAGGCTAAATGTGGTCTCTCTTACTTCTGGCTTGAATTTTTATTTTTCCTACATGTATCAAAGTTTTAGACTATAGACAGACTTCTGGGAACATTTTGATACAGACAGAGAAAAGTTTCCAAACCAGAGGAAAAAAAAAGTTTAAATTGGAATCCTGACATCAGAAATAATGTATTTTATTTACCATTTGGAATACACACTACGGGTACAAGGGGATAGTTGGAGACACGGCTGTAAAGTTAAGAAGAGATAAGATCAAATTCTAGCTGTCCGTTCCCAATTATGCTTTTTAAACATTGTAATAGTCACTGAAGGTACATCCAAAGTTTTTGACCAGAAAGTGATCGGATTGAAGCTTTGCTGCTGAATATCAAAATAAGGCTGGGAAGCAGCATGGCCTGGTTGTTGAGAATGTGGCTCTTGCCTGACTCGCCATGTAACAGCGATGTGACCTGAAGAAAGTAACTGAGCTAGTAGGTCCCTCAGTTCCTTCATCCCTGAATGAGTTCATGTTTGTGAAATATTTAGACAAGGGCCTGGCATGCAGCTGGTGGATACAGCTGTGGACACGGAAGTATCAGTAAGGGTTCCGGTGGGGAGGCAGGATGCTCAGGGTGGGGGTGGGGGGACAGGAGAAGCAGAGGCACGTCTCAGATGGGGGAGCACAGCATGGGAAATACTTGTGTATGAAGTGACCATGTGAATATGAAGAGGGGACCCAGGAATGACGTGGAGGGACGATGACGAAGAGATCTAGAGCCAGAGAAACACACAGTGGAGAAGGAGAAGCATCAGGACAGCCTAACATCGCATCATTCCAGGGAAGAGAGAGTTCCAAGAAGGATGGAGTCTCTAGACCCAGGAGTGTGAAAAGTCATTGGTGACCTGCATGGAAATCGTTTCCATAACGAACAAGCATCAGAGGGGATGGTGGTGGGTGCCCAGGGATGGTGAAGTGTGGAGTGTGTGTAGAGCCTGTCTCTTCGAGGAAGACCTTGTGCTGATCAGGAAGCAGCAGGTGAGTACACTGGAGGGTGAGTCCGTGAAGGCGAGAACTCCCCTGCATGCCACCCGGCATCACAGTTGTACACGGGACATACCGGGGGCGGAGTGTCCCACAAAGGAATTCCAGGCATCAGAGCAGGCCGGCGGGGAAGTTCTTTCTGGCGGTGGTGGTTTCTCAGCATTCTTTGTATTACCTGACACACAGGGCCTCTCCGTGTTTAAACTCTCAGTCCTTCCCTGCGTATGTACTTGTGCGTCAGCCTTGCCCGGAGAGCTGGTGATCGGGAACATTTCCGGGGTCCCACCTGGCAGAATCTGTTTCCGTAGAGCTAGGCTGGGCTGCAGGCACCTTCACATAAGAATATTTATTTACTTTTGAACAGGCAGTCCAGTCACATGGTCTGAAAGATACAAAGGAATCGGGTGAGAAACCGCCTTTCCGCATGTGTGGTTCAGCCGCTCAGTCCCCCTGTTCCAGAACATTCCATTGTCTCAGGTTCCTTTGTAATGTTCAGGGCATTTTAAAAACTTGTTTGCCTTTTGTTGTTCTAGTCTTTAATACAGAGGGAGGCTGGAGCTTATATTTAATCACAAGGTAGGAGCCGTAGCTGAAGGAGAGACTGGACGGAGTTATGTGAGTGAGGAGGAAATCCACAGAGGACGGCATTTACAGGCGGCCTTTGAGGTTGGCATAAACATGAAGGAAAGCCTCTCCTCTTCAGGCTTCTCGAATTTTCAAGACGTGAATAGCAACGGTATAGACCTGGATGAGGCACATACATGGCTTTTTCTACATCAGCTTCAGGGGCCCAAACCATGAATGCGTGAACGGGGACCATGGTCAGTTACACGTGGACTTTTTTTTTTTAATCGTTAATTTTCTATTTTTGTTTCTACCAAATTTATTAGGTTAAAAAGTAATTAAAAAGTCGCCTCTCTGGTTCTTTGAAAATAGGAGCTCTGTGGGGCTTTCATGTTTTTCTTTGGCCGTCAGGTCATATGATCCCAGACAACATTGAATGGATTCAAAAGATATGACTTCACAGCCCCCAAAACATTTTAATAAATAAAGACGAGCACATGCTGCTGAATTCCCCTTGGTTCTGCCATGTTCTATTTATTCACCTCACCCTCTGCATTTTAAATAACCCTCTGTCAACACTGTGGGTGTTCAAGTTTCAAATGTCATCTAAAGGTAAATGGTTCTTTCACTAATAAGATTTTCCAGTTCTCCACGTATTTTGGGGAAAAGCTTGTTAAAAATACACAGTGACAATAAAGAGTAAAGATTCTGAGAAGGTTTGTGTGGTTCTACTTTGAGCTTTGTAATTACGTTTCTTCAAGGCGTTTCTTCTTTTATAAAGTTATTATTAAAAGGATAGTGATTTTGCAAAGTTCAACTCAAATATCAGTTTAGATGAACATTTCTCCCCAACTCTCCTTCAAGGTCTTATGGAAAAGCTCAGAAGGCAACCACCCCAATTAAAGAATATTCCCACCGAGATGGGATTCAATCCACAGTGTGCGTGGGGCTCTGGTGAGGATTTACAGAATTATTCCTCGAAATGAGCTGGGGATACAGATCCAAGCTGAAGGCTATGCCTGAAAATCTTAACAGTGACTGTACAGTTCAGGGGAAAGAAAAAAAGAAAAGAATGAGATGAGAGATTTTAGTAATGCTGAATGTGAGGGGAGAAAAAAAATCTAGTTTTTAAGCGTATTTCTTCTTTTAAATTACATTGAAGACAGTTTGTTGACATTCTAGTAATGGATGTTTTTTTTTTTCTTTTTCTTGCTTCAACATTTAGATCAATTTACATTTCAGATCAGTAAATGCCTGTTGGGGGCAGTCAATTTAAGAGGAAGGTAAGTACAAGACATTATTTTAACTTAATTGGAGGGATGTATAAAAGTGAGGTGATTCTTCATAGCATTAGGAAGTGAAAAGAATTTTTGTTAATGTGTCTTTGTGTTCATTGTGAGGTGGATATTTCTACTAAAAGTAGCTATATAAAATAATTCAGGGTAATAGGAAAATAGATATAAATTGTTTTATGACTTTTTTGGGTGGTTTATTGGTATTATTAATATAGAGGGAACATTGAAATGAACATTTAATGGTATTTTCTGAGGGATATTCAAAATATCCTAGCTTTAGGTAAAATATGAAGATGACATTATCACATTTTATTTCCTATAAATAACAAGTGTGTAAGTATTATAGATTATTTGAACTAGAAAATAATTTTAATATAATTTTAGTATTTTTTAAGGTTTTATTTACTTTTTTAATTTCAATTTTTATTTTTTTAAAGATTTTATTTATTTATTTGACAGACATTACGAGTAGGCAGAGAGGCAGGCGGGTGGGGGGGAAGCAGGTTCCCCACTGAGCAGAGAGCCTGACATGGGGCTCGATTCCAGGACCATGGGATCATGACCTGAGGCGAAGGCAGAGGCTTTAACCCACTGAACCACCCAGGTGCCCCTATTTACTTTTTTTAGAAAGAGAGGAAGAGAGAGAGAGTTAGGGGGGCTGGAGGGAGAGAGAGAGAATTCCAAGCAGACTCTGTGCTGAGCACGGAGCCCATGGGGCTCGATTCCATGACCCTGAGACCACGACAAGAGTCAGATGCTTAACCAACTGAACCATCTAGGTACCCTAGAAAATAATTTTAGAAAAGCTTAGGAGAAGAAGGAGGTAGGTAGGTGAAAGGAACATTTTCCAGTTATGTAAAGGAAGCAGAACTGCGTATTTGGGGCCAGAACTCTCTTAGGCTAAAATATGGGAGGTAAACCTACATTATAAAAAAATGTGCCTAGCTCCAAAATTTAATGATATAATTATCACTGAAGTTGATGGAAAGCTTTAAACAAGGGAGGCAATTAGTATATATATATATTCAGGAGTCAAGGTGAAGAACAACAAACCTGATTGGAACTAGTAATACCTCTCAACTTGCCAATTTCAAAAAGGTCACGGACTTCTAACAGGAATAGGACATGAATAGAAAGTAAGAATGTGGAGGTGGCTTACCACATTTCGCCCAGAGCTCAGAAAAGTAAACTCCATACCTATAAAATAGTTAACCGATAAGGAAAGTGGGTTAGATTTTAATCCCGCAGTAACCATTAAAGAATGATATGAGTCACCTGATCAGGCATTATGATTGTGATGAGTTTCCAGTACAATAATCACACCTATTTTGGAAGGTGGTGGTTGCATCATTACACGGGCTGCTGCTGCGATGGAAAAAGACATTGGGAAATGTGAACTAGAAAATGTGGTTAGGAGGAGGCATCACCTCTCTTATGCATTTTAATAATTGTCTTTGGAACTTAATTTCGTTTGAGAATTTAGAAGAAACCCCGAAAACAAAGTGCCCATGTAACAGTCAATTTTTTTTTTCTTTAAAAAGCACTTCCCTGCAAATTCTTAGATCCATTGTATCCAAAAGGCCAGAGTATTGCCACCTGAAAGAGATGGCATTTCAGGTCCCTCCAAGACTTCCCACAGAGTCAGCTTTCCTGCCTTTGTTGCCCATTTGATGGGAAAGATAGTCCTTTCTGCATCCATGATAAGTCATTCAGGAGATCTATTTCATCCCATAAGAATCGAAAGGAGAAAGGGGAAGGGAACGCAAGATAAGATTTTTGAAGTTCGATGCTAAAAAATTATTGCTTCGATTAACACCTTTGAACAGCACACAGGATGGCCTGTCTTCAGTCTTCCGTCAAAGCACAGGAACTGGGTACTGGCTCACGGAGCTGAGAAGGGAATGGCCGGCTATTTTTGCAGAGTCACAGATCTCCCTGCAGAAGGTGGAATTTAAATCACACCCAGCCTGGCCTCTGGGGATGTGGGGGTTCTTTATCACGAGGCCCTAGCATGCTGATTGGGTCAGGGTTTCCAAAGTGCTGATTGTTTTTGATCTTGGCAGGAGACTGCTTGTAGCTGAGTCAATGGGGAACCAAAGTATTGTGGAAAGAAATGCACCAGGAACCTGAGAATCTTCCTCATCAGACAGTGACTATTTCAAAGCCATAGGCCAAGTTGCAGGATGCTATAGGACCAAGCATGGGTTTGGGTAACAAGATGACACTAGCATTTCATCTTAAGAGTTACCTTTTGATTTTTTTTACAATGAGACAAAATTTTATTGCTATAAATACTCCTCTATGGCATCATTGTTAATATGCTGAGATTTGCTTTGTGATAAATAAAAGTGAAACAGGAAGTGTTTAGAAAAATGTTTCCTGTTTATAAATATTGGGGAATTTTTGCTGTTTAAAAACATCTGTATTTAAAAGGAAACTAGAAATGTATAGTTTATACTTTATAAAATTGTGATAAATAAAAGTGAAACAGGGAGTGTTTAGAAAAATGTTTCCTGTTTATAAATATTGGGGAATTTTTACTATTTAAAAACATCTATATTTAAAAGGAAACTAGAAATGTACTAATTTACACCTTTATGAAATTGTTGCTCATTTCTCAGTGAAGCAACCTTGGTCATTGTTTAGGCAGGTGTGAAACGAAGTTGCCTTTGCTTCTCATTTATCATCCCAGGAAATAGCAAATGCTTTCAAGGTACTTTTTGAAAGAAAAATTATTAATAGAAGAAATGTCCTTTTTTGGACATACAGATGCTGTCAGTCTTTTAATTTCTTATCTTTAATGTGCAAGTTCTAAGTTTATTATTCATGTAGATGAGAAATGAGTCTCATTGAAAGATTAGGAAAAGATTTTAAATGCGCAAGAGAGGTAATAGCAATTCTATTAAGTAAGGTTTCTGCTTTTTGGCGGGTGAGTTCCCATGGTCCTCACTCAGGACCAGCTAGGGCCCCTGCGGGGGACTCCCTCCTTCCCCTCGATCACTCTTCCTCCTCCTCGGAAATGTGCCTTCCAGGGCTTTGTAATGCAAAATAGACACTTGTAAGAGTTTGGAACTACATCGCTAATTTCCCCCTCCCCTTTTCTTTCTCTGTTATTTTTTTACTCTGATTAAAGTAAACTAGACAAAACAACAACAACAACAACAAAACCCAAAAACAAAAAACCCAACCAAAAGCATACTAAGCAAACCCTATTAACAACTCAACTTGTGCACTTTTCAAGAAGCCTTCCATTGGTGAATGGCTCAGAATGAATCATTTGCATTAGAATGCTCCTTCTGCGGTTTTCTTGTATAACGCTAAAATCACAGTATTTCCTTAACGGAAGCCCAGACAGTGTATGGTTTGTAAAATTACCACAGTTTGTACAACTAGGTCTTTACTTCCATGTAAATTGGTCTCTCAGAATGGTTTCTCAGGATAAGAAAGGAGTCCTGCCCTGCCCCGTGTGTGTGTGTGTGTGTGTGTGTGTGTGTGTGTGTCTGTGTTTTGTTTAGCGGTGAAGTAAGGGCCCTGTGTCTGCTAGCGGAGTTCCAGACCTCGCTCCCAGTACCCTAACCTGCCATATTCTTCATTAGATGTTATAAAACTGAGTACAAACCATCTGACACAGGGACTCCTTCTTCATGAAAGTCACGTCAAGGGAAAGTATCGGTGTGGTATTATGGAGCCATCGCCTCCCGATGTGTGTTGCTCACGTTTGTGGCAAAAATAAATACTGATGCCAATATGCGTTATTGTATGGGGGTCGGTATTATTTTTAATTGTGGTAAAGTACAAACAGCATAATAGTTATCATTTTAACCATTTGTAGCTGTATAACTCAATGGAGTAAAATGCATTCCATCACCACTAATCTATACTCCAAACTTGACCATCGTCCCAAATAAAAACTCTGTACCCATTAAGCAATTAAGGTTTCCTCCCATGCTTCTTATAACCTCTATTCTACCTTTCTGGATTTGCCTATTTTAGGTACCTCATATAAGTGGAATCATCAAATATTTGTCCCTCTGTGTCTGATTTGTTTCACTAAGTATCATATTTTTAAGACCCATTCATGCCGTAGCTATATCGAAACTTCACGCTCTCTATGGCTAACACTATCCCATTGTATGTACTTACCGTATTTTGTTTATTCACCTGTGGATGGGCTCTTGGACTGTTTCCACCTTTTGGCTATTGTGAATAATCTTGCCACGAACAGGTGGGTACACCTCCCTCTTGGAGTCCCTGATTTTAGTTTTGGGGGATGCATATCTGGGAGTGAAACTGCTGGGTCCTCTGGTCACTCCCTGTTTAACCTTTTGAGAAACTGCCAGCCTGTTTTCCACAGCAGCGACATCATTTCTGTGAAATCACAACGTGGACTCTGTGTCCGGTCAAGTTCCAGAGTGCCTTTTGTCATTTCCAAGAGTACGGTCATTATATGTCCTCAAAATATTTCTTATAGGTCATGCTAATGGCAATGGAAGTATTCTGGTGGGAGCTGGATCTCTGCTATTCTGAGAAATTCACTGAATTTTTTGCCCAGATAGAAATGATTTTAATGAGAATATTCCACAGAGAGAAACACAGTGATCCACGCTGTGCATTTTCCCCAGGTAGCTTCTCCCTGTTTTCTCTGCCTCTTCCCTCCTGCTTCTCTCCTTTTCTCTTTGCTTCCCTTTCAGCTACCCTTCATATCCTACTAAATCAAACTGGAGCCCCGAGCACAGTATTGCCACCCCCCAATCCTCGGAACCCTATTTCCTATTCTCATTTCCACCTCTATCCCTACTTCGGTCACCATGAAGGACACAACATGCTTCTTGTCCACGCTTTTCCACGGTTGGTCGGCCTCGGACTTGGGCGTGGAGAAGCACACCTGATCTCTATTTATTCACTTTCAAACCTCGCACCTCTGGCCACCTCCTTCACAGCATCTTGGTTCCAGCTCTCTTCTGTTCTCCTACCTAATGCACCCTTCTCTGGGTCGAGGAAGGCAGTCTGGGCTTCAGGGACAAGTCCCAGGCTGCTGCCTTTGGTTGGGGAGGTCCACAGGGAATGCGGGTGGGATGTTGAAGGAAGAAGGAGGGAGAAGCCAGGGAATTCTGTCCTGGGCCCTGCTGTCGGGTCACTTGGGACTGGTTGTGGCCTTTGACGAATGCTTGCTTCTCTACAGGAGTCCATCCGCCCTATCCCCTTGAGTGAGCATTTGTGCGGTGGGGCTGGGATGGTAGGGGCCCCTATTGCTACTAGCTCTGGGGTCCTGGTTATGGTTTCCCTGCTGCACACCTCTATTTACAGAGCTCCCTCTGCAAGCAGTCTTCTCCAGATCCCTCCCTTGCAAGCCCCCTCTGTTTCTTCCCGGGCACACACTGCCCCATGGTCCTTCAGCACACTGGGTGGAAGCTGATGTCCACCTCCAGGTCCCGGGAGTGGTTTGCCCCTCCTTTATGGAACTTAATAGGTAACATATTTTAGTGATTTATGCATATATTTTAACTCCCATTTTTAGGTTATAAATTTCCTATGGAAAGATATTGTGTCTCACTTGTTTTTGTATTTCTTGTGTTCCTTCTCTGAAAGAATGATTTTTTTTTAATGACTACTATAAAAGCCACACTAAGATGAATACCTTTGGTTTTAGGTAAGGGATTTTGACAGCCGTAGCTGATCCATCATGCCCACGGTGTACGTTGGAGGATACACTTTGAAAGGTCACCCAATTTCAAAGAAAGAAAAAATGTTGGGATGTATTAAAAGCAAATGAAAATTATATTATTGAAATAGCTGTAATGACCTTAATTAAATTGAGAATTTGAAAATGAATAGCTGCTTCTGTACAGAATCATTAATTTTGAGAGGGCTGGAGGTTGTGCTGTTTTAGGCCATGACAAATAGATAATTAAACCCATAGCAGAGCATTTCTCTCATGCAATATATTGGGTACACATAAATTTCAGATGGAAATTTATGAAGCAACATCTTGAAAAAGATTTTGTTCGAGTTGGGCATTTTAGGCTGTTTGTACCCTCTTATCCCTCCCCCCACCCCGATGTTATTTCTGTTGGTCCATAGACATGTGGTGACATCAATCAGATGAAAAAAACAACTCTTTCCTAGCCTGAAATCCCTTCAACAGCTTTCTCAGTGGTGTCTGCTCACTCTCACTGGGCCCCACCTCCCGTCTTCCCCTTAATAAATTCACTGTGCCCGAGGGCTGTCCCCACAGCCTTCTCAGAATCAGCAGTGATCATCATGAGAAGTCCAGCCATCGATTCTTGGTCCTCCTCTGGTCAGTCACCCAAGACACATCTGACATGGTAGACCAGACTTTCCTTCTCAAGACACGGTGTTTGCTTTACCCCAGGCACACCTCTCTTCTCGCTCTGTCCCCTGATACCAGCAGCCATCTCCATGTCCCCTTTCGGGGCTGCCTTTCCTTTTCGCGCCCGCTTCCTGCAGCCCGCCTCACGACCCCTATTCCTTCTCCACCTTCTCCACCTGCTCGTGGCCCAACTGACATTCAGCCCCAGCCTGGAGCTTGACCGGGAACGTGAGACCAGGACAGCACTTAGCCTGCTCCTCAGCTCTGTCCCGGAAGGGCAGAAGGCATCTCAAACCGTGAGGATTCTCCAGAGAAACAGAACCAGTGGGATACGGAGAGAGAACTCTAACAGGAGATTTACGATAGGAAGTGGCCGAGGTCTACTGTGTGCAAGCCACAGACGGGAACGCTGCTGGTGGGACTGGGTCCAGGTCCGAAGCCCTGAGAACCGGAGCACCCGAGTACGAGAGCAGGGGAGACGCAGGTTCCAGCTCTAAGAGCAGCCTTGCCCTTTTCTGCTTTTTTCTTCCAATCGAGCCCTCCGTGGACTGGGTGATGCCTGCCTGCTTTGGCGAGGGCGATCTTCTTCACTCAGGTTACCAGATCAAATGCTAATCTCTTCTGGAAACATCCTCACTGGCACGACCAGAAAAAAAATTTTTTTTTAAAGCTTTTATTTATTGACAGACAGACATCACAACTAGGCAGAGAGGCAGGCAGAGAGAGAGAGGAGGAAGCAGGCTCCCCGCCGAGCAGAGAGCCCGATGCGGGGCTCGATCCCAGGACCCTGAGATCATGACCTGAGCCGAAGGCAGCGGCTTTAACCCACTGAGCCACCCAGGCGCCCCACGACCAGAAAAATGTTTTACCAGCTATCTGGGTGCCCCTTAGCTCAGTCAAATTGACGCACAAAATTCACCATCCCTCTGGGCAAGTGCAATGAGGGATTCTTGCTTTTCCCTCCCTCCCCGAGCCTGCGCTTACAACTTGCTTCTCCACTAACAGCATCACCATTGTTCACCTGCAGTTAGTCTCAGCTTTCTTCCCCGAGTCCTCTCTCTCTCTCCCTCTCTCCTTTATAGCGATATAAATATAAAATTTTGTGTGTAGGTGAATAGTGGATCACTTGCTCCTTCCCCGTCTTTAAACACCCAGGTCTGTCTCCTCACCTAATCATGCATTCATTTGCGTCTACTTCTAGAATTTTACATAATTATACAAGAACATGCAAATATTTAGTCTCAGTTTTCCTTTTTTTAATGTAAAAGGTAGCATATTCAATATACGCAGAAGAATTCTTTTTTTTTTTAAAGTCAGGTTTATTGAAGTATAACTTATATTCAGTAGACCGTAAAAATGTGTCGAGTTCAACGACTTTTGGCAAATGCTTATGATCACGGAAGCACCACCAGGATCAAGATCTAGAATGGGCCGTCACCCCTTAGGAAGGTTCCTTCCTGCGCCTCTGAAGTCAGTCCTTTCCCACGGCAGCCTGTCTCTGAGTTGCATGAGGGTATCTGGCCTTATTCCGAGGCGGATTTGAGTGCGATTGCGGGCGGGCAGTCTCTGCGCTGGGCTGCTTTCCCTTGGCGCGCATCAGCTCTTTATCCAGCCGGCCCCCGTCTCCATGGTTTGTTCCTTCCTCCTGAAGGCCATTCCTTCCTATGGATGTTATGCCTTGTTCCTCTCGCGCTTTTCTTGTGGGTTCCTGGAAAGGCTTCTCCTGGCTCCCACTGCTGTGAGGCAGTCTGTTGCATGGCTCTACCATGAGCTACTCTGTCTCCTGGAACCAGGCCCCATCTTGTGTTTGAGCCGTAGCCAAACCCCTCCAGGCCTGCTCCTTGCTAAGGACCGGGCGTGGCAGAGCGACTGAGGCAGCCATTCCCTGCATGCGTGAGACTCCTTGGCCCACGTGGGCTCAGGATTCCTTCCAGGCCTTGCCCAACCTCCCTCAGACTGCATGGTGGGGTAGGAAGCTTCCACCCAGCCCACACTTGGGGGTGAGGGGAGACTTGTAGGCCCGTCTGGGGGTTCTCCCAGCCTTCCTGCCTCCTGCCTTGTCTCCACCAGGCGTCTCCATGATAAGACCCTTGCCTAGTGTACCCCGTCTTGTCTTCAGCTTCTGAAGACCCAGATTAACACAGCCCTGGGTTTCCCCTGCAGCCCCTCTGCTCCACACTCCTGGCGTCTCTCTCCTGGACCCCACAGCAGTCTTCTGGCACGCATCCGTGTTTCTGGAGACTTCTTTGCCACACAGATCACAGTCTTTGACAAATGTAAAGCAGATCCTGTCATTTTCTGCATACAGCTTCAGAGTCTCCGTCACACTTACACATTCAAACCGTAATGCCCCTGCAGGATCGAATCCTGGTCTTCCTCTGCCATCTCACCCCTTCCTTTTACAGTCACGCTGTCATCCCAGGGCTCATCCCAGGAGCCCTGGCTCCTCCTCCCGGCAGATCTCTGAATACTCTGTCCCTTCTCACCATTCCGGGGGCTGGTTCACTGTCGCTTCCTTGGGGAGGACTTCCTTATAACTCCCCCAGCCTCACAAGGTGGTCCACATCCCCTGACCCCCTTTAATTCTTTCATAAGAAATGTAACTCTTTGAATGTTTATTATTGGTTATTTGTTTACTTGGCAATGATCCGTGTCCTCTCCAGGAAGATACGTCCATGTTCTGCATTATTTCTCCATCACCTAGAACGTTGTCCAATACTTCATAGATGCTCACTAGTTATTTGTGTAATGAATGAGTGGGTGTGTTTTAGGGGCTAATAAAAATGGCAAATTTGATGTGTCTGGTGGATACAAGTTTGGGTGAACACATGACTATTCTTTATACTGGCGATGGTCCAAGAGGAGAGAGCTGGGAGAACACAAAGCAGCATTTCTGTATCCTGGTGGAGGCAATGTCTCCCAGGACTGCCGGGTGGTACTGAAAGGCACATTCGCATCTGAGCGACTTGTGAATTACATGGAAAATTCATCCATGTTGTCATTGACTTGAGTGTGATCCTTCAGGTAGGAACAGACTTGGTGGTAGATCCATACGCTGTTGGAAATTGGGCATCCCGGCTCAGGAAACAGGGAGCAGTCAGTTGTTACTGGAGTAAAATGGAGGTGGGGTGTGTAGGGGGACTTACTGAGGTAGAAGATAAAAACAAATCTGTGTTCCCAGTGGCTGTGTTGAACTAAACACCCTCTGAAAAATGCATGTCAAATGAATCTTTTTTCCCCTTCCCTTTTTTTTTTTTGGATGATCATGATGATTAACACTACTTTATAAGCGTCAGTCCACATCTGCTACAAAGCAGAGTGGGAGCTCTTTCGCCCACTGATATAACCTTTAGGTGAATGAACTCACCCTCCTAAGTTCCTGTTCCTTGTTTTTTTTTTTTTTTTTTATGTTGTTGATTTTTTTTTTCTTTTGAGTCAGCAGAGTAGAAGCCAAAAAATGGTTGAGATTAAATGATTAAGCCAACTAATTATAGCTTTTAGTTACGCTCTTTTTCCTGGGATTGCAGACATTTATGTTTGTTAAGAATTTTCCTGACCTGTCATTACAGTACTACTCCAAAATGCTGAAAAATTTCTTTAGTATTTGGTGAATTTCACATATGACTTGCATTTAAATATGCTCATTGAAATGTATAGATTTTGCTGAAGAATATTCATCTTGAAAAACAATCACCAAAGGCTATGTGTCGTGGGGTTCCTTCTGGGTTTGAGGATGAGAACTGCTCCTAGATTGATAATAAATAAAGGTCAATTTGGCTAAATAGAACACATTTCATGCCATATTCCACATTTTTAAAATAATTTTAAAATAAATCTGAGAGATGACATGAAGAAAATAACCATGAATGTGATATAATTTAGATTCATTCCTTTGTCAAATGATGTGAAAAATCCATTTGTTGCCTTTCTTTTAGGAATGAAGTGAAATCTATAAAGTTGTAAAAGCAGAAAAAAAGTAGATCTAGGAGCATCCGATGTTATCTCTGAGGGCAGAAACTTGAATATTTTAGGGTTTTTTCCCCCTTAAAAATATGAATTCTTTTTTTTTTTTCTTTCGAACGTGTTAGCACCCAGTTTCCTCCTCCTGTGCTCTCCTACAATCTGGAACCGTGTGCAGGTCCAAGCTTACCTGAAAACGGAAACTATAAAAATTGATATTAAATTATTTTTTTAAAATGAGCAAGCTGAGTTTAATGAGTTAAGAAGACAGAGAGCGCTGATACAGATGCGGGATGCTTTCCTTTTTGAACTCTCTCTGTGGTCAATTACCTTGTGATGCCTCCGAGTCTAAGATGGCTTTAGCTGAGCTGAGTCAATGAAATATTTATGGATCAAAGGGTCCTGGAGACGCTTCCTATGGGAACGTGTATAATAATATAGTATTTATACAGCGCTGTCTTTGATGTGCTCAAAGACTGTTACAGACATTATATACTTCATCTGTACCACCCGTGAAGCAGGTTGGGGGTAAGAATGAATCTTGTTTACAAATGAGTAAAAGGAATACAGAGCAGGACTCTGCTGAGGTTCACAGCGGGGCAACGAGAGAGCAGGAAACCCCTGTCTCTTCAAAGGTGCAAGGAGACAGATTCATTTCATCGTGTCCACATGGACTTTTCCTTCCAAACTTCTGATTTCTCTGGATACCCACTATGTGGGGCTTGATGACCTTCCAGTTGCCCAGTTCTGTCACGGAATCCAAAGTCACAGGTCGCATGACTGAAGGAGGGCGGTCAGGCTCTATAGAGAGGTGAACCTCCTTAGAGGTGAACCTCATTAGAGAGGTGAACCTGAACTAGTAAGTTAATTCATGCGTGCTTCGGTTTCTACATCCTTGAGATGAAGATTTAGCCTCTGCTTCATGGGCTTGTACTGGGAACCAAAGGAGGGGACGCGGAGCCCGGCAGCGAGCAGTTCCTCAGCCCATGGGCCGGCCCAGGGGAGTCCCCGAAGGTGGCAAAGATAGCAACTGGCCTCTTTCCTGCCTGCCTGGCCGTTCGGTAGGTTTGTGATACAAGCCCAAGAGTTGGAAATTCTGTCCTTATTACAGAGTCGGATGTTTGAGTTCCGTTTTCCATTTTAGGTATTATTATTAGAAGGGTGCCTTCCTTCACTACGATAGCTTTGACCCCAGGGTGTGTTGCCGGAATAGGCGGGCAGGCTGGAGGGCATTCAGGCTCCACGGTGTGGGACCGGGAGCAGCGCCTGCAAATTGGGTTGTGTGCATGGAATCGGGGGCTGGAGGGAGGCACCATCCTGGGCCAAGCCATTCTGAGCTGCTTCCTCCCTGGAGGAAGGTGAGAGCTGCCAAGTCCCACAGGACACAGGACACAGGACACAGGGTGGGAAAGGAACAGGGACTTAATATGGTAATGAGAATGATAGGGACTCTTAATCTAAAAACACGGTTAAAATTATAGATCTGTATCTATCTATCTATCTATATCTATCTATCTACCTATCTATCTATAAAGAAATTTAAAAATACATTTAAATATGTTGCCAGAGGGAAGCTTGAGGTCCTGTGTAACAGCGCCCTTCTGGATTGCATCCACTGGGGGCCTCGTGGCCTTTCTCTAGGAACACACATTCACCCCCAAGAATGTCAGTGATAGGCATGTGCTTTACTAACAGAGCAATCAATGTATAGAACCAAGGACTGAAGGAAGGGAGTCATGATATTTATGTGCAATCCAAAATTTACATTGTTAATTCTGATATGACTGACCCGGAAATATATTCAATGATGCAGCTTTACATGCACTAAAAATTAGCAATTGAATTTGTCCCATGTTTTTGTGCCTGGGTATGTATACACGGATACACTGCGTGAAGTTTTGTATGCAAACCTTGTACGCCAATGACATCCTGGTTATCCTTTATTTAATAAAAGGTAGTTAAATAGCATTGAATAAACACACAACATTTTAGAAGCAGACCTGGGAATATTTATATATTTAGCTAACAGGTGAGGTAAGAAAAACTGATCTCTAAAGTGAACCATTGAAAGTTGTCACAAAGGTCATGCACTAAATAACTAAAATTAATGAAATAACATTTTCAAGGTAAGGATTCATCATATTTCTTTTTTTTTTAAAGATTTTATTTATTTATTTATTTGACAGACAGAGATCACAAGTAGGCAGAGAGGCAGGCAGAGAGAGAGAGAAAGAGGAGGAAGCAGGCTTCTTGCTGAGCAGAGAGCCCTATGCGGGGCTCCATCCCAGGACCCTGGGATCATGACCTGAGCCAAAGGCAGAGGCTTTAACCCACTGAGCCACCCAGGTGCCCCAGGACTCATCATATTTCTTAGGAGCAAATTACGAGGGGGAATGGGACTGGATGCAGTATAGGCAATTGTGTGCCCAAAAATTGGCTCTCAAAAAAAAAAAAGGGATAATTTGTATTCTAGCAAAAAACAGTCCCGAAGTTGTGTTTGCCCCTGCTTCTTGTGTAAACGTTCCCCCCACAGCAGGTGTAGGTTGCACATGTGATGTCACCGGAGGAAGACAGAAGACAACGAAGGAGAGAAGGAGGCAGCCCCCACACACCCTGGAGAGGGCCGTGGGCAGACCATTGCAAGGGCAGATCATGTCGAGGGCAGGGACAGAAAAACTATAAACACTTTGGCAAGAGGACACGAAAGCTCAACATTCTGGAATTGAGACGGGAGCAAGGAGCGGTTCTCTCCAGCACAAACAGGGCACAGTCATTCACAAACACACAGATACTCTGAATAAAGAGCCAAGTCAGCTCAGCCTTAAGGCTGAGAGTGTCACCTGCAGACCACACTTCCGGCCCATCTGCGAGGGGTCCCTTGTGGGACTGCAGGGCTCCCACTTCCTTTCTGTAAGAGGTAAGCTGGCATGTCAGCCTCACGTGGTAGCTGAGCAGTGAAGAGATACCACGTGTGGAGTGTGGAAGAAGCGCTGGCTTCCGTTATGGGCCGGATTGTGTCCCCCGAGTTCCATATGTTGAGGTCCCAACTCCCAGGACCTCCAGATGTCACCATTTGGAAGCAGGGACTTGGATGATGTCCTCAAGTTAAGACGAGGCCATGAGGGTGAACCTGGTGTCCTTCCAGGAAGAAAAAGATCACAGGGGTTCCCTGGCAGCGGCAGTCTGCCAGCAAAGTGGAGAGGACAGGGTAAACCCCCCCCTGTGGGCACCGCAGTCTTGGACTTCCAGCTTCCAGATCAGTGAGAAAATACGGCCGCCCAAGCCCACTGACACACACAGCACGTGCAAAGGCTTGGAGCTACTATTAGTGAGTTGTATTATCTGTTTCAAGCATTCAGAGGAACAAAGAAAGGAAGCAACCAGAATAAAAACAACACACAAAAAAGTCGTGTGGGATATGAAGGTAGGGAAAAATGTAGTCATTTGGAATGACCTGTTTTCTGAAGATTTCTTATGAAGAGCGTTGTGATGTTGTTCTTACTTTTGGGGAAAAATTTAATTACGTTGTATCATGTTACCTTAGCAACAAAGACGCCCCCTTAGAGGGGAGCACGTGTGTGTGTGTGTGATTGGCGTCGGGCTTATTGGTGTTTGTCCTGTGTGTATATTGAAGAGGTCTGAAAACAGACGGGCTTCGTACAGTAATGCGCGTATACCGAAGGGTGGTTCCTTGGGATATTTTAGGTTTGCAAGCAAATCTGCACATTTACTATGTCCTGGAAGGCCGTACGTTAACATATCACCTCTAACCCTGTCTTGCTTTGCGTGTATATTTACTGAGGATGTTGTTTTGCTTCTTTTTCCTTGCTCCAGTATTAAGTAAACCATCACAGACAGAAAAGCCTTCTGACCTCTTGGGGGTGAAGTCCTAGGTCAAAGGCCATTTCTTCAAAAACAAGATAAATAGGTCTATTAACTCATGGGGAGAAAAAAAAATGGTTTCTCTCTTGACTCTGGAAGTGGGCTCGCTGTGTTTCCCATAAGCACGTGCCGACAGTGCCTGGGATGAAGACTAGAATTTCCCCATTTGCAGTGACCTTCCCCGCAGGACAGCCTCCAGGAAAATCCGAAGTGTGGTCTCGAGCTGCGTACACATGCAGTCAGATCCAGCTGTAAACACACGACGCGATCCACACGTAATATACTGGAAACATAGCACTTGGGGTGCTTTTTACCAGAGTCATTAAAACGGCTCCATGAACGCTGACGAATGATGTGAACTTGAGGCGAAACATTTGTGGGACTACTTGGCTACCTTTAAAAATCCACCTTCAGAACAGGAAGAGAATTATGTAGATGAAAGACCTCATTAAAGTATAAATAATGAAGCACATTGCTTTAGAGAGGCAGGGAATCAGGTCTGTCCAGCTAAGACTTCTCAACATTTAAGACGGAGAAGGGTCGCTTAGAGAGCTTATTAAGACGTCAGCTCTGTTTCTGCCGGTGTGGAGGTCTGCGCGGGGCCCGGGACTCTGCATTTTTACCAGACTCCTGGTGATGAAACTGCTGGCGTCCGTCCCGCACTTTAAGTGGGACACCTGTCTAGGTCTTGAGCTCTGAGACCGGGAGCTATCCTACTCCTCTTTGTACATCTGGGGCGCAGCGTGGCGAATACCTCTGACAGCGGACCTCGGGAGGTCAGCAGGGAGGAAGACAGAGGCATGCAAAGGCAGAATGCAAAGCTGAGACAGGTGCATTTTGCTTCTGCTCTGTTCCCGGGGTCTCCTATGGTGCTAGGATTACAGAAAGCTGGAAGCACTTCTAGCATTCTTAAGTTCTCTATGGGTTCAACAAGAACTGATGATCGGAGGCAAAAAAGGGAGTTTTCTATTCAAAACAAGGAAGTACTTTTGAAGAATCAGAGCATTCAAATCACGAGTGGTCTGAGGTCGTGGGTTTTCTGTCCCTGGAAGTGCTCAGGCGGGGGCAGGATGGCCATCGTCCGTTTCCCTGTGCCTGGCTGCTAGGACTAGAGAACATTTAAAATTTCTCTCAGTCCTAAGATCCTTCGGGAGTAAAGGCCGAAGGAGATGGAGGTTGTCCTTCAGGCAGTGGTTTAAATTCTGGCATGTTCCTTCTCTGAGCGTCAGTTTGCTTCTCTGGAAAAAAAAAAAAGGCTGTAACCGTGCCTGCCAGTGTTGATGTGAGAATTCAGCGCAATTTTTTTCTTAAACGAAAGTGGCACGAACTAGAGAGTAGACGTTCAGTAATTGCTGTTTGTTCGGCATAGTGGTGTGCTAGTCAGTGTTTAACAACAGCCCCTCCCCGCTTCCAGCTGTAGCTGATCGTGTTGCCTGCCGATTTCCACGGGGAAAATATTCTAAATAGTCCTGTCATGGCCAATTTCAAGGTAGCGGTGGTTGAACCGCCGGCTTGCGGAATTCCTGGGAGCTCACCGGTGGGCTCTTGGGAGTCCCTGAAGTGAGTCAGCTCAGCACACCGCTGCATCCAGGGCTCCCGTCTCACCTCTGTTTGTGACCCTGAAGCATAAAAGAGCATCCCTTTCCAACCACTCCTATCCCCTTATGTGAAGCAGAGGGACTCAACATCTTAAGAAACCTCGCAAAGAAGACATACAAATGGCTAACAAACACATGAAAAATTGTTCATCATCACTAGCCATCAGGGAGATTCAAATTAAAACCACATTGAGATACCACCTCACACCAGTTAGAATGGCCAAAATCAGCAAGACAGGAAACAACATGTGTTGGAGAGGATGTGGAGAAAGGGGAACCCTCTTATACTGTTGGTGGGAATGCAAGTTGGTGCAGCCACTCTGGAGAACAGTGTGGAGATTCCTGAAGAAATTAAAAATAGAGCTTCCCTATGACCCTGTGATTGCACTACTGGGTATTTACCCCAAAGATACCGTTGTGGTGAAAAGAAGGGCCATCTGTACCCCAATGTTTATAGCAGCAATGGCCACGGTCACCAAACTGTGGAAAGAACCAAGATGCCCTTCAACGGACAAATCGATAAGGACGATGTGGTCCATCTATACAATGGAGTATTATGCCTCCATCAGAAAGGATGAATAACCCACTTTTGTAGCAACATGGATGGGACTGGAAGAGATTATGCTGAGTGAAATAAGTCAAGCAGAGAGAGTCAATTATCATATGGTTTCACTTATTTGTGGAGCATAAGAAATAACACGGAGGACATTGGGAGAAGGAGAGGAGAAGTGAGTTGGGGGAAATCGGAGGGGGAGACAAACCATGAGAGACTGTGGACTCTGAGAAACAAACTGAGGGTTTTGGAGGGGAGAGGGTAGGAGGTAGGGTGAGTCTGGTGGTGGGTATTAAGGAGGGCACGTATTGCATGGAGCACTGGGTGTGGCACATAAACAACGAATCTTGGAACACTGAAAAAAAAAAAACAACCAAACAAACAAACAACCTCTCAGGTTGGGTGAGAAAGGACTCGAAGGAGGAAGCAGGACTTGGGCTGGGGATCAGCTTACCTGTGGACGAGGTCACGCTCCAAGAAGCTGGCACCAGGTGGGTGACTCAAATGTTCTTTGGTGAACTCAGGAGCTGCACAGATTTGCTCCTACAAAAAAAGTGGATGGGAAACTACTGTGAAATAGCAGGTAATGTGGGACCGGAACCAGCCAAATAGTGGGCAGGTGCATTAAAACAGATGGCTTTTTCTTGAGTGTGTGCTTCTAAAATTTTTAGTGTTTAAAACTCTCTGATGTATCTCTCAGATTAAAGTGCTATATTCATGAACATAATTACTCCATAGTCCTTTGTGAAATGAATTTTGAATTTTAAAACCATATTCTTCCAAATTAGCCATTAAATATATGAGCATTTCTATTTGAATTTAATTCCATTACCTGACAAGTGTTAGTTCTTCATAATAATGACAGAAGTGTGATTAGATCATTAAGTTCAATGCCTCAGAACTGTTTTCAAACGATACACCCTTCATGCATGTGTATTAAGGTCCTGATGCAAGACCAGGAATCAAACATATTTTACAATCACTGCTGAAAGAGTGAATTCTCTGGCCAGGTTGATTCCGGGTCATATGCCTAATTTCCTTCTGCCATTTATGAAAGAAGACAGAAACGGTGAATGGGAATATTGGACGTGTTCATTCTTTAAAATGCGAGGAAAAAATATTCTATAGTGGAAAACAACAATCTTCTGGTCTTTATATTTCAACACCAGCTCTTCTGATTAGCGGGCGTGTTTTTTCATGAAATGATCTTACACAATGACGACATGTTTCAGATTGGATTATTCGCAAGTTTGGTAAGAGCAATTGTTTTGCCTGATTTCTAATCATATACAAAATGATACTGCAGCTATGAATTCTACTTCACTTTTCTCCACTTTGGGGTTATTTATGGATCAGAACTTTTTGGAGGTCCTACCTAAATTAAATGGCTAGAGGAAATTCATGCCTGGGGGGGTAATGTTAGTGCTCGAATATTCATTATATCCTTTTAAAGAACATATAGGTAACTTTGATTCTGTTTCTTCTTCCTGGAAATGCTGTGTGCTGATAAAAGGGGTGCTGGTCATAAATATGGAGGGTCCCAAATGAAGCTGAATTCTCTCTGGACTGGCCTGACTTTGTCTTTTTAATCTGGACCTCAGGATGGTTCCAGAAGTTGAGGCAACTTTTTAACGTAATACCCAAGCGGGTTCTTTTAACTTGAGGTTTATAAGGAAAACAAAAGGATTAGTTGAGCAGAACTGAATTCATGCTCTGGGATGAGCCACGCAGAACTCCAGAGTGGGTTTTAAGAGCTAAATCATGTACAAATACTTGAAGAAAATTATACATAATTTATGGCATAATTGCCTCGTGAATCCTGTGTTAACTAAAATCCTCTCGTGTCTTGTACGGGTGTGGAAGCAGCTCTGAGATGGCACTGATGGGATTCTGCCCTGTGCTGGCTTCCTTGTTTTGGTCCCCTCTCCCATCCAGTTTGTCTACTTCTGAGGTGTCCCTACGGACAACCAGAACAGCCCATGTCCCAGGTGAGGCGACAGGTCTTGCGTGCAATTTCAGCCTCCCACCTCCAGCAAGAAGGATGGTTTGGAAGCAGATGTGCCAACGTTGAGGTCACTCACAGGTCCGCGGCCCCTGACCTGGATGTCCTGCACTGTTCCATTCATCGGGTCTGCTTTCGTATATTTATAAACCGGAAGCCCTTCCCCTCAATGAACCTGCCAAAAATCCATTGACAGTTCAGCCTGATGACATGGATCCCTGGTTTCTAGGAATTAAGGGGGGTTGGGGAAGGTGATGTGAGGATGGCCCCCCAGGCAGGAGGGTATCTCTTGAAACACCTGTTTCAATATTATCAAAGCTTTCAGGGTTTGGACAGACAGGTCCCTGCTTCTCTTTCTTTCGCCTTCACATTGGTTTCTTCTCGGGGTCACAGCAAACATGATTTTCTGCCTTGTTCTCAATGATTTGAGGCCACTCTTAAGATATAGAAACCGCCACAACTCTGAGCCTCATGCCGTGCTTGCCACCAGCACGTTTCCCACTCAGATGCTGTGCTGGGCATGGATATTTGAGGATGGCGATATTTAAAACTCCTCCTACAAGCTCTTCTCTTCTGCCCTGGAGAATAGAAGACCCAAATCTATGTGACCCAGGTCACCCTCTGCTTAGATGGTGGTGGAGGCTTGTTCTCAGGGGGATACAGACGGAATGACTAGGGTGATACTTGGCTCTTGGTGTTCAAAATGGAAGTGTTTCAGAAACCTATAGCCTTGTAAGTCAGACTGGATTTACAAATTCATTTCTTTCCACATTTCCCCTATTAATGACCAGGCTTGGAGACTTGGTTGACAGAGAGGAGGGAGGTGGGAGGCAAATCAACAATGTGGCTCCCGATGTCTCCCCTCTCTCACCATTGGCCTGGGGTGATGCATTGAACAGCAACAGGAAACCTCACCATCCCCGGATGAGGGACTCCTAAGACCCTCCCCCTGTCTGTTCTTTCATGTTTCTAATTATGAGTGCCTCCTACAGGCACCTCATACATGCTTATTGACATGCTGAACCCAGGATTAAGTATTGTATACATGCAGAAAGCTAACTAGGACCATTTCTCAATGTATTAGCCATGATATGGTTATGATATTTTAGTGAGTTTTCCAGAATAAATGAAACAGAGTTAGTTCCGGTTTGATCCCTTCTGTATGTTGGCCCCTCAACTTCTACCTTATTTCTCCTGCCACCTGCTGCCCCACCCAGAAGACAAGAGATGGAGAGCAGTGTCGTTATGCCACGGGTACCACAGACCGCTGGGGCTAAAGCAGGCCCAGGGATGAAACACATGACAGATGAGGAGGCCTTCGTGAAGGACACTTACAGAGGTGAATTAAGAGAGCTGACTGGGGTGTTAGGGATCCAGTGGCCAGCGCCCCCTGGGAGGCCTCCCAATCTCTAGGGCCAAGGAGGCAAGGTGAGGAAGTGTTCCCTGAGGCGCGGTGACCTGAAGCTTCGGAAGAGGCCCCTGACCGAGCTCTGGTGGCAGAGATGAGGCGCTGCTAGACACCTGCCATCTCCAGCTTTACGCAGGCCCCGTGATCCAGGGCCAGACCGTAGGTGGCCTCCCCGTCTGTGTCCTGGGAAATGGTTTCCTGCGAGGAACCTCCCTTCCCCATGTGAGTGGGTGGAACTGAGGCCGCCTCCCTCGTCGGGCGAGGACAAGGCCAGGCGCAGACCCTCACAAGTCCCATTCTCGGCCTCATGAATGATTCGCGGAGCTGCTTATGCCCGCTGGCCAGTGGGAACAAAATGCTTGTTAATAAACTTGGGTTAAGCTTCTCTTCTGCCTCCAGGTGCACAAACATTGGTCCATCCTCAGCCTGAGCCCGCCGACACCCACTCTCCCCCACCCCTGGGAACAAGCTGGCCTCAGAGTCCCGCGTTCTCTGATGTACAATAAGCTCACGGGCCCATCACCCACTCCCCCCACGCCAGGCTCCTTCTATCCTTGTTTCTCTCTCTTCATCAAAGGAAACCCCCATCTGCCTAACTCTGGAGGCACTTGCAGCTCTTATGGTCATGACATTCTCCCTGTTTCCGTGGTCGCTTGCCCCCAGCCCCCTACAGTAATTCTTCCAAATAAAATCTCTCCTTCGCAAGTCCAATTTTGTTGTTGTTGTTATTTGATAAGACACAGTATCAAACAGGAAGGAAGTGGGGAACAATCACCCTGACCTCTCTTGTCTCGCTCTCCAATTTCCCACAAGTGCCTCCCATTTCCCGAAGCTGACAGGAAGTCAACAGGCTCAGCCCTTCGGGGAACATCAGGACAGAGAGCAGGGAGAAAGGTGAGGGTGGTGGTGGGGGCTGGGGGTGCACAGAGAGGAGGGGACACGGCGGGGGGGGGCTAGGTCTCCTTGGTTTTACTTCCCTTTCCTAAGGTGGCGCCTTTGTCCTGCTGTTTGAGCACCCCGGGTGGGGCCTTCCACTTTAGCTGACTTCTGTACCACAGATTTGTCCTGAAACGTCTTCCATACTTTTAAATTCAGAAACCACTATTGAGAGTTTGAGGCATCTTACCTCAGACTTGAATATATGTATGTTGTACACACATATATACCCAAACATATATGTAATTTATTTTTGTTTTTTAAGATTTTATTTATTTATCTGACAGACAGAGATCACAAGGAGGCAGAGAGGCAGGCAGAGAGGGGCAGGGGGTGGGGGGAAGCAGGCTCCACGCGGAGCAGAGAGCCCGATGCGGGACTCGATCCCAGGACCCTGAGATCAAGACCTGAGTGGAAGGCAGAGGCTCAACCCACTGAGCCACCCAGATGCCCCCTGTACGTAATTTCTTAACAAAAATGGTTTCATAGAGTCTATCTAATTTGGCAACTCCCTTTTTAAACTTAGCAGTGTGTTGTGAATGCCGCTTGGTGTGAGCCTATTTAATTATCCTTCACTGATAAAAAGTCACCTTGCTTCTAGTGTTTTCTCCGCTATAAATCATGTTGCAAAGAACGTCTATATTTTTTCATGCATTTGTGTGAGTTTTTCAATTGGATAGATTCTTAGAAGTGAGACTGTTAAAGAATATGAACATTACATATTTTAATAGATATTGCAGTTTTTTCCTTCCAAAAAATTAGCGGATTTTTGTACTCCCACTCGCAGCATGTGACAGAACTTGTTTTCCCATACTCTTGCCAACACCGGGAATTATTAATCTTTTAACCACTGCCAATTAAAGAGTTGAAAAATGGTATCTTATTGTTATTTGAATTTAATTATTTGTGAGTTTGATTAGGTTCTCAAATGATTAATGGCCACTTCTGTTTCGTCTTCTGTGAAAAGACTCTATATCCCCTGCCCAATTAAAAATAGATGAGGTACTCTTTCCCCACTGACTTGTAAGGTTTCATAACGTCAAGAAAATTAGCTGTTGTCAGATGTGTTGTAAATATTATTTTTTCAGTTTTTCCATTCACTTTTTAAAGTTTACTTGTTTTCGATATAGAATTAATTTCCTAGATGTGTATTTATAGAAATTATATAACAATAATATGTTTTTAATAGAAATTGTATCTAGGTAGGTAGGTAGATAGATTTTACTTTATAGCCTTTGCATTGGGCTTAGAAAACAATTACTGTCTGAATTGTAAAAATATTTAGACTTTTGGGGTGCCTGGTTGGCTTAGTTAAGCATTAGACTCTTGATTTTGGCTCAGGTCATGATCTCACAGTTGTGAGATCAAACCCCACATCAGGGCTGGAGCCTGCTTGGGATTCTATTTCTCTCTCTCCCTGTGTCCCTATCCCTCCCCTATAAATACAGACACACACACACACACACACACACACATATATGTATAAATATATACTTATATATATATATTTAGATATTTTTCTTCCATTATCTCAATGTTTCACCTTTAGGTATTTGTTCCATCTGGATTTTCCTTTAGTCTTAGAATGGGAGGTGCAAATGCACATGTATTCATTTATTTATCACATGGCTGGTGAGCTGTACCAACCTTGTCCGTGAAGACTCATGTCCTCACGTTCGTAGGCTTCTTTATCGTGTGCTGCCCCCATATGTCCTGCGCACTCGTCCCTACTCTTCTCCCACTGCTATTTCTTTTCATCATTAGTCTTCCATTGTAATTATTATTTAGAATTCTGCTATTCTCTCTTCCTCTGAATTTTCCTGATTATGTGAAAACATATCCTTTCAAATAAACTTTGGAATGGTTTCATTAATTCTTTAAAGATTGTTTTAAAAATGTGATTATGACCACATTTTTATTATAGCTTAATCCAAACGCTAATTAATGGAGAATTGGTGTTTTTACAACCCTGAGTACTCCCATTCATAAACAGGTGGGAACCCTTCTGAGTTACCTAGTGGAATTGTGTTGAATGCTTTGTGTAGTTCCTTTAATTTCTATATTATATCAGACTGGAACTCTTTACACAGAATGTTCAGACATGGCCACAGAATTGAATTGAACTTGAAGATTTTGCTTCTGCCAATTTGTAATACTCTCCTTGGACAAGGTACTTTCAAGATGACTTAGAAATGTTAATAATCCTCATACACAGGTCCATTCTATGGTCTGACATAATTTCTATTTTGCATATGCCTAGTCCCTAAGTACACCGCATGCCAAGTCAAGCAGAACTTCTGGCCCAGACTCAGTCCAACTGTTAACCATATATACACAGAAACAGGAGTTTCTCTCTGTCCTGTCTACCCACTCAGAGAGGGAGGGTCTGGGATGGTAATCTTCAAGGAAGAGGTAGTTCCCATGGCAGCTCATGCATCTTGTCCATCTGATAGACCCGCTAGCTCTTCCTGCATAAACTGCAAAGTGAAGGAAAGGTGACTACATGGGGAAGGTGGGCATTTTCCCAGCTCCTCAAGACTTCGTTGTCCTTGAAATGTGGATCTGTAATTCTGTTTGAGTGTTGTGAAATGCAAGAACATCAGACACATGTACATTAAAATGCAAGAGTGAATTTGCATTCCAAATTCAATTACATTTTGGATTATCCACTGTCTTTAAATATTTCCACAACTTCACTCCACTTTCAGCTCCCTTCATTCCCAATTTCCTACCTATAATTCTATTTCATACACAAACAGATTAAAATATGTGCTCTTTCTTAGAAAAAAAAAGTTGGCTTAAAAAAGGGTGAGTGGATAATTTTTCTTTTCAAGCTGCTGCTAAATTTCTATTGGCTCTCTTTTGTACATCCGTGCCAACCATTTACTAGTATATCGACATTGCAAAATTCAGTGCCATTAAAAAAGAAATTAATTTGAAAATTCATTATAAATTAGACATATTCTGTTCTGTCTTCCTTTAGTGTGTGATGATATAACAGTTCATCTGCTCTTGCTAGGTTATTAAATTCTAAGCCAAACTATCTTGTGTTGGGGGTGAGGGTGGGAAAGCTCATACAAAATATGATAGATCACTTGAAGGGGTTTCCATACTTTCCTGAACCACAATTTTTATTTCATGCCAATATCTTTCTTTGCCAAAATACACTCTGATTATGGCAGTAAATTTGGATAGCTTATGTTATAATTTTTGGAGGAGAGGGAAATTCACAAAAAAATATATAGTTTACAAATTAGGAATGACTTGGAATCCACAGTATTAAAAAAAACCCAGAAAGCCTACAAATGCCATTTTTCATATCACTTGGGCGTAATTGGTTCTTGAAAGATTAGCTCCTACATATTTTATTCCCATGATATAGTACATGGCTCACCAGCTAGCGCATGAAGCAATTTAGTAATTGTCAAATAAGAAAGATGTTTTAAAAATAAGGAAGGAGAAAAAGAATGGCTTTTCAATTTTGTGTGTGTTGGTGTATGCATTATCTCTTTGAAAGAGTTTTAAAATAATATCATTTTTTTCCTTGAAACAACTACAATTGGATCTTAAAACCAAAACATGTACAGGCCTAAAATTTTTTATCATGAAGAATTGCAAGCATTCAGACAGAGATAAAATTGTAGTGAGCACCCATGAATGCACGTGTTAGTTTCCTAGGGCTGCTATGATAACAAAGTCACAAACATGGGAGCTTAAAAACAACAGAAACATGTTTTCTTACAGTTCTGGAGGTCAGAAGTCTAAAATCAATATCACTTGCTTGACATCTGGGCATTATCAGGGGACTTGGGAGAGAATTTGCTCTGAGCTGCTTTTGGTTTTTGGTGGCTTGTGGCCCCATCCAGTCTTCAAGGTCAGCATTTTCAAGTTTCTCTGCTCCAACTTCACATTGCTCTTGTCCCTGGGAGATTCAAGTCTCCTTCTGCTCCCCTTTCACGTGATCACATTTAGGGTTGACCTGGATAATTCAGGATAATCTCCCCAGGCCAAAATCTTTAACAGAATCACATCTTCAATGACCTTACCTTTTGGGGGGCAAATCAGGTAACATTCACAGGTTCCAGGGCTTCAAATGTGGATATACATTTTGGGCATCTAGCCATTATCCAGCCTACCACAATATATTGCCGGCATTTATTTTTTGGCCCACTGTTTTTGCTGTATAGGATAAGTTATTGACTAAAGGCTGTCTGGGTGCTTAGCGGGTTGAGTGTCCAGCTCTTGGTTTCGGCTCAGGTTATGATCTCAGAGTCCTGGGATGGAGCCCCACATCAGGCTCCATGCTCAATGGGAAGTCTGCTTGAGATTCTCTCTCTCCCTCTGCCCTTCCCCTGTTCATGCTCACTGTCTCTCTCTCTCTCAAACAAATAAATAAATCTTTTTTAAAAAGTTATTGCGGGGCACCGGGGTGGCTCAGTTGGTTAAACGTCTGCCTTCAGCTCAGGTCATGATCTTTGGGTCCTGGAATCTAGCCTCACCTTGGGCTCCTTGCTCAGCAGGGACTTTACTTCTCCCTTGCCCTCTGCCCCTCTCACTGCTCATGCTTTCTCTCTCTCTCTCTCTGTCTCAAATAAATAAATAAATAAAATATTTTTAAAAAGTTATTGACTGTGTGACATTTGTCCCCAAATATTTCAGTTTGCATTGCAGAGAGACAAGAACATACACTCACATACTCACAATTCCATGATACCTTACAAAATTAATGCTAATTTCTTAATAGCATCCAATACCTAATCCATAAATACTTTTCCTGAATTTGTCCTCCAAATGTCTCATACCAGTTTCACAGTTCAGGTTTCCACAGCCCAGTTGGTGTTAATCTCTCCACTCCTAGTCTTTCTCCTTGACATTGACATATTGAAGAAACCTGGACTGTTTTGGGTTGAATATTCAGCCTTCTGGATTTGTGTGACTGATTCTTCATGATGACCTGTAACTTGCTTTTCTATCCACCAAAGATTCTAATTATTGGAATTTAGGTTTAAAAGTTAGATTGCATTCACAATAAACATTTCTGTTAAGAGATGTTCAAAGGTGATGCTGTCATTTAGGAGATACACAATGACAGTTGTCCCAACATTAGTGATGCTAAGGTTGATCACTACTTTGCAGTTAACTGTCCTTCACTTTATTTCAATCTCTTCTCTATCTTGAGTCTAATGAATGGTCCCTTATTTTCATCATCATCTGATTAAAATATAGTTATCCATTTGATTTAAAAACAGTTTTTTCATTCTTCAGATTATAAAAGTAGCTAGTAATACTTGCAAACATTCAGAAAGAGAAAAGATGTGAAGAAGATGTTAAAAGTCATATGTAATCCCGTCATCCATACTGTTAGCATTGGTAACCTTTCTCCGTGTGTGAACGTGTGTGTGTGTGTGCACGCGCCTCAGTGTACATGTGTATATCTGTCCCATAATGTATGGCAAATTGTTGAAATTTTTTGAATCCCAGGTAAATATAACTTTGAATCTTGTGTGTTAATTCTTAAATACTGTTGCAATCAAACATGTAAGTGATACTTGATATTAAAAGAAGATTTTTGACTGATGATGCATATAGGGACTCACTAGTGTTAAAATTCACTCGAATTTTTTTTTTTTCTGGACACAAAATTCATTTTTTTCCCCATGGACGTGTTTGTTACACCCTCACTTTGAAGGGAAACATGGTCTCATTAAGCAGAGTAATGAAAACCACTCAGGAGCAGTCACTTCTAATTCTTGAGAAAGAATGGGGACAAGACAGAACAAATGATTCACAAAAAGGTGACATCTGAGATTGAGTTTAAAGCAAGAGAGGCAGTTTGCCAAAGTTTAAATGGGAGACCAGATGAAAAGATCTTTTAGCCAGGAAAAAAAAATGTACAAAGGCAGAAGGTTTTTTATTTGTTTGTTCTTTTTAAATGTTTTTATTATGGAGACTTCTAAAAAAAAATTGGATAGCGTGTTAATCCGAGTGCACCCATTTTCCAGCCCTAGCAATCACCGCCCCTTCAACAAGGCATCGAACAATAAATTAGAATCCAATTTCAGGTACTAGATCATGTCACCATTGAATATTCAAAATGCTTCTTAAAAAGATAAGGACTCCAAAACCAAAAACCAAAACCAAAACACCGTGACTCAGCTGACACAAAGATTTCCTGCTTGTCATCAAATATCTAAGGTTTCCTTCCATCTTTCTTAGGCATGCCAATGCTTAGGTTTGCAGAGTTTCAATCAGGATCCAAATCAAGTCTATCTGTTGTGATTAGTAGATATGCCTTCCAGACGCTCACCCTCTCATTCTTAGCTGAGGAATCACTTTCTATGCAGTGAAATACACACATCTTCAGTGTGTGATTTAACAAGTTTTGACAAATCTATCCCACCCTCCTAACCAACACCCCCATCACGATATGGAAATTTCTCTATCAGTCTCTGTCCTTTAAAGGAACCATGAAGACAGTGGGAAAGGAAAGGTTTTTCCCCCCCAAAAAGTAAGACTGAAAAAAAACTTCATAAATATATATGAAAAAAGGACCTCAATGCCTACTTCACGTGGACTTTCAAGGCTTAGTGTTTGCATGGAGTATTTCTTCTGTCATTTTACTTTTCACCTGTGTCTATCTATTGAGGTGAGGCTCTTGCAGACAGCAGATACTGGGGTCCTTCTCACCCCACCCCTCTGCAGTCTGAGAGTTTCTGATTCAGTTGGACGATTCAGTCCATTTACATTTAATGTAATTATTGATATAGCAGAGTTTATGTCTACGTTGTGATTTATTTTCCAAGTTTCTTGTCTGTTTTTGGCCTTCTTTTTTTCTTCATGTCTTTTTATGGGTTAATTGAACATTTTAGCTTGCTTTATTAATTCCTTCCTTGGCTTTTAGACTCTCTTTACATTATTTTTTAATGGTTGTTCTGGGAATTATAATATTCACCCTTAATTTAGAGTTGATATTGTCACATTTTACAAAAAAAAAAAAGTAAAATTCTTACAATGACAGAGTTTCATTTAGCCTTTAGTCCTTTGACCTTTTGTTGGCGTATATGTTACATTCAAATACATTAAAAAATCCCTCAATGTGATGTTAATATTTTTACTCTCCACACTCAGTTGCCTTTAGAAACATCAAAGAGAAAACCTGGTCTTTTATATCGATCCAGATATTCACCATTTTTGCTACTCTTCATTCTTCTGTGCATATCTGAGTCTTCCCTCCCACCTGAGAACATCCTTCAGCAGCTCCGGGTGCTGTGAGAAATTTTTTCCGATGTCTATCTGGAAATGTGTTGATTTTTATCTTCATTTTAAGGGATTTTTTTGCAGGATATGGAATTATGAGTTGATAATTTCCCCCCCAATTCTTTGAAAATGTTATTTAATTATTCATAGGTTCCTTTTTCTTTTTTCCATTTAAATAAGAAGTCAGCTGCCATTTCTATCACTGTGCGTGTATGAGGTCTGTGTCTTTTTTCTCTGAGTGCTTTCGATATTTTCTTTTTGTCTTTGGTATTCAGCAGTTTAATGATGATATGATTAAGTGTGTGTTATCGGTTGAGTTGTGTTCTCCCCAAATTCTCGGATTGAAGCTTTGACCTCCAGTACCTCAGAAAGTGACCATATTTGAAGCTAGGGCATGTAAAGAGGTCATTAAGTTAAATATGGCCATCAGGATGGGCCCTAACCCAATTTGAATGGTGTCCATGTACGAAGAGAAAATTTGGACACCAAGAGATAACAGACATGCACAAGCACAGAGGGAAAAACCATCTGAAGACACAGTGAGAAGGTGGCCATCTGCAAGTCAAAGGGCAGGCCTTAGAAGCAACCAAACCCACCAACACCTTGATCATGGACTTGTAGCCTCCAGGACAGTGAGAAAATAAATGTCTCTTGCTTAAGCTCCCCAGTAATGGAATCTTGTTATGGCAGCCTTAACAAACTAATACGGTGTAGATTTCTTTGTGTTTATTATGTTTGGAGTTAGATTCTTGGATCTATAAATTGATGTTTTCCACGAACTTTGGGAAATTTTGCCATGAATTAATTGTCCAGACACTTTTCCTTCCCCTTTCTCTCTTCCCTGTTTTGGATTCAATTATGTGTGTGTTAGACTGCTTGATATTATGGAATATGTCAGTGAGGCTCTGTTTAGTTTTTTTCTCTTTTTCCAGTTAAATAATTTTTATTAGTCTGTCTTCAAGTTTATAAGCTTTTTCTTCTGTCATCTCCAGCCTGTTGCTAACCCTGTCTTGTGAACCTAGGGTTAGTTTATCCACGATGCCTGTCTTCGTGGCCGTGCCATATGCTGTTTCACTGAAACATTGCATAAGTTTTTCTGTACAGTAAAACCCCACTTTATTATAGTGCTGTGTTTTAAAGAGACTCTACCAGCCTCAAAAAAAAAAAATTCCAATGATTACAAATTCAACTTTGGATTTGTTATTTGCCTTTGTCACACAGCATTGGGGGAATATATATAATTATTAATTATAGGCAATAAATAAATAATTATAATGCATCAAATCAATAATATCCTTACAAGAGCAATGGAAAAATATCTTTAATAATCCCAAAGACACCAGCTAACCAGATAGACAAGTAATTTGTTTATGCATAAAAATTGTTGGGGAAAATGAATGATATTTGAAGTTTCTGTATTCCAGTTATTTAATGAATGCACACATAATGTGGCTAAAATATTATTTAGCATCGTAAAACTTTTCATTTGACCTTTAAAGCACGTGTAAGTTACAGAACTACTTAGAATGCAGCAAAATGAGGCCAATAAGAAATGCATATAAAACTCTTAATAGTCATATAAAAGTACTTTAGCTTGGTTTAGATGCTATTTTCTGTCATTATAATAGGGATTAAGGGTGAAAAATTTAACGATTTACCCTGACCCATGTAGCTAATGTAACACTAAACATTCTCTTTTTTTCGGATCTAATTTCCCTCCCTTGTCTCTCCCCTCTGATACATATATGTAAACCAAACATCAGACTTAAAGAATGTATACATTGACTTCAACATTTTTGGCAATGAATGTAAACATCCTCAAAATAAACTCCACTACCAATGCAAAATGTTTTTCTCCTTGCTGTGGTCATGTTCTGCAGTGGTATCAAAGAGAAGGGAAACTTCCAAGTATCTAGAAGTTTGACCATGTTTTTCAGAGGTTTGTAGTCTTGTGGGAACAGGTGCTATGTGAGAGAGACTTGCTCTTCCACATATCTCCACACACCATGAGGAGGAAAGGAATATCAGAAGTTTGTTCCCTGTGCCTTACAAAAGTAACCATTCAGTTGGGTTTACAAATTCTCCTTTTAAAATGTAGTAGCTCTAGAAAAGATCAACTGTATTAATCATTTACATCTTTTAAAAATTTTTTAATTTAGTTCTTTAACTTCTTTTCAGTGTTCCGGAATTCATTGTTTATATACCACACCCAGTGCTCCATGCAATACGTTCCCTCCAGGCTCACCCAACCTCTCACCCCCTGCCCCTTCAAAACCCTCAGGTTGTTTTTCAGAGTCCATAGTCTCTCATGGTTCATCTCCCCTTCCAATTTCCCTCAACTCCCTTCTCCTCTCCATCTCCCCATTAATCATTTACATCTTAAAATAGCTACTCTTAAAAAAGACTGGTTTCCTCCAAAATACCATAGTGAGAGCAATTTCCCTGAGCACAAAGGCAATTGGTTGAGGGAAGGATCTTGCCAAGAACTGAGTTACCCAGAAGTTCTTAGAAGAGGGACAGATCTATGAACTATAGTATGTTGGTGTCTAGATAGCCAGATAGAAATATAAAGATTCTGAGTATTTGGAAAAGAAGCAAAGAACTTACATAATAAGATAGGATAAATTTTTGCCCATGATCCTACTCTTTCTGAAAAATCACATTTTAGGTCACTTTTGTTTGAGACAGACCAAGCATCTGAATAATTGAAAGAGTGTTAAAGTTTCCATTGATGTGTTTAGCTCTTTGGAATTTCCTATTATTCAGAAAGCTCTATGAAGAGAGCAAATAAACAAAATATTTGATTCCTACTCTGCAGGGGCTTCTGTTAGGCTGAAAGGCTGAAGTTTGAGAGGTTTACAGGAAGATTTAATGAACTCAACAGTTTTTGGTTTAGTTTCTGTCACGTGTAGGCACTGTTTTAGACTCTGGGGATACACTGGCACGTAAAGCATGCCAAAATCCCTACCTTTGTGGAACTCTCACTGCCGTGGACCAAGACAGACTATGAATGTGATAAATAAGTGAAGCACATAGTGTATTAGAGATTGCTATTTTTATATAATAAGCTATTTCTAAATCATATGTTAGACATTATCTAGTATGTTAGGAATTGTCAAGTGCTGTGAGAGAAGGAGCACAGGTGACAAGAACACGTGCAGACATTGTATTATTCAACAGGAGAGATGGTGGCGCTCACTGGGAAAGTGTCATTTAACCTAAGGCTTGTAGGAGGTAGAGGAACTGGTTATGCAGATTTTAGGGGTGGGGGGAAAATGATTCTAGGCAAGAGGAAGGCTTTGAGATAGAAGCAAGATTAACAGTTTAGGAATAAAGAGTTAGCTGATGAAGTAGAGTGCGGGAGTAAAGGAAGCCGTATGGAAATGTGACAGAGATGTAACGGGGGGCTTGATTGGGGAGTGTCTTGAGGTCATGAGAGAGGATGTGGCGTTCACTGGATGAACCCACTGGGAACCACTAGCTGGTTTTCAGCACAGGAGTCACATGACCTAATTCATGTTTAAATGGGATCTTCTGGCTGCTGCACAGGAAATAGATTGTGAGGAGTCAATGGTTGGAAGCAAGAAGACATGTCACTGGGGGCCATTGCAAAAATCCCAATGAGAGATTCCGGTGCCCAAGGATTGGAGCAATGGAGGTAAAGAGAAGTGGTCACATTTGGATAGATTTTGGAGGTGAAGCCACAGAATTTCATTTTGGATTGGGTACAAGTTATGAGAGGAATTTTGTAGTCAAGGATGATTCCAAGGTAGCTGGAGAGATAGAGTTACCATGAACTGAGAGGGCAGGGTCAGGGAGCAGGTTTGCAGGCCAATATCAATATCCAATTAGTTTTTCTTTTTAATCATACATATGAGAAATCATTTGGAAACCATCTCACGAGAACTAAAATTAAGGAAAATCTTGCCCTGTTTGGACAAGCAAATGAATCTTTGTTTAGGATATTCTACCATAATGGGCTGTCTTTTGATGTGTCACTGTGGTACAGGATCTTTTTAATGTGGTATTGTCTGATTGAAACCCGAGAGTGACAGTGAGGTCTGTGTGGTAGGTGGAAGGAATGTTTATGTTTCTCGGATTTATTTATCCAAGAAAGCACTAAAACATATTGAATTGAAAATTATTCATAGTAATTCAGAAACTGAAGACTTAAGTGTCAGTATTTCAATACTATTAATTTATGATCCCTGTGAGGTCATAGAAATCTTTTGAGTTCTATGACAGCTGATAGATTTTTTTGAAATCTACACAAATGTCCATTTCCAACACCTCAGAGCGCTGATTTTATGCCCAGTTTCTGTAACTGTCCTTCCTCTTCTTGTCTTCCGTCATCCTCCATGATTTCTAATCTTCCATCCTTACCATCGGGAAGGGTATATATTCAGCTTTGATCTTAGAGCAATTCTAATGACTTGGAAAGGGTAGGTTAAATTGAACAGGAAACATTGTACCTAATATATAAAATAAATAGTGGTCATTTGGGTTTATATATGCTTATTATTTTTGTATGATTATAGTCCATTTCAAAATCAGGGGAACAAAGGCCTGAACCATACAATTAGATATATCTCTAATTGCAAAAATTCTACTTTCCAAAGGCTACTTAGGACATGATGTTTGATGGAGCAGAGGAGCTCGGCTATGGAGAGAAAGCAAGAGGTGGGTATATTAGTTTGCTGGGCTATGTAACAAATACCACAGACTGAGCAGCCTTAACAACAGAAATTCATTTCTCATAGTCCTGGAGGCCAGAAGCCTGACATCTAGTTGTCAGCAAGGTTGGCTTCTTCAAAGACTTTTGTCCTTGGCTTGCAGATGGCCATTTTATTCTTCATGCAGTCTTCCTTATGTGTATCTCTGTGTTCCAATCTCTTCTTAGAAGGACACCAGTCATATTGGATTATGGCCCAACTGTATGATTTCATTTTACCTGAATTATCTCTTTGAAAGCCCTGTCTCTAAATATAGTCACATTCTGAGATACTAGGGGTTTAGACTTCAACACAGGAATTTGGAGGGGGTAAAGGGGTGGGAAGGGGGTGAGAAAAATTCAGTCCTTAACAGAGAAAATGGGATTAAAACATTTTACCTGCAGAGAAGAGCTCTCTGAAATGAGGGCCCAAGGCTCCAACGAGAAGCACAAAGTATTATGATTGTCAGGACATGTTCCTGGTCTTCTCAAAGTTCCTACACTGAGATTTGGGAACTAGGAAATCTGGTCAATTCAGTACATTCCCGAGAGGCTTTTGCTGTTTGGAGATCATAAAGTATGAAAAGAACATTCATTAATTAAAAAAAAAAAACTAAGGGATTGATTACCCTTTGTTAGCGACAATAATAAACACTCCTCATCAGTGAAAAACTCGCATTCTGTCGGTATTACATGTGTAAAAATTCCTTCAACATTATCCATGTACACATTGTCATTGTTCTTACTTTCCCCATCATCCAAGTAATTTGATATTTTTAAGGTATAATAATACATTTTTAAGGAAAAGTAACTTTTCTGAAGCAAAAATTGGTAAGAAAATGACATTTTTTAGACTTGCGTGCAACTCTTTCATGTCAAGATTTGATGAAAGGCTACTGAATTCTCTTACCTGCTTTTCGCTTATCGCTTGCAATAGGTTGTTTCGGTTGAAGTATGTAAAGAAAGTGTGTAAAGATGTGCTGTGGGAACAGGTAATTACAGTTTGTTTACTTTGATATGATCCCAGCACTCAACCAGTGGTCATTACTTAGCGATTAGTTACGATGTTGAATACAAGACCGTATCAATGAACTTCCTGAGAACTCATACCAAAATCTATTGATCTATCTTGTATTTTGAATGGATCTTCTACCCACTTTTATGGTAAAAATTGTCTTCCATGAAAAAATACCGATTAGTTGAGTGCTTTTCTTGAGATAATCATCATACCTGGGTATGCAACAGAAGTGCTGTGTGTGTAATGTCCCCCTTTGCTGCAGGGAACATTAAAAAAGACATGTAATCAAAGTTGAGATTTATGAAGTTAACAGTTTGTACCACTCTGTCAAGGACATCTGACACAAAATTCGTAATTTTCTCTTACCGCAAGTGCATGGTAGTGAAGAGTACCATATCGGTTGGCAAAGTTGGGTCCCACAGGCAGGAAAATCAAGCTAAGGTGACAGCAGATTGTCCACCATTGTTTTTGCCCAGCAGTGCAAAGGTCAACAAAATGGAAAAGGCAAACAATATCTGAATATCATTATGAAAACAGCCTTGACATCCTGGGTCCTCTGAAAGGATCCCCTGAAAGATGTCCACGAAACAGACCGATTTATTTAATATTGATGTAAGGAACTGTGTAATGTGTTGTTGGAACATACATTAGATTATTGAAGTCTCCAAACACATCCAGGGGTCTTCTGTTCTCATGATTTTGTAGACAAGAACTCTGAGGCAGAGAGTGACACCAGTCCAAGTAACTGGTGAAGCTGGGATGGGACCCAGCTTGTCTGGCTCTAGATTATGTGGCTTCATCTATCTGGCCTCATCTATCCCTAATCCTCCATTACCTAATATTTAACCGGGTTTAATTTGACGAGATGTTCTCCTTCTCAAAGGTTATTTAGAACGAGACCTCTTTTCAAAGACATGAGAAAAATGTATTCACAGGTAGGTCTTTTTTTTTTTTAAATTTATTTGTCAGAGAGAGAGGGAGAGAGAGCGAGCGAGCACAGGCAGACAGAGGCAGAGGGAGAAGCAGGCTCCCTGCAGAGCAAGGAGCCTGATGTGGGACTCGATCCCAGGATGCTGGGATCATGACCTGAGCCTAAGGCAGCCGCTCAACCAACCGAGCCACCCAGGCGTCCCCCCCCCCTTTTTTTTTTTAAAGATTTTATTTATTTGACAGAGACCACAAGTAGGCAGAGAGGCAGGCAGAGAGAGGAGGAAGCAGGCTCCCCGCTGAGCAGAGAGCCTGGTGCAGGGCTTGATTCCAGGACCCTGGGATCAAGACCTGAGCCAAAGGCAGAGGCTTTAACCCACTGAGCCACCCAGGCGCCCCTCACAGGTAGGTTTTAAATTAACCTCAGGTTTTTCTAACCACAATTACTAATTGTTCTTTCTTTAAACAGCTAACCGTACTCTTTGTATTAATATCTTTAGAGAGAACATGTGTTGAGCCGTTTACTTCGTGGTGAAACCAATTTTGAATGTATTTATAAACAGATTCACACAAACGCATGAAGAGAAGTAGAAATCGATGCCATATGACCATTTAGAATTCCTTAGTTCACACGGAACGGAAGCTTGTCCCTGGGATGTGAAGGAAGAAGGGGAAGGAGGATGCTGGAGAGGCCCCGTGCAGAGCGTCCTTTCGGCAGTGACCCCAGCACTCGCCTTAGCAGTCAGGGTGACCGCCTGACAGCCTCTTAACTCCCATTTCTGTCTTCGTAAGGTTTAAGTGTCTTTTTCTCTTGGCAGCGGACAGTTCCTCAAGTCCGGCGCTCAAGCCCAGAGCCTCACCTGGGAGGAACGCGGCGGGAGGGGTTCACCCGCCCCCGCCCCCTGGAGCTGTAGGGGCCCCTGGGCCGCCCTCAGCCAAGCCTGCAGCATTCCCTGTTGAGGAGCCCGGGGGTGTAGTGCCAGCCATTCCCACGTCAGCACCACTGCTTCCCGTAGGGACGCAAAACGCCTTCAGCGTTTGCACTTGCTGGGTCGGGGCCAGGCACCCGGACCCTTGGGCCCCTCCGTGCGCTCGGCCCCGCGCATGCGCACAGCCTCCCGCTGCTCCGGGTCGTGGCCCGGCCGAGCTCGTCCCCTCCGGGAGGAGGTTCCAACTTGCGACCTGGTGTGGTTCCTGACAGCCCCCCTTCTCCTCTCACAGGGAAGAACTAAAATAAGATCAGTAAAATAGCGAGAGGAACTGGGATCAAAAAGATTTCGCTCACCTTACTCCAAATGAGCAGGGACCTGACGCGGAAACACGTGCAGTCGGAGCCTTTCCGGCCTTCCCCTCTGTCGGGGCGCCGCGGGCTCGCGTCTGAGTTTTACGGAACGTCAGGCGTCCTCGAGCGGGGTGAGGAACAGCGAGATGGTCTTGAGTAAAAGGCTTCAGGCCGCGATTGACACCGCGCTCAGGGCAGGGCCCTCCTGCCGAGTTGTCAGTCCGGCGGCGAGTTACAGCAGCAGGTGCGGCTCGGGACGGCCCTGGCCGGGTCGTTCGCGGTCATCAGCCGGGGACCCGCTGCGGGAGCTCGCCAGGGGCTCCAGTGCTGGGTGCGGGCGCATCTTCGCTTTGTGAGATGGGCTCCTTCCTTCCCTGAGCTCAGGAAGCCTGTGTGTGTGTGTGCATGTGTGCGTGCGTGTGCACACGTGTGTGCCTGTGCGTGTGCACGTGCATATGTGTGTGTGCGTGTGCGCGCGTGCCTGTGCGCCTGCGTGCGTGTGCACATATGCATGGGCATATGTGTGTGCATGTGTGTGCGTGTGCGCGCGCGTGCATGTGCGCCTGTGTGCGTGCGTGTGCATGTGCATATGTGTGTGCATGTGTGTGTGCGTGTGCATGTGTGCGCGCGCGTGCCTGTGCACATATGCATGTGCATATGTGTGCGCATGTGTGTGCGTGTGCGTGTGTGCACGCGCACCTGTATGCGTGCGTGCGCACGTGCATATGTGTGTGTGCGTGTGTGTGCATGTGCATGTGTGTGCGCGCGCGTGCCTGCGCGCATGTGTGTGTGCATGTGTGTGTGTGTGTGTGTGTGCGCGTGCGCGCGCCTGTGTGGCTTCGGCAATGAATCACAGCAGCCGATGGAAACGGGATTATGGATGATGCTGATGAAAAGTGCAACCATCACTCAAACCAGCTTTGACAGAGCCTTCTAATCAAGATTCCACTTCCTGGCCCCGGTGGGTTAAGTCTAAAAAATAAAAGTGCTTGAAGTTCCATTGAGGAGCACGGCCACAGCTTCATAAATAAGGCTCGGCCACCAAAGTGCTTGAAGATAGACGCTCTTCAAATCTCGGGAATGTAAATCAAGAGTAAAATGTCTCTGTGTGAACTGTGATGTCCCATGGCTGGTTTTCTTCTTCTTGATAAGAACTTAATTTTATTCTCTTGTTAGAGTCGGGCATTTCTTGCCTCATCGGGATTTGAAATAAGGCTAGGTTTCAGATGAAAGAAAAGGGGGAGTAACTTTATTAATAATATGAAAATATTAATCTATAAATAAGTGTAAGAACTTCTCATTTTATTTTAACCATTTATGGGACAGTCTAGGCAAAGTTCCCTGCCTGTCCTCTCCCCCACCCTCTGTGCTTAATTTTTTTGTTATTTCTGGGAATCCCCTGAAGTTTGGGTTGGAGCCTTTAAAGATCTTTTCTATTTTTCTATTTCCACTGATGTTCAGTTTTAAGTTATTTTTATAGGTGAAAACATATGATTATTTCCTTGTGATTTTCTTTTCACAATTGCTTTTTGCCCTCTGACATCATATCTAGTGGTCTGTATAATAAGCCAAGGAGAAATGTATTATTTTAAAAAAATCCAAAGGCATAATATTGGTTGAACTCCTTTTCCTGCTCCCCAGAGACATAGGATCCTACACTTGTTCCTGACAATATATGTGTCTCCTTATGAAACATTAGCATACAATGTATATACAACCCTGTTTTTTAAAAGAGTTTATTTATTTGGGAGAGAGAGAGAGGGAGAGAGAGACCGAGATAGCAACAGAGAGAGTGAGAAAGAGAATGATCAGGGAGGAGAGGGAGAGGCAGGCTCCCCACTGAGCAGGGAGCTTAATGTGGGGCTTGATCCCAGGACCCTGGGATCCTTACCTGAGCCAAAGGCAGACACTCAACCAACTGAGGTACCCAGGTGCCCCTGTGCAACCCTATTTTGTTTTTTCAAAATAAAAGGACAAATCTCTACAATTTTAACTTGGGTTACTTTAAAAAAAGTTAACAAAATTTAAGAAAATGACGAATTGAGTAGAAATTTCCACTACTAAATAGCAAAAAGTTAGGAAAATATAGTAAACTATTGATATGGTAGAGAAAGTCATTTTTATATTGTCGGTTATTTGCACAAGTTTAGAATAAAATCATAAGAAAAAAAAGAAATCAAGCTGTTGGAAATGTACTCAGTAAATTTTATTTCGATCTTGAATTTTTATATTAAGAAAATAAAATATGGCTCATAAATTTATTCACTCTCTCTGTATGCATTATGCTTGATATAAAACAAGTCTTGAAAATAAATGAGGAATATTTAAAGGGAAACCTTAAATATATCAGGTAACATCATTTATGAGGTTAGCATTTCTCCGTTATCAATTTTCTCTGAGCATTTATTAAAGAATATCTTTTGTTTTAATTTGCTCAAGACAAAGCAGTTTAGAGACATTTACAATGACGAGAGAGCTTCAATTAACTTTCATTGCTGAGATATTTTCTGTGCATGAATTACAATATAACAGGGTAATTACCTAATACCTTTTGTGAAGGAATTTTAATAAAGAAAGAAATTGATTCATACATAATGAAATTCAAGCTCTTCATTTCACTTCTTACCAAATTTTTATTATTAAAATGGTTGTAAACTCTTATTTTGAGACCAGGGGGGGAAATCTCGAACTTACAGATAATGTTGAAGAAACTTCATAATTGTAATTTATCTTAAAGTCAATCAATAGCTAAGCTGCTATAAAATAATGCTTCCCTAGAAGTTATTATGTGCAATGTGGTACCCATCTCTATTTTCTAGAGTAACTAGGCATAAGGGGTCTAATGTTTATTCATAGAAGCCCAAGTCCAAATATTATTTAATCAATAGGAAGATATTTTCTGGACTTTTCCATTTCATAAATATAAATGTTAATCTGCTGCTTAAAACGATAACAGCGAGCAGCTTTTAGTTTAATGGGAAATAAGTTATTTCTTTCTGAGAGTAACTGATGAGAAAACAGAGGGAATGCTTTTAAAATTACTTCAAAGTTGAACAACCTCAAAAGTTGTTTTGAACTCAGAGAAAACATAACTTATCTACCAGAGTTAAAATTACCCTCGTATTTTCTTTCCTTTTCTTCTTAAGCTCGGCGAAGAGCCAATTAACGTTGCTAGTTTGCAACATGGGCTCTTGTGTTCTCCCACAGTCCGTGTGAAATGAACGCCACTTTCTAAGTTAGGGGAGTGGAAGAAGAGAGGGGTTTGCACATCTCTGCTCTCTCTGCTTGACTGTGTGTGTACCTCCACCCCCACAAGTGTCAAGGAAGGTGTGAAGAGAAAGGATATTGTTTAGACCAGATCCTTCAGAGCAAGCAGGGGAAGCTGAAAATAGCATCTGGAAAAAATGGTGACAGATTTCCCTTAGTGAAAGATACTTAAAGATAAAATTTCCTCATCAGATTTTCATGCTACACCTATTAATTAAAGCAGAAGAACTTTTTGTGTTGATTTCATGCTAACAAAGTGCAGTGTGCCCACACATGCACACACAGGCGTATGCCATGTCTAAAAAGTGTAAGAAGATGAAGATATAGTAATCTATTTAATAATCATAATAATGACAAGATATTGTTTTTCAACTACTGTTTTCTAAGGGCTATCACGAACCACATATAGTTAATACACTTGAAGCCAAGTATTAAAATGACAGAAAAACTCAGTGAGACGTTTTCTGTCCTTCCATTTTTCATTTGGCAATTCGGCACTGTATGAGGAGAGGCTCGGTGGAAGATTCTAAAAATAATGCTTGGGAATAAAATTGTGTCTGGTTAAGATTTCTCCACACTGTCTTTTCAAATTTGCACTGCAGTTAAGAATTTGCATGGACTGGAAGCAAAAATACCAAAAAGCAATAACTTATGTAATGTGACGACCAGTAGCAAACCAGTGGGATGCTGGCAGTTTGCTGAGGACATCGCAGGGAGGTTTTGTGTGAAGGGATTTGAGTGGACTCCTCCTCACAATTCCACTGGGAACCCCATCAGCCCACACTCACCACGCACCTCCTTTCTTCCTAAATTCACTTATGTTTTGGGGTCTGGACTCACTTACACTCACAGCAGCATATTTGGACCGTGCTCTCATTCCCTCTCCCTTCTGTTTCCTACGTATTAATATTCTGTTTTTCTTCTTCCTTTTCTGGGCACTTGTCTTGGTCATTTTTGTTAATTCCTCTTCCATGGCACTTCTCTTGAATGCTGGGAGTTATCTGCTATCTTTCTGAGGCTTCTTCCAATTCTTTAGTTACCCTCTGTACCCCCCACCCCCCCACCTCGAAAGACACTTCTCTGCTTCAGTGAGCATGCTAATTCAAACAACTTTGAACTCTAACCCTTCAGTCTAGACTTCTTTTCTGAGCTCTAGGCTCTTATGTTTGAGTATTAACGGAACGTCTCCACTTGTATATATTCTCATATGTGACATTCTGGATACTTCCTCCCTTCCTCACCCTTCCTCTTTATTGGCCACCGCTTCCTGTTGGTTCTCTTTCCTAAACAATTCTCAAATCAGTGTGTGGCTTTCCATTCCCCTAGACCAGCTGTCAGTAAGCAAAGACCTGCAGATCCAATCTGGCTCACTGCCCATTTTTGTGAATAAAGTTTTATTGGAACACAGCCATGTCCATTTGTTATGTATTGTCTATGACTGTTTTTATGCTAAAACTGCCAAGTTGACCTGTGGTGACGGAGAACATATGGTCCACAGAGCTTAAAATATTTACTATGTGGCCCTTAATGGAAATGTTTGCTGAACCCCACCATGGAGAATATTCCCACAGAGGTCACCATAGCAACTCATCCTAATTATCCTAACTTACTCCTTTTAAAGGGACTCCCCACTTGCTACCCCAAATCCAATTCTCCACAATACAATAAGATTCATTGTATATAATATAATTCTCATCATGTCACTTCTCATTAGCCCTTCAATGACTCCCTGTTGCCTTTAGGAAAAAAAATCCAACTCCTTGACATGGTCAACAGAACATTTCATGAGCTAGCCTTGTGTCTCTCCTTAGCAACTGTGCTGTGACTCTCACTGTTGCAGATGCATCAGACTTTTCGAGTCTTCACATGTGCCATGTGACCTCTTACCCTGGACTTCCAAACATGTTATTCCTTATGTCTGATCCAAAGGAACAGACATACTTCATGGAAACCTCCCATGACCACTAGAGTCTGAGATAAGTCTTCTCCTTTGTGTTTGGACAGGGCCGTGTGTTTCTTCTGTAGACTCTCTCACTCTGGATGGAAAATGTCTGCTTGGTACTTGTGATGGTTATTATTATTTTATTTGTTTGTTTATTTATTTATTTTAGAGAGAGAAAGAGAGCAAGAGAGAGAAGAGGAAGGGCAGAGGGAATCCCAAGCAGGCTCCAGCTCACCATGGAGTCCAATGTAGTGCTTGATCCTATGACCCTGAGATCATGACCTGAGCTGAAATCAAGAGCCCAACGCTCAACCAACTGAGCCACTCAGGTACCCCTGTGATGACTAATTTTATGTGTCAACTTGGCTAGGCCACTGTACTCAGATATTTGCTCAAACACCAGACTAGATGTCACTGTGAAGGAATATTTTAGATGAGATTAACATTTAAATCAACAGACTTTGAGTATAGCACATTATCTTTCATAATGTGGGTGGACCTTATTTAATCCATTGAAGGCATTAAGAGAAAAGATGGAGGTCCCCTGAGGAACAAGAAATTCCGTCCCCAGATTGTCTTCAGACTCAAAATGCTACATCAACTCTTCTCTGGGTCTCCAGCCTATTGGTGTGCCCTGAGATTTTTGATTTGTTGGCCTTCATAATCACACGAGCCAATTCCTTAAAATCAGTCTGGGTGTATGCACGTATGCATGCATGTATTTGTGTTTCTGTCTGTCTATGTCCATGCACCATTTGTCCATCCACGCTCTGTTGGTTCTGTTTCTCTGGAGAGCCCTGACTAACCCACTTGTATTCCTGCAGGAGCCAGCAAGCGTGTTTACCTTGTTCATCATTATTACACCAGAGGCTAGCCTGGTGCCTGAAATATAGTCAATATATTTTAAATAAGAATAAAAAATGGGCATATTATCTCATATAGACATGTAATAAAACAGGTAATATATGAGAGAGGGAAAAACTGCTGCATTGAGAGAAAGATAGGTCTGCATGTCATCGCAGGGCAACTCAAGATAGTTAGTTCTTTGCTGAGGCAAATTCAAGTCTCTGAATGGTCTATAGGTTCCTGGGACAAGGGTACAACCAAAGCCATCTTCCTGGGACATAGTATAAGTGATGGGAGCATAACAGTGTGAAAGCATGAATGAAAATCTTTCCACGCTTCAAACTATCATAAGCGAGAGAAACAGACCCGTAAGATGGGAATTCTCACTACATACACCACTTTATGATGGAGGTTTTGTTGTCACAGTCATTGCTGTTGCTGAAAATTATTAATCCAATGCCGTGGTAAGAACGTGTTTTGCGGGTCCGCTATTCTCAGGAGCACTGTTAAGGGACGGTGCCAACAGTGGTCGTGTTCCACGAAACTGTTCACTCACAGGGACTGGTATGAAAGGGACCGACAGGAATGTTGAATTAACCTTCCAGTTCATGATGGGAATTACAATGATCATGAGGTCCCTAAAAACATACTCTCAATTTGTAAACATTTTCATCTTTTATGTTTCTCAGTGTCCTCTCAAATCTGATCTGGGCAGATACCCTTACCCACTATTTTCCACTCGAGAATTTAGCCAAGGGTTTCCCTATAAGAGGCAGATTTTCTGGGGCACCACACCCTAGATATTATTCTTTCAGATCCTTTACTAATCTGATTCAGTCACTTTGTTTAATAAACACGTATACATGGTATTTATTATGTACGTGACTTTGTTCCAAGAGTTTTACTAATAATTAAATGGTAGGAACACCAGGAGATAAGCACGACTCTTATCCACATATTTAAAAGAGGAAACTGAGGCACACACAAGTCAGGTTAGTTGGCCAGCTTCCTGCAACAGTTAGTGAGAGGAGCAGTATTCATTCCTTGGTGGGGACCCTGGATCACATCTAAGTGGCTCTCCAAGCTGCCGTTCTTTGTTCCATCTTGCTCTGCGTGTCCCGTCGAGGAAGGTCCCATCATGTAGTGCTTCCTGGCTTTCCCCGGGCTGGACTTCATATTACTCTTTGCTCCATGCCCAGGATTCTCAAGCCATATCATGTTGTTTCTAGGTTTTTCCATTGAGACCTCATTTTGGTTCTCTTACTGGCTCACTGGTCCCCCCAGCTCGCTGGCCATACTCCTAGATAGGGAGGACGGTCACACTGAATGTACTCAGTATGTTAAAGACATAAGACATTTATTTTTCTGATAATGACCTGTCACTAATTACACACGATACCATTATTATTTTTAAGTGTAATTTAACAAGACGAAAGAGGGAGTCTGATGGATGCTCTTTTCTGTCTACACCCTTAACCTGTCTTCTCCCGCTCAACAAAGTGTTCTAAAGGCCACATGCTGCTAACTGTGTTTCATATTACAACCTACAATCTGGGAGTTAATTAGGAAAATATTCTGTTAATTAATTTTCTGAGTGTTTCGTATCAGTACGCAAGCAAACTGTCAAGCTCGTTTTAAGGGAACATTTTCGTTTAGCTGTTGCTGTTTATTGGACACTCCATTGATTTCCTAGTGTCTTTTAGGGGATGGTGGGGGATAAGAATTCTGGTTCTGCTAGATTTCTTAAAGTCAGGGGAGTGGATTAGGCCAAAGTGAGAAAGGAAAAATAATGAAAAAAAAAAAAAAAGAAAAAGACGTCATATAATACTGATTTTAATGTGCACACGTGGAAAGAATAGACTTTCGAAATAGAAATATAATACAAGCTGAGACATGCCGGACAGTTGGTGTCTTTCCATAATCTAAAATTTATTTAGAGCACAGTGTCCAAACCTTGTAGGAATGAGCACACACATGTGTGGCATGAGAAGACTTTCCAGATATGGGTACCTCTTAGGTGATCTGACAGTGGTGACCATAGCTCTTGTGATGGGTACTGGCTTAATTGCTCTTGGTTTTTGCTTTTCATTATTGTGGTAGGCAGAGTCATGGCTCCTAGAGATGTTCACCTCACACTCCCTGGAACATGGGAATCTGCTGGGTTACAGAGCAAAGGGGATTTAAAAGGGCAGGTGGAAATACAGTTGCTATTGGTTGACCTGGAGACGAAGAGATGATCCGATATGATCCTGGATTATCTTGGTGGGTCCGGTGTCATCACCCAGGTCCTTCTAAGTAGAATAGGGAGTCAGAAAAGAGAGAGAGAGAGAGAGAGAGAGCAAGAGTCAGGATAATGCAATATGAAGATGTGACTGGCCGTGCTGGCTTGAAGATGGAAGAAGGCCTTGAACTAGGGCTTGTGGGCAGCCGCCGCACACTGAAAAGGCAAGACAATGAATCCTCCCCAGACCTTCCAGAAAGGAGCTCAGTCAGTCCTGCTGAAAGACACCTTGATTTTATCCCATGAGACCCGTTTCCGACATCTAACCGGGAGATTTCCTCACCGAATCTTTCAAGAAGTATGTCAGGCAAGGATGATGATTTTTCTTTTACAAATGGAGAACTCAGGATGCAGACATTTTAAGTTGCTCGTCTAAATGCCCAGGGCTGGTATCAGAGCCCCAGCTGAAGTCAGGTGTGTCCAACTTGTAAAATCTGTCCTCTTTTCTCCGTGTAACCACGGCTTCTGAGTCTATGAGTCTCAGAAAGTGTCACTGAAAACATCTGAGGTGCAGGTGTCCTTTTTTACAAGCAGGTTTATTGGTTGATTATTCACTTATTTTTAAAATGCTCTGTTGAGAGGGGCGCCTGGGTGGCTCAGTGGGTTAAAGCCTCTGCCTTCGGCTCAGGTCATGATCCCAGGGTCCTGGGATCGAGCCCCGCATCGGGCTCTCTGCTCGGCAGGGAGCCTGCTTCCTCCTCTCTCTCTGCCTGCTTGTGATCTCTGTCTGTCAAATAAATAATAAATAAAATCTTTAAAAAAAATGCTCTGTTGAGAGAGTACCTAAGTAAGAGAGAACACAAGTCTCGCTTCGTCTGGGACTATTGAAAGACTGAAAATATAAGTAAGGCAACGAACAAGTTCAGTTGCTGTTCCCAAGAGGTGCGACATTTTAGTCAGGGGATCCTCATATGTTAAGAGCAAAATGATTGCTCTCTGTTAACCACTGACGTTTCTCTGTGAACTTTCTCTGAAACGAACAAAATAAGTTGTTTATTCATAGACGCTCAGATACTATATTTGCATGGTCTTGAGAGAGCATGGATGCATCTCTCCGTGTAAATTCCAAATTCCTTGAGGAGATAGAGCATGTCTTCCTTATTGCTGGCACCAGGTACCTAGTGGAACCATCACCATGATGGAGCCTTTACTTGCAAGCACCAGCAACCAACTCTGAAGAACATGAGGCACGAAGCTCAATGGGAAAATCTTGAGCAGCTCCTGGTTTCCAGCCACCTGATGACGAAGCTCCAGCTCCTTTCTTGCCCCAGGGGGTCTTTGTTCCACATTCAGATGCACAGGGGAAGCTGAATGGTCTAGCCGGGGTCATGAGCCACCTCTGGGACCCTCGGCTCTACCAAGTGAGGTGGAAGAGACCGTTTCCCCAAGGAAAGTGGGGGCACCAGAAAGAAGGACAAATTCATTCTGGATAGACCGAAGTGACATGCGTCCTCGTCAAAAGTGCTTTGAGTAAGACCAACGTGGGGCTCATCCTACCTCACCCATTCACTATTTATGTGAGCTTAATCATGTGAAATTTCTTTCTTCACCTCTCAAATGAAAATTTTCATGGTTTCTTCCTTATAGTGTCGCAGGAAATAAATGAGCTAATACGTACATATGTTTCTGGCAAAGTGCCTGACACAAAATATGCAAACAAGAACATGTTTAAAAAAAAGAAAGGTCATGCATCAAAGCTGGGGAGTCACATCCTTGATGATGAATGGGGAGAAATAACCCCTCTTCATTCTCTTCCCCACAGTGACTGGCCACGGGATGCCATTTATAGTTGCCATAAGTTGCCAGTGTGGCCCAGGGGGCTGACGGGAGGTTTCCTAACAGGTCCAGGTGGCCTGTGTTCTGGAACTGCACAAAGGCCTGTTGGTGGGCAAGAGGTCGACAACACTCCTGGCCCACGGGTGGGTAAATCCGCCCTGGGATAAAACTGAGTTGACAGCATTTGCCTTTCATTAGCTTCTTTTTAGTCACTCAAATTTGCCAGTTCAACACTGACCAGTTTCAACCTGCTCAACTTATGAACATCGATAAGATCACAGACATTATTCATGAGATGCAGTGGTATAATTTTCTCCTCTCCCATTCAAGTTGTCTGAATACCGTGTCATTCTGGTCCTTGTCTTCCTTCTCATTTTTTTTTTCAATTGCATTGTTGAAAAACTAAAGCAAAAGCTTTTAGTTAGCTGATCTTATTCTGAGTGCTGACAGTCTCATAAGGTTGGAATTGTTTTATTACAAAAACAAACATTTGAAACCACAGATATACAGCTAAGGCTGTTTGACTGGGCAGGTGACTTCAAAGATGAATAACCAGATAGACTTCTAGAGTTTTTCAGGTTTGATGAAATGAAGTGGAACCTTTTTTTTTTTTTTTTTAAGAACCCTTTAAAATGTTTTTCCCTGTTGATAGGATCAGTATTGCATATCAAAGAACTTGATTTCGAATAACCACAAATACACATACACACAATCAGTTGTGTTTTGTGTCCTTCATTCTTTTCGAAGGAGCAAACATTCTATGAGTCATAAAGGATCAGTTCTCCGCGCTCCTCAACTGTATCCGGCCGCCCGCATGACATGAAGGGCTCAGGCAAGGAGGCAGAGGTGTCTTTCCAGACCTCCCCTTGCCGATCAGCTTCATTCCACGGAAGGTTTTGTACTCAGGCAACAAACAGACTGTTCGAAAAGTATAACTTCTTAATTAGAGCAACGTCAGAGTGGGTGCTCACTGCACAAGAAGGAAGGCATCGTTATTATTATTATTGTTTTGCTACAATGCGAAGACTTACCTTTGATGATCTACAAGGATGAGACTCATTAGCTTCATCATAAAACAAATGGTCGAATGGCAGAGGCGGTGAAGCCATTGCTAATGATCCCTGCACCGTTGAGGGCAGGCTTTGTCTGTCCCCAGCCAACTATTAGGAACAGTGTGATATCATGGGACTTAGACTACTTAGGGCCAAGGTGACAACTTCTCCTGCAGTCAATGCTCCGTTCACAGGGCTCCTTCGGCTACCCTTTAGGCAAATATAAAGAGGTCTTTGTTCCGTGACAGAGTTAACTTTTCCCTCTGACAACTTCAAGCAACAGAAGCAACGGGAATGCGGCAGCAGAAGATTTATAGTTGAGACTTGAAAGCAAAGTTAAGACATCCTCAGGATGGGAAGGATCTCCTCTCCTCGGCACATGAAACTGCGGTCCTAGAAGCACCAGCAGCGTTTGTCTGGAGAATCAAAAACTGATTTAGATATGGGTATGATCGTGGTATTTGCATCCCTCACCATAAGAAAGGTCGTTCTGATTCCATGTGAGCTTCCCCCTCCTGCTAAAATGCATGGTCACCTCGAGGTTCACGGCTGCCTCGTCAGTGTCCGAAAAAGTTGGCACGTTGCTATAAATTGCATATTTCTTACCAAAGTATTTCAAGAGTGCTAAGGAATGTTTAATTGCAAGTAAAGGGAAAAAGCCACATTGGAACATCTTTTTCCAAGAAAATGTCAAAAGCTAATTTGCTTAATTAAAAGTCTGAATTACAGCACCTATTTTTTAATTGAGTGAGAATATTATAATAATTAAAGACAAACAATGTTTCGGAGCAAATGAGGATTAACATTAAATTTAGAAATTCAATATCCCACAGCAGTGTTAATCTACATTTCTGCATTTTTTAGAATCGATGTCCTCCCTTGTCGGTCTTTTCGACTGCTGGCTTTCCAAGGCCATGGCCACATGTGTGGAAAGTGACCCAAACCCCATTCTCATGGTTTATAGGTATGTGTTGTCATCCTCAAAGCAATTCTTTATAGCGGTCTGCAGAACTTGTTAGGAAACTCTTGAATTCTCTTTTTGGAGAGGGCACTCTGAGGGGATACGGAAAATTTCCAGTAATAGCCTCGGTTCTCCGTTACTTAAAATTCTTTCTGGAAAGTCATTTAGTAGAATGATAGGCATCTCAGAGGACAGGTTCCTATCTACCTAACTAATTAATAGAGTTGCCAGGACTGGGGCGGGGGGAGCTGTGCCCTGCCTGCTCCTGCTGTTTGTGTGGAGGGGAGGAAGGCAGTGTGGGCCATGGGTAGGCGCCTCCATGGAGAGCTACCAGGATCCTTTCCAGCCAACATTTGTCACCTCAAGTGGTACGTGACTTCCCTCTGAGTGCACACGACCAGACCGCATGATGCCTCTTACTCTTGCCTCTGGGATATGGTGTGAATTGATCCCATTTACAGCTTGAGAGGAAAAAAGCTCCAAGGCTGGCTCCAGGGTAGAGATGTGGGGATGACCAGTGGAGGGAGCGCTGGCTGGTGAATCGCCCCCCATTGTCTTCCAACCGCAGCTGGGGAAAACGACCCTCATTTGGTTTCATGGGTTTGCTGGGTGGATGTGCATGCTCGCTCCTGGGAGGAAAATGCCAGGTCCGATCCGAGGGTCCAGTCACACCGGGGTCCCGCGTGCACCAGCATAGCCGCCTTCCTCCTGTTGGCCTAGATGAGAGGTATATTGAACCCCAGTGTCCCCGCGTGGGCCTCGGCTGGCTGACAACATCCTCATTAAGAGTGGCAGGCCAGGCCGGTGGGGCCCAGCCTCCACCCTCGGTGCAGAAGGTGCACTAAGACTAGGTCTGCACACAGCTCTCTAAGAAGGAGGGCGCAAAACCCCGGGCAGGAAGGAGTTGGTTTCTCAGGGGCTTTTAGGGGTAATCTTGTTAAGAAACATAGGAAGATTATTTAAATACCTCTTAAGCAGCAGTTCCTCTCTCTTGATATTTTCAAGGCCAGTAATCTGGTCTTTGTTTTATTCCGGGGCTGCCAGGCCGACTAGCGATAGGGCTGGCAGGCGGCTGATCCTGGCAACGTGCTCACTGCATCAGATGCCAGCTTACCCGGAGACTGCTCGGAAACGCCAGGATCCCGCGCTTCCCATGCCAGCTCTGATTTGTATGAAACCAGCAGGTAATTTTCTTTGTTTGGAGGGATCTGGTTTTTTTTCCCCTTTTATGATTCATAATTAATTTTCTGGCTGGAAACAATCTCTGGAAATTATACATCGTTGTCTTTTATATACTGGTCCATAAAATGCCCGGTACATAGGAGGCGATCAGTAAACACTGCATTTCATGAAGGTTATTTTTATGTGTGTGTGAGATATCGCCCATGTGGGTTCTGGCCGATTTGTTTCCTGAAAAATCGAAGCCCAAAAGACCTTGTTGCAAGGGTTAATGCTTTTCTTACCATGCCAATGGAATAAGGAAAGCTGTTTAAATGCTTAGTTATGACCTGAAGAGTTTTTTTTTTTTTAACAGTGTATTCTAGTTTACTACCTAACCCCTGTGATGCATGGCAATGAATATAAACTTGTATAATAAATCGAGAATAATAACTTCTTTTCAGATAGGAATGAGAATTTAAGGCATAGATTTGTCTTTAAACAGGTTGACATGATTCACTGAGGTTTTGGCTTATGACTGCTTCCTTCTTAAGTAGCCAGTTAGCTGAGAAACCTCAGATTGTTCATTCCACCTCCCCTCCCCAACTCCATCTCCGCCCCCTCCCCCCCAAGCCTCAAGCTACAAAACATGCTGACTATATAAAGCCATTCTCAAAATACACGGTCATTTTCTTGGAAGAAGTCATGGTGTTGGGTTGGAGACTGTGGAATGTGGATTGCAGTCAGTTATGCTAACATCTCGTCTAATCCCTTCAAAATTAAATAAATTAAATGCTAATAAAACTCTTTTACTAAGGTGTCTACCAACGCTGTGAAGGTCTCAGAGGGATACCTACAGCTGCATTTGGGGTTCCAATAGAGCACAAGATTATTTTCTCAAGTTTCAAGCTTAAATAAGCTGAAGATTTTGTTGGTTCTGGGTTGATGTGGGGGGGTGGTTGTGGGAGGATTAATGGAGCCATTTTGAAAACCGTTGCTAATCAGGCTAAAATGAATCACACATTTATAGGAATGCTGGCCATCAGGCTTGCCTCTCTGTGTTTGTGTGTGTAGCATACTGAGCCTACTTAGTATCTTTTGTGAACTTATTTAAGTCAGTGGTAATTCCTTGTTAAATATCCAAATCTTTGGGGAATCAAGCTACAATCCAAAATAAACAAACTCTGGAAGGTCATATGTATCTGACTATTATGGACTCCCATGAAATGAGTAGTATGGTCATTTGAATTTCTACTTGACAACAGCCCACTATAAAGTAAACGTTTCCCTAGTGGCCAAGCTTCTTTTAAATAAAAGCATTTGAGTTATTTTCTGACTTGAAGAATTTTTTTTCTTTGAAATAGTTGAAGCAAAATTGATTTGAAAAAGACATAAGTGTGCCTACTGAATAATAAAAGAGAGTATTAGAAAAGATTTGTGTGTTTACGAATCCATTACTTGTTTATTGTATTTTCAAAGCACCATCAAAATTGTTTTAGTGTTGTTACATGTAAAAAAAACCAAACAAACTATCTCCTGTCATAAAATCAATTGTGTTTTCAAAATCTCCTTCGTATTGGTGCTTCTTTAAGAATATGTTTTTGGCCAGTACTTTCTAGAACATTCTATTTCTGTGGCCAGAAATGGATATAAAGGTCCAGAACATGAAATCCTTTGTTTGCCAATACTTCTGACCACTCGAGAATATGATATCCTGGCGGATCACAGAAAATGTGGGATATATTTAGTTGCACAAGCTGAGTCTGTACTTTAACCATGATGTGTGATTTTGTAAGGAAGTTGGAGCTAAATGGGCAGGGTAATTACACCCACCCAACTCCATTTCTCTCTGAAGAAGGTTGTGTCCGTTGCAGAAAGCATGTGTTACAGACTGGGGTATCTTCCTTGTGGCAGCTGTTCCCCGGGTAAACAGTCAAATATATTATCTTGGCCCATGGCTCTAAATATTTGAAAGACAATTTCCGTTAACGGCTGAAGTCATTGGATTGTACACAATCCCTAGGCTCTTGGTGGTTTTACAATAAACTGATTTGACTGTAGCAGAAACTGCTGTTCAGCATTCTGGGTTAGAAGGCAAGCATGGGCTGCCGTAGTCAATCCTCTTTAAGCAGGGTAAGAGCAATCCAAATAAAGTCTAGAGCAGTTTCATCAGTCAGCTGCCGAGAGATGATCGTTGCACCTTGTGTTTTCAGTCGGAGATTCGTGGGTAAACCTTACACATTTGTTTAAAACTTTGGGGGTAAAGCAGAGTGGAATGCTGTTCCAGATAAAACTTGTACTTCAGTCTGAGGGGTAGGCAGATGTTCAGGGCTTCCTTCCCTCCCCCAGCCTACTTTTGCAGACATTCAGGAATTTGGTGAAGAAAATCAAGTGAGTTTTTCTCAGTGAAGAGACAAGGTCACAGGCAGCAAATCATATCATAAAGCCGTAGGTGGGAGATGCTTCATTACTTTTGGATGTATCTTGACAACTTTGGTATTTTTTAAGACATAAGTTGTGGTGCAGAAATACCTGTGGAGAATCTTCAAGAACATAAAACTATGGGGGAGAAAAGTGTTCTCTGATGACACAGCTATTGAGTTTCAAATTATCTGTTGGATGTGGGTTCTTGGTAGTGTTGTTAATGTCCACATGTTTTTTCCATGTGACCAACCAGGAGGTGCCCTCAATTTTAAAGTTGTTTTTGAAATTATTAATAGATGCTTATATGTTTGTTTTATTATTTCTTAAGATTATTTATTTATTTGAGAGAGGGATTTATTTGAGAGAGAGAGTACACCTGGAGGGAAAGAGAGATGGAGAAGCAGACTTCCTGCTGAGCAGGGAGCCCGATGTGGGACTCAATCCCAGGACCCTGAGATCATGACCTGAGCCAAAGGCAGATGCCCAAACAACTAGCCACCCAGATGCCCCTAAAAGTTTTTTTTTTGTTGCTGCTGCTGCTGCTATTGTTGTTGTTTTAAGGCTCCCTGACCAGTCTGGAGCCCTATGTGGGGCTTGAACTCATGACCTGAGATTGAGACCTGAGCCGACTTGTACCATATTTGAACTGGAAAATGTTTTAATCATTTGTGGCCATTTACCTGTTTTCAAGAATGAGATAATCCAATATCTCAGTAATGTACAAATATTGGTGTTAAATGAGAAATAAAATAAATCCCACCTTCCCTAGGACCCGGAAACAAAATGAATATTGGCCATGTTTTGTCCTCCCCCCACCCCCCATTGCTGGACAATGTTGACAAGAGTTAATCTCTGGAGTCACCACAAATGCGATTTTGATGCCTGGATTTTCTTTATGGTTTCTAGGTACAGCTGAACCTTCAGCAAATGACTTTGGCCATGCTCTTTCGGGAACATTCCTGTTTGGGTCTCCACAGCTTTATGAGGAGTGGGGCCTGAATGTGTCCTATTCATATCACCGACCGTTGAATGGGTTTAATCCAGCCTATTCATGCATTCAGAGGGTCATAAAAATCTTAGTTTTTAAAGGATCGTTGAAGGTAATTCTAGACCAACCCCCTCAGCAGGAATTCTCCTTTGCAGTGCTCCTAACTTGTATCAGATGAGGGGAGCTGGAGTGGGACTGAAAGCAAAGCCATGATCCGGAGAAATGGTGGTGAATTAGCAAAACACCACAAATAAACAAAAGATCTCGAGATACCAGCTGTTGAGCACCCCAGTAATGGCCTGTGGAAGCCCAAGGGAGGGGCCAACAAGGGCAGCAGTGATTTTAGGAGTTCAAGGCCAGCAGATGAAATAGGACCATTTTGCCTTGAGTCCACCATCTTTAGTCTTCTATGGCTTTGAAAGCGTGAGACCAACGTCTTTCTGGTCACCCAATGGGATACTTTTAAAATATCATCTTGTAGCTGGCATTGAATACTGGAGCATTTCCAGGGATGGAGAACTTATTACCTTAAAGGTAGATATTTGGGCTATTTCTTTTAAAAATATATAATGACAATCATTTAATAGTATTCATTTTGGTCACTTTTTATTTTTGTCAAATTATTATAGCTTAATGAGAAAGCCCTGTTGCTAAAGAAAGTGGCTACTTCCTGAGTAGTGATTTATTAATATATGCATGTTTAAATTTGTGATAATAATAATTCTTGAATTTAAAAAAAATCACATATCTTCTTTGGTTGGCCTGCAAATATTTATCATTTGAAATAGTTATATTAATTAATTAATTAATTTGATAGAGAGAGATGGAGAGCCAGAGGGAGAGGGAGAGAGAGAACTTCAAGCAGGTTCCACACCCAGTGCTGAACCCAGCAAGGGGCTTGATCCCACCACCCTGAGATCACTACCTGAGCTGAATCAAGAGTCAGGCGCTTAACCCACTGAGCCACTCGGATACTCTGAAATAGTTTTGGAGGATTTCAGGATCTAGAGGAATAAAGAGCCCAAAGAGTTGAGAATGAAGGAATCCAAACTACTACTTCAAACAACAACTTTCTAAGAGGATGTGGATAACACTATGGTATTGAGCCATTTCACACAGGGACTCCTATCTGCGTTTTGATTATGAGAAATAGGTGAAAGTAGGAAACCAGTCAGAAAGTATTAATAAACAATTACAGGAAGTGTAAGAAGATTAATAAATTATGCAATGGGAGAGGGGAAAAAAGGTAACCGAACAAGAGAAGTATTTTTGTTTGTTTCTTGTTAGCCATCTTGGGATGATTTTTTCCTCATAGTGGCCAACTTGTGAATAGTAGTAGATCTTACCAATGGCCATTGTAGCTACAAAGAGCTTGACTGTTTTTGTCAACTAGGACCATTTGAGTTTTTTCCAGCCACACCCTCATTCCTGTGATCTATCGAATCTTCTCTCTCTGAATACCCAAGCTAATGCGATGGCCGTAGTGCCCTTTAAGTTTCCGTAGAGGGTGTACACTTGAGAGTCACCTGTTGCTTGTGTGGACACACTTCGGTGAGGTGAAAGGTCATCATTAGTCCCCCAGGTGTCCAAGTGCCCCGTGGGCAGAAGGTCAATGCAAGTATCTGGCAGTGAGATGTGTGTAAGTGTGTGGAGTGTGGCTGGAGTTGGGGGGGGGGGTCCCTGAGGCCCTGACAAATGTCACTCCCTGCTGGGCTGCCCTCCTTGTCTCTGTGGGAGTTGTGGTCTCCCAGATGGAAGCAGGAGCAGAGTCAGCTCAGCCATGAGCAGTGTCTGCTCCCGCGTTCCAACAGAGCTTCCTGAGGGAGTGCTCCCTGCCGGCTCCAAGACGATCCCCTGACTCCTCCCTTTGCCCTGTTTCTCCTCCTTCTCCTCTGTCTCTGGGTCACTGTCATTTATCTCATCTTAGCAACCAGAGAAACAGGCTTTTCAAGTATGCCTCTGAATCTGTCTGTCTGGAGACACCTTCACAGACTTTGTTTCCACAGCAGCCCCAATGTGCGAATGAGAAGGGGTGAGGGGAGGAGAGTCCTTTGGGAGAGCATGGAGAGCTTTTGTGTGTTCTGTGAGGGGCAGACAAGCAGTGAGGCTGGTCACATGTCATCACATGTCCACTCAGAAAAACATTCTCCCTCCCTCCCATACAAACCGCGCTCGCATGTCCGAGGGATTTGCCATTTTATGTCAAGACAACAGTATTTCTCCTAATGTGTGGAAATGCATCTGGAAAAACTGAAGTGTGTCTAGCATTTCTTTCTACAGCGTACATTTGCAGATGGCTTGTTAGTGCGTGCCTGTAACCATTCTGTTTGGTGGCACTTTGTAGTGTCAACGCTTTCTTTGAATTGTTAGGCTGCTTTGGAAGCCATATTAACTCCTGAAGGTTCGGTAAACATGACACAAGTAATGCAGGTTGAGCACTTAACAAATGCGAACCGCTGTGGGGAATTCTTCTTTCTCACAGTGGCCTGATTGTCCTCAGTTTTTGAAGGAAGAATCGAGGCCCATTTAGGAAGAGGTCTTGCCCCAGACCATACAGGTTTTGAGATTTGAGATTTGAAGCCCAGAAGTTTGGCTGTAAAACTTATAATCCTCTCCAAATACTATATTGCCTCTTTAGAGTTTATCAACATACACCACAGAGGAGGAACGCGTGGCTTTGTCTGCTCAGCCTCTCTTTTCCTGAGAATTACCATCCTCTGTCTGAAGAAATGCCATTTCACGCCTACTAAATTTTAGCATGGTTACTGAGAGGCTTTCATGAGAGTTTATTAGGGAGCCCCAATCTTATCATGTTCTTCTGGCCCCTGATAACTAGGAACCTGGCAGAGTTGGGGCAAATGGACTGCTTTCCTGGAAATTTTAGAGGTGAGAACGAGAATGCACCCTTTCTCCACTGGCTGAAATGAGAACAGGTACAACTTCAAAAATACGGGTGTTACACTTTCTGGGTGGACCAGAGAAGTGAGATATGCCCACATGACGTGAGAGAGAAGGGACGTGGGAACCACAGAAAAGGGTCCGAATGGGAGATGGGGACAGCCGGGAAGTGTTTCTCTTCTTCCAGTTGCTCTGAGGACCTGGATGTGCTCCTTTCTTGGATTTCCATGAGACATCTTTGTATACTTTAATTAAAGTACTCTGTTTGACTAAATTGTCTTAAAATAGTTTCGGTTACTCGAGCAAAAACGTTCTAGCTAATGAATAAATATAAAATTATGCCCAATATATTCATTTGCTCATTGAACATGTATTTGGGGAATGTTCACTCTTCATTGGCAGACAATACTTGATGTTGGGAATACCACAGTGACCGAGGTGGACATCTGCTCCTGTGGAGTTTTCATTTATGCCCAGAGAGCCCAAATAAAGAAATAAAGAAAAAGAGAATATTTCAGAAGGACAGTAAATAAATCAACACAATGAGATGATGAACCATGAATGACTAAGGCTAAGTTTGGCTGAGTGGTCTGGGATGGTTTCTCTGAGAAGGGAACTTTGGGACTGAGGTCTGAATGACCAGAAGGAAATGCTCTTGCAAGGCTGGAGTTCCAGCCTTGCAAGCCTTTGCATGTTCCATGCAAAGGAATAGTGAATGCAAAGTATCTGAGGGGGGAGTGACTTTGCCATAACCAAGGGACAGATGGGTCCAGAGAGTCATAGGTAAGGGTCTATAGAAGTAGGCTGGTGTCAGGGCCTCATGTCTCTTGTGTCTGCAAAGGAAGGTAAACTGAGAAGGCCATTTTTTTTTTCCCCAGAAAGAAAGAAAGCTTAAACTAAATAAGCAAGCAAAGCACACCTGCCTTGGGAGCTTTCTCAGGGCTGGTTCTGGGACTAGAAGATGGAGAGAAAAAGATAACTAGTGCGTGACCCTGAAAAGGCCTCTTTCCTAGATGAGAAAGTAAAATTAAGGGCAAAGTAGGGCTATGTGGAACGTGGGGATACCAGCTGGGATGTGTTTGGCCAACCCAGGACCATCCCACCTATGAAGAGAGGAATAGACCTTGAGTAGGTACCAGCACCTTGAACCCACATCACATTCTTTAACCAAATCGAAGGTGCCTCCTAGAGCAGGTTGTTACATGATGTGGAGCAGCAGGTCTCAAATGTCTGGCCAACAGAGTCAACGTGGAGGGTGTGTTAAAATACAGACTGCTGGGCCCAGCTTCTAGAAGCTTTGATTCAATAGGTCCAGGGTGGGAACTGAGAATCTGCATTTCTCACAAGTTCTCAGGTGATGCTGCTGAAGTTTCACTTGGAGAATCACTCTCTGGGGTGGAGTAAGCCTTGATGCATTTATATCAATCCCCTGGGGGGCCTGGTTTGGGTGGACGAATGCTGATGCGGTGTGACTGGCTGGAGCTAAACTCGTTAACACACCTGCTGATAGATCTGGTCACCCAGCAAGTGTTCCAGTCAGAGCATCTTGAGTGGGAAGCGACTTTGGATGGACTTGAACACTCTTATCTTGGGGGAGCAGGTGTGTGAGGGGAGAAGGTGGCCATGGGGATTTCTCTGATCCTGCTCTTTAGGGAAAATGAATCTTAACTTTTAAAGATCACCAATTTGATACAATTCAAAGCTTCAGTTTCACTAAATCCCAACTATATATTCATTTTTAGGTCTGGGATTTAGATCCACTCCAATCTTGACCAAACTACTGAAATAATAAGCGTGTTTTTCCTTTTCCTTCACAATGGCAGAGACTTTTAATCACTTTGTTTTTGTACGAAGCTGTGTGAAATATTTTGCATGAATAATTATAATTACGTCGACTCCACTGCAAATTTTTTGTACTAGGTAAAATGGCTTTTACTCTAAGGACCTAAAAAAAAATGCTTGGCAAGCATACTAAGTACTTTCATGTGTCATGTTACAATAGCACATAGTTTTGAATTTGCAAATAATTTATAGGTGACAAGAATGCCATTCAGATTGCGTATTTCCTATTCCAATAGATTTATATTTAGTATGAAGAACTGACAGACATCGTGATTGAAAAAGCACATTTCCTTTATGTTGGAGAATAGATGCATCTTATGGTGAAGGAGATTTAAAAAAAAAAAGCCAAAAGAAGGGAAAAGAACGGTCTAAATAATGGGTTTGAAATTCCCTATTCTAAGAGTATTTCCTAATACTTTTTTAAGGCAATATATGAACATATGCATAATTTACTAAAAGGCTATATTTAGCCCCTTACCTAGTTCTTCTGCTAAATATTCTACTAAATTCTTACACATAGGATTTCTTAACAGTCTCTAGTTTTGCTAGCTCATATACATTGTTGAATGAAATTGCTTAATTTACGTATTGAGTTGAATTATAGAAGAATATATGAATCGTATTAGCGGGATGTCTGTTTTGCAGGGGGCCTCATCCTCCTGTGGAAAGGGCCATGTTTTAATTGTCACCTGGCCTCTGAGGCAGCTGGGGATACTGTTTTGGGTCTTTGTTTTATAAATAGTTTTGGAGTGGATGCCATCTTGTTACACCTGGCCCACCGCTGATGTCATTGTGTAGAGCCAGCCTGCACTTCCGGCCAGTCGGTGGCCAGCTTTCCTTCAGTGGCTCATTTCTCACAACATGGCCTGCTTAGTGAATCTGACAGCATTTTCCTTGTTGGTTAATTAATACACACTGGGACTTTTTTGAGTCATTATCGTATCCTCAGGCAGTTTTCCTTACAATGTAGGCAACTTGTTGAAAATCAGGGTGCCCTTCCTTGTTTTCTGCTGGACGTGGACAACCTCCTTCTGTTCATATGGGGCATCTCGTATTCTTATTCCAAAGAGTTGCCTGGCTCTCTTTCAGCAAAACCAGCGTTTTCTCATTTCAGGCCACTTAAAGCTAGGTAGGTATCTCTCATTTTATGTTACTCTAGGATGAGGAACCTATTTTTTGTTCAGAAGTCAGAGGCCTAAGAAATTTGTTGTGTTGAAATCAATTTGTACCCAAACTCCCAATTGTTTTTCCTACTGTCCTGTGTTCGCAGTGCTGTTAAGGTCCCGTTTTCTCTTACTCTTGGGTAGGTGTGGTTCTTTCTCTGATCTTAATTAAAATAGAAGTGGAGTGAAAGAAAGAGAACAAAGGAAAGTAAATTGACCAAGTGTCTTATTACTTGGGCCACTTAAAACTCTTGTGCTAAATTTCCCTTGAAAAGCTTTCCCTGATTGAATTCTAATTTCAGTTAGTATTAGAGACCTAAAGAGACCCAAAACTCTACCATGCTAGGATATCAGCTTTGCTCCTTTGTTCCATTTCTGCATGAACTTATCGAATATAGGGAGCAACATCAACAAAACTTTCACATCAGTAGAGCTTTACCTACATGCAACAGTGGGTGTTTCTCATGAACGCAGCAGCAAATAAAAGTTCATTTTTAATAGGTTTTAAATCCTTAATTATAAGCTAAGTGTTGCTTGGATGGGAATGTTGAGGTTGAATTGAAGACTACAGTTCAGTTTATGGATTTAAAATCTTTTCTTTGCTCAGTATGAGGCTTTGAATAGATTGAAATAAAATCCTGCTCTGCAACTTATTTACATTTTCATATTTATTATGAATATCCAGGCTGGGTGGGGAGTGCAGATTTGAGTTAATTTACATTTTATTTTTATGATAACCATTTAGTTAAGTTTTTATTTTTCTTTCTGAGATTTGGCCATGTCTTTTTCTCTTTTTTTCCAGTTTTATTAAGAACTAATTGACATACATTTCTGTGTAAGTGTAAGGTCTACAGCTCAAGGTTTGATTTGTGTCTGTTGTGAATTAGGCTCGGCTAACAATCATCTCATCAACACAATAAGAATAAATGAAAGACTGGGTGGCTCAGTCCGTTAGACATCAGACTCTTGATTTCCTCTCAGGTCATGATCTCTGATCTCGGGGTCCTGAGATAGAGCCCCTTGTTGGGCTCTGGGCTTTGGGATTTGTGAGGGTCCACTTGTCCCTCTCCCTTCCCCTCTTCCTCTCCCCCTCTGCCCCTCCCCCTGCTCAGTGCACAGCTGTGTGCACGATCTCTATTTAAAATAAATACATACAATCTTGAAAAAAGAAAAGAAGAAAGGAAAAAATGTTCATCTTGTGATGAGAACTCTTGGGATCTACTTTCTTAACACTTTCCTAGATATCCCCCAGCAGGGTTAGCTCTAGTTCTCATGTCGTGCACTACAACCCTAATACTTACTTACAAGTGCAAGTTTTCACCTTTTGACCACCTTCCTCTATTTGATCCTCCCTCCCAACCCTGCCTCTGTTAACTGCAAGTCTAATCGCTTAAAAAATACTTTATTAAAGATTTATTTGATTATTTCATATTATTTATCTGAAGCATATGGAAAAAAGAGGAGTCCTTGTATGTGAGATGGTGCCCTGTAAGTTACAGATTATTCTATAATAGTCTTAATATTGAGGGACTGAGACTTTTTCAATTTTAAATATGTGTTATCACAAAATGCTTTACCAAATTTTATTCATCGGTTTCATTTACAGCTGGTTATCGTTGAAAAAAGACAATTTTTGAATCAAAAGCATATTAGAATAATATGCAAAGGGACATACATTTCAACTTTCACTTCTAATCATGTAAATTTTAGGCTTATAAAAGACCTGTAGGTATTTCCCCCCAAATAATTCTCATTGGCTGAATCTACTCATGAAAAAATAAGTTAAGAAATGAGATCTTGTTTTGTCTTTCTCTTCTCTTGAGACAAATCTTCTTTGGACCCCACAGGGTAGCATCTCAGAACACAGAAGATGTATAACATTTCTTTGTATCGTTTTGTGGGTCATGGTGGAGTCATGTGTGGGTGACCGTCACCTGCATATACTCATATGCCTCTAGATCATGCCTAGGGATTAACTTTCTATTACAGTTGGATTTATTCCTGGATTTTAATCAAATATGCTATTCATCTGAGTCCATTCTATTAAAAAATTCAATGCATAATATTCTATAGAATTGCTTCCCACTGAGATAGAAACCTACTTGAAGTATGAGGCTGTTTGATAAGCCTTGGTATCCTAGCCCTGACCATCCCTCTCCCCTTTTAATAGGTAACACAAATAAGTATGCCATAAAAACAGTTTGATGGTAAGAGCAAATTTTGTTGAAATGAACTCATAGAATGTAATGATTAATATATTATGCTAGAGGAAGGTAGAAACGTCCAGATAAACTAATCAGATGAAATAAATTTTTGACTGTTTACTGTCTGATTAAACGAAATCAGATTTTGAAAGACCAAATGTTACATAAGTTTTACAGTTACCCTATTTGGGACAATCGGGGCAAACTCTGTGGAATGCATTGGGTCCAGTGAAAAGTAGAATAACACCTCTCTTAAATTGCAGAGCAGTTAGAACATGTTATTCCAGTCAAGGCATCTCATTTTACTTGGCAGCTTCTTAGAAGTTTGAGTAAGTTGCTGTAGTTTACTAAACCAAATGAGTTGCTAAAGAATGTTAGACTCAGAGATTGTGGGCAGATAGCAAGTTTCAAGGTGTGTACTTTTCTCTTTCCTGTGGACATGTCATGTCAGAACCACGATACTCCAGTGGATGGGGGAGCCGTCACGTGCTCCCCACTCTGCCATCAAAAGTAATTTCTGTAGAACTCTGTCAATTGAAGTGTATAGCTAGAAACTTGTGTTCTCCCTCCCCCCTCCGCCACGCTAAATTCCTAGGTACATAATATTAACTTGCATTTAGTGCCGATGTTATAAAAAAATGCATCAGCAAAGTGATCTCATAGGACACTGCATAGTGGGGAGGGGTGTTTCTGGTTTTTTGGGGGGGTTGTTTTTTTGTTTTATTTTTTTTTCCATTTTTGGAAGTATCTTGAGCTCTGAGACCAATGTATGTTTTCTTCAGATCCATTCATGGTCTCATTTGATAATTTTCCTCACGTTCATGTCTTTGTTGAACAGTGGACTTTTCCTGGCCTCTTATGTGGTAACTTTAGTGTTTTAGGACAAGTAGCAGTATTCAGTTTGCGAAGGTCTTTATGATTTTTAATCAGCTAGGCTGGTGAATAGTCATAAGACTTAGTAAAAAACTGGCAGGAAAAATTAGGATTTCTCAGGGAGATTAAGTACTGTTAGGATTTTTCTTTGGATGGCCCCACCACTGTGCTCCTGGCCTTAATCAAAGCCAAGTGACAACTTTGAGCCGATGTCTAGAATCAGTGTTGATGCCTTTATAATGCGGCTGGAAAAATTCTAACACAGTTTTGAGTCTTGGCTGCTTCTGATGATTGATTTTTGTTGTTGTTGTTGTTGTTCATCATCTACTTAATAAACAGCCCTGTGGTGTGCCAGTTGTGGGGATACACTGAAAACTAAAATCCACAACTGTCCTCTAGCATCTCTTAGCTGGCGAGGAGTGATAGATGCGACTCCAGGGAGGAGTGGACTTCGCTGGGTGGACTTCGCTGGGTGGACAAGCCACCCTGCTGGCCACTGGCCATGGGCACGCAAGATTGAAGAGGCTGCTTTGAATTGTTACCGCTATTTGGATGGGTCAGTCAAGCTTGGCTACGTCATGCATTACCTTCTTGACAGAGGAGAGCACAGCACACTGGTGTAGAATGCATGAAGCGTGCTGAGTAATTAGACTAGGACAGGAGTACGATTAGTTTGGTGGATCTGAAAGGACTTTGTAAACTGTAAATACACAAAAATTCCATGGTGCTACTATCTCCCACATGCTGATAGAGCTGGGGTAACAGTCCCAGCGCAGGAGGAAAAGACATGTTTGTCCTAGTTCACAGTCATAGAATTGGAACCAGAACAAAGCCACAATCTCATAAATGCATCATTGCAAAGCATGCGTTTTACCAATCCTAGGGCATAATCTTCACCCCCGTGTATAAAGGGTGTCATACATGTCTCTTTGAACATTTTGGTAAATTTTCATTGAATTCAGCCAACTTTCTTGGAGCTCCTGCCATATCTTGAAATAAAGAACCTGATAGTGAATGAGACCTAGCCTTTGTCTTTTCCAAGACTTATTTTAGTGGAGGAAACCACGGTTAGTGGGAATTTCAACTAGGTATTCTAAGGGAGAAAAACCTGGAGAGAATTGGCTACAGGGCACCTGGGGAGCACAAAGCTTGGTTTACAGGTCACAGAGGGAAGTCACATCGAAGCTGAGACTGAGGAGAGGCAGGGACTGGTCAAGTAAAACAAGTTGTCCATTTGGAACAGAGGAGAAACATGCACACCCTAGAGAATGTTCCTGTATTGGATGCAGGGAGGCCAGGAGGAGACTCTTGGGAGAAGGAGCCCAGGTAATGAGAGCCCTGTTAGGGCAAGGGGGCCTCATGAACTTGTTAGCACATTTCTGGTAGGTCACTATGCAATGTGGGTTAGTTTGGGGGACACCCAGACTGCACAAAGGAAAAGCTACCCAAGAAATGATAGCGTCTTGTGTGATGACAGCAGTAATGGATACAAGTGGTTGAGCAGAGATATTTAAGAGGTAGCAGTACCAAGACTTGGGAGAAACTGAATGTAGGGTCAAAACTAAGGGGCAGGGGGTGGTGGCAGATACACCAGGTTTGGGTTTTGCAACTGGGTACAAGGATATGCAATTAACTAGAGTGTATCTGTTAATGCATTACAAAAGCCACTCATATTGTATTTCATGGTACATTTTCACAGGAGGTTAATTTATGTCTGTTACACAGGTGATATAATGAAACACCTTAACTTGTTCTCAAAAATGAAAGAAAACACATATTTGAGTAGTAACAATGGGCAGTGGAAACAAAGCATATTGTCCCTTCACAGAGGAGAATGTCCTATGTGGGGGAAGTTTTGGCAGAGGTTGGAGGGTTCAGTTGTTAAGGTGGAGGTGTCTGTGGGACAGGGCATCGGTCTGGAACAGTCTGTGGTAGGTAACTGGAACCTGTGGTAGGTAACTGGAACCTGGGGTCAGAGAAAGGAGAGAGAGAGGGAGAGAGAGAGAGAGATGTCTAGACTGGACAGGCAGTGGGTGGTGCGTGAGCCTACAGAGCAGATAAGATGGATCTCACATTTAGATCATCATCAAAACAACATCGATTAAAAAAACAAACAACACGGATGTTTAATATGGAAAACTCCATAGCAAACTGGTGTCATATAGAAACTTAAGGGAGGCATGCAGTTTGAAGACTGAAACTTGTACGAGCGAACCTCAGGTTCTTTGGACTCTCTAACTCTACCACACAGGTCATTTGAATCTTTTAAAAAATTGACTTCCGGGGCGCCTGGGTGGGTCAGTGGGTTAAGCCTCTGCCTTCGGCACAGGTCATGAACTCAGGGTCGTGGGATCGAGCCCCGCATCGGGCTCTCTGTTCAGTGGGGAGCCTGCTTCCCACCCCCCTCTGCCTGGCTCTCTGTCTATTTGAGATCTCTCTCTGTCAAATAAATAAAATCTAAAAAAAAAATTTAACTTCCTTGAAATCATTTGCCAATAACATTTGACTTTCCTTCTGGACTTTATCTTCCTGGTAAACCTTTATATATTTTTAAGTTTCTGTGGCATCACAGTGCCATAGTACTAAATTATAAATGTCTGTAAGGGGTCAGCACTTGATTTCCACTTTCTTAAAAAGAACTATTTGAATTTTTTAAACTTGCTAATCTTGTAGAATTAGTTTTTCTCATATTTCCCCCTAAAGAGTCCATTGTCAGTGGAAAGAGATTTCCTCTCCTGATGGAAAAAAAAAAAATCAATGTATTTGAAAATACAACTATTTTTGATCTGCACATGATTTTTTCATTTGCTTAAATAATAGTAGGTAATCACACAAAACTTACACTAAAACTTTCATGATCCTGTATTTTATTGAATATATTGTACTCTAAAATTTATTCCAGTCATTCAAGTTACAAAATAATGTAGGTCATTTTATTATTTTATTTTATTTTATTTATTTATTTGTCAGAGAGAGAGAAAGAGAGCGAGCGAGCACAGGCAGACAGAGTGGCAGGCAGAGTCAGAGGGAGAAGCAGGCTCCCTGCCGAGCAAGGAGCCGGATGTGAGACTCGATCCCAGGATGCTGGGATCATGACCTGAGCCGGAGGCAGCCGCTTAACCAACTGAGCCACCCAGGCACCCCTAATGTAGGTTATTTTAGCCAGTTCACAACATGTCCTAGGTATAAAATGAAAAATCTCTTTCTTCCCTTTTGCAGTGTTAACCTTTTGTGGTAACGTGGTAAACAATTGTTGTGTAGGCTTCTATCCTTTGAATGTTAAATTACGAATGAACACGTCCAAATGTTTGTTTTGTTTTTGTTTGTTTCACAAACAGTCTGTACGTGATATTCTATATACTATTTTTTTCTGAACATTTTTTCATGGATTCCTTCCACATAAGTATGCATAGATCTATCTTAGTCTTTAAATGCCCAAACAGTATTCCAGGAGGACGCATCATAATTTAAGCAGTAAAACCATATCAATGATTCTTCAGGCTGTTTCCAGTTTCCAATCATGACCAACAAATGCCAGGCTGAGCAAACATACTCATGTAAATTTGTGGCATGGTTCTTTGTGTTCTGTAGGATAAAATAAGCAGATAAATTAGAAAAAGACAAATGATTTAACATACGTATAAGAAAAAGAAGAGGATTTTAGATTTAGATTTTAGAGCAGAAGAAATGCAAATGACCAATACACGTTTGGGGACTTTGACATCATTAGTAGTCAAGGAGATAGATACACACACACACACACACACACACACACACAACACGTACCAAAATGAAAACAAAACAGAACAAAACAAAACCACATACCAGTTTTCACTCATTGTATTGGTGAAGGTTGTAAATATTCATAACCTCCAGTGGTGGCAAGTATTCATGACATCCAGTGGTGGGATTATAAATTATTTTACATTCTTAGGAGAGCATTTGTCAGTATTTAATAAAATTAAACCGTATGACTCAACAATCCTACTCCTGGAAATTAAACTGGGCTTTTTTTAGAGAATACCTAGAAACATTTGGGAAGTTGATGACATGGCAAAGATTTTCCCAACCATTTTCATTGATAAAAATAAAACAAATATAAGAAGCCATTACAGGGCAATTGGGAAAGGAAGCAGTGAGCAATTACCCCCCAAATAATGACACTTAGTCTACCCTGCATGTATTTCCTCGTAGTATTTAATGACTCTTTTGAAAAACATAATTTGATATGTACTGGTGTTTTCTAATCTTCTCAAAATGCATGCATGAAGGGCATAAATAATTTTTAAACCAACCAATTAAGTCTTATTCCAGGTTAAGAGACATGTAAATCCTGTTCAGTCACTCATAAAAGTGCAACACATGAGGCCTCATGGGGGTTCTGGCTTTCCAGAGTGAAGACGGGGCTGGTTCTCTCTTCCCAGCCTATGGCTCTGAATTTCTTTGCAATCTGAGGCTTAAATAAAGCAGAGGACACTGTTTGATGTTAGGGAGAGGTGGCAGGTTGGGAGCTCATGGCAACATGGGCCTTTGGAAAGGCCTGATGAGAAGGGGTCCTCACTGAGGCATGTGCTCAAGGGGATATGCCAGTTCTGGGGGCTGCCAGCTGCAGGGAATGAATAGTAGTGCAGTCAGGCAGGCTGAACACACTCTTCATATGGTATGTGAGTGGCAGAGGTGGTAGCCATGGCCAGTGTTGGATCCAGGAAAGGACCTGGGAGAGTAGCACCAAAGCAGGTATTCTGGACATAGTCATTGGCAAGAGGTGTGCCATGATCAGGCAAGAATTTTGATGGTCAGTCTCTGGAAAGTCCCTCTGGGTCTCTGGTTCAGAGCAGGAAACTAGTTCCTGGAGTAGCTAGATATGACAAATTAGATTCATGCCACAGTTTTAGCTTCTTAGAGCTGCCATAATCAAGCCACCATCAGCTGGGTGGCTTAAGATGCCAAGAAGTTAGTAGGACAGTTCTGGAAAACAGAAAACTAAAATCAAGGTATGGGGTGGCCCTGCTTCCCTCTCCTAGTTTCTGATGTTGTCAACAATCTTTGATGTTCCCTCTCCTAGTTTCTGGTGTTGCCAACAATCTTTGAACATTCTTTGGCTTGTGGCTGCATCATTCTGATCTGCTTCTGTCGTCATGTGGTGCCTTCTCTCGGCATGTCTGTCTTCATATGTTCTCTCTGTACTCCTTTCCTTTCTCTCTTTCTTTCTTTCTTTCTTTCGTTCGTTCGTTCTTAGAGAACATGACTGGCAGCAGGGAGGGGCAAAGGAAGAGGGAGAGAGAATCTTAAGCTCCACACCCAGCATGGAGCTGGATGAAGGACTCGATCTCAGGACCCTGAGATCATGACCTGAGCTGAAATCAAGAGTCAGATGCTCAACTGACTGCATCACACAGGTGCCCCTCCTTTCTGTATTTCTGCATCTTCTTATAAGGTCCCAGAGCTGGGGCAGAGTGCAACCCTCAGGGGAGAAAGTTGAGTAGTCATGGCCAGTAGGGTTGGATAGTGTGAAAGCTGGCACTCAGAGAAAAGGAGAGTGCAGGGCTGCTAGTCATGTTGACATTCATAGAGTATTACATGTCAGTAATTGGCAACTCATACAGTTCTAAATTTCCAGGAGTGTATGTGAGTAATCTAGAAGCATGAAGTAAAGTTTACATACTGCAAAGAGAAAATTATTTACCCAAGTATTGAAGAGGAGATTTATAAATATTAACTCACTTAATTCTCAAGATAAATCTAGGGTTAGGTCCTATTTTGATTGATGTCATATAGACAAGTCCCAAGGTCATATGGTCAACAGGAGACTGATCCAAACTTTCAAAATAAGAGTCTCCTTGCAAAGCCTGGATCATCACTGATGATTTTGGAAGTTACCCGGGGCTTCTCGAACATATACCTTCGCTCCTGAATGTCTTCTCTGTGAAGCCTCCCCAGGCAGCTCACCTCTCCACTTTTGCACAGAAGGAACCCCTGTCTGATTGATCCCTGTGATGACTCCATTATTTTATTCATGAAAGTGCCTCCCAGGCTGTGTCCCATTGTCCCATTTGTGAGCCTCAAGTGAAATAAGGAATGGAAAAGGGCTCTCGACACTGTCATGTGCCAACTGTACATGAATTATTGGTGTCACCTCTCTGGGACTGGTTACTTGGCCACTATCCTCACTGTCCCTTTCGGTTTTTCTGCTTGAGATCCTTCTGAAGTCAGGGCGATTCTGCAGTTGTGGTTCTTTCAGTCATATCTCTAAGTTCTCAAAGCGTCTTGAGGTTTGCAAAGCATTTTTACTGTTGGTAACACAGAATACAGGTGTTAAAGTAATGTTTGTGAACAATTTTGGAAGACTTGGGGTCTGGTGGTTAGACACCTATGGTTTTCCCAGGAATGGAAATGGAGCATGGGGGTGGGAGATGATTCTATGATGGATCATCCATTCCAAACCCCTTCCAACCAGTCTCTCTCTCTTTTGTGTGTTGGACTAGTTTTCTCCATTTTGCAATCTTAGGATGCCTCTATTTTCTCCCAGAGCTCTAAACCAGCAGTTCTCAAGATGGGGAAGTTAGACAAGGAAGAGGTCAGAATTTTTCCCATAAAGTGTGAAATGAGATCCATTTGCATTTCAGAGTATTTGGGGTTTAAAAATTCAATTGCCTCTATTTCAATGTCATTTTACATTATGGCCTCATAGACACCACCTCTGCAGGAGCCCATGTGGGAGTGAGGAGGCCTCTTAATTTCCAGTGCATGAGCAGATAGATTGAGGCTGTGCCTCTGTCTCTCTTTCTGATTCTTTCTCTGGACATCAGCCCCGCCCTTGAACACTTAGAAGTGGTACTATTAAATTACGCCATTTTCATGGTAATTTCTGTAGCAAGAGTGAGTGGTGTTTGGTGTAGATTTAGTGTCAGCAATAACGCAAATCTCTCCCATAACACCCGTGAGCAGAACTAGTTGATGATACAGAGAATTTATGACCTGGGAGATCATTTATTTCACATAAAATCAGAAAACCCAAGCACTACTTTGGGATTTTAGAAAACTTTACTGTTTAATTTTCAAAGTTGAAATACATGAAATATGTAAAAGTATCATTTCACAAAAAAACAATGGATTAATCTGTACCCTTGAATTAAAGCCAGGAGAAAGAAACTAAAAACAGAGAAGTCACTCTTGGGGGATACAAAAACTCAGTTTCTTGTTTCTGGAATATTCACATTGCCATCTTCTATAAGGTGACTGAGTAATTTTTGATGTCATGATTTTAAGCTTTTAATAGTGATATGTAGTAATGGTAGATATCATTAATTGAGGGTTTACCATCCTGTGCTGGGAGGGTATGCTTTGATGCCACTTTGATTTTCTTTAGTTTTCACTATAATTTTATCAGGTAGTATAATTTCTGCTTTACAGATGAGAAAACAGAGAGGTTATATAACTTGTTCAAGATCACAGAGATGGTAGGTACAAGAGCTGGATTTATAACTAGTAATCTTGTATAGTTTCAATGCCTGAGCTCTTCCTAAAATACCATGACACCTTCCCTGAAATAGTTATAAGAATGAAGCTTTTCTGAGTTGTATCCTTGAAGAAGGTTTACAAACTAATTAACATCCAAACAAAAGTAAGGTGGTAGTTGTCTGGAAACCATGACGTAGAGGACAAGTTGAAACCACCAAGGTTAAGTCAGTGAAAGAGCCACTTAAGAATACAATAGCTTCCTGCAAAAACCTGGAGAGCTGGACAAAAGGCTGGGTGTAGCCTATGCGGTCAAAGAGTAAGTGATAGCTGATAGTTGAAGGAGACAATTTAGACCCCAAGGAAGCCAAAGTGTTTTGAGAGAGCCTGCCCAACAATGGGAAGGGGGTGAGTTGATCCTTGGGAGGAAAAGCAATGCTTGCTTCTCAAGGGTACCGAAGAGTTGATCACTATATTAGGTAGTAGGTTGGGCTGGGTGATCTCTGATACATATTTCAATCCTTAGATTACATGGATGTCAATTCACAACACCTTGGTATGAATAAATTTACCAGCTCTTTCTCTTTTCTGATGGGGAAAGACTAGGCAACGTGCAAACACTGAGTGCCTGAAAATGGAAGAGTCTGAGAGACATTTTGTCTGTTTAGCAATTTCAGTCAGGGTTGGTTCATGGTTACATTTTCCATCACAGAAGAACATGAAAATTCTAGCAATTGATTTTCTCTGAAATTCTATTTCTGAACTTGAAGAAAACTACATTTCTGTTTTTGTAAGTCTGATGTTATTTTTAATGGATTTGGGAGTTCTTCTGACTAGACATTTAATGGATAACAAAGAACCTGGTGGGAGGTTTTCCAGGTTGCTAATGGGTGTAAGTGAGTTGTGACAAAATCTCAGAAGGGACTCAAAATAACAGGTAATTCACTGCAGACAAGAATTTTCTTCATGAACTCTGAACACCCATAAAGTATTTATGAGGCAGTAGTGTTAGAACATTGATACGCTGTATTTGCATATATGTTCGCAAACTGCTGGATGACTGTTTCTTACATGGATATAACTTTCACAACGTTTTGAAAGGCTAGAAGCATGACACCCTGGAAAATACTTGAAAAGTCTTGGCAAGAAGTCAGGTTTAATTAAATTGTGAGGACTGCATAATTTTGATTTGATTAGACTAAGAAAACTAGCCATGGCCCTTTTCTGGAAAAGCTGGGATGGTGGGGACATGTTAACTTTTCATGACGCTTATGTATATTTCTTAATTTCACAAACACTTTCAGATGATATGACTTGGTTCTGTCAACTCAAGGGACACATGAAATCACATGTTCTTTTTTTCCAGCTACCCTCTTGAGCTCCCAGTGTCTTCCTTGCGCTGTGGTTCCCAGAGAAAGGGATCAATCTTGTTTCCAGATGTTAGTGGCTACCATATCTTTTTTTCTGAGACAGAGTGTTCTTTTGAGGATTGGCCTGTCACCCAGGGCACTCTTGTCCATCATGGTAGGGAAACCATTGTCAGTCCTGGTAATTGCATTGGCCAGATGTTACCCCGTGGTGGGGCCCTCAAAAACAACCGTCCGACACTTAGCTTTTCTGTTGAATCTGAACCACCAACATAGACCAACACGCTGTCATTGCCTCTCCCTGTCAGTGAGAGAATCTTGACTGGGACCACTCTGGTCTACCTTACCAGTTCACACAAACTTCGATTATCAAAGTCCAGATATCTGGATGACCCTGGACCCATTTCATAAAGAGGTGACCCACCTCTGTATCAGTAGCTAGTTTTACCACTAATTGATGTAGATCTTGATTAGTTAATGAGGGGTCTGCTACTCCTCCTTCGCCTATACTTCTAAGATGATATTTATATAACGTACAAAATGTACAGACATGTGTATAATATTCATATAAGGGGTCATCAGACATGTACTTTTCAGAAGTAAAGAGGTATTTTTCAAAGTTGCCATATGTCTCTATACATAGGGCATAGAAGAGATTGGCATAAATTCAAGGAGCTCCTTCAAACAGCATTTCACTTAATTTTAGTCTTAAATATTACACACGAATGGTGCCAGTGATGATGTCATGAGCTTCTACTAAGCACTCCCTTACCTGTGAGACTGCACAATGAGTATTTCACATACATCAAAGCCTTCCAGCTATTGGCTGCCGATACCACCATCCCCACTTTACAGGTAGAAAGCTAGAGGTTTTAGAAGTCAAAGGCCACAGCCAGTATCAGCATCAAGAATTAAAACCAGCCTATGAGTCTTCATTTCTCAGCCCCGAACACTATGTGGGGGAGATACTGAGTCCTTTATGCCTCGTGTACCTCTCTGGTGAGCTTTTAATGCTGATGGTCTCACACAAACTTTTATTTTTATAAAAAGGCACATAGTGATGCTTTTTTTAGAGTCCTTATGTATATGAAAATGTCTTTGGGGCACCTGGGTGGCTCAGTTGGTTAAACGTCCGCCTTCAGCTCAGGTCATGATCTCAGGGTCCTGGGGTTGAGCCCTGCATTGGGCTCTCTGCTCAGCGGGGAGCCTGCTTCTCCCTTTCCTTCTGCCTGTAGCTCTCCCTGCTTGTGTGTTCTCTCTCTCTCTGTCAAATAAATAATAAAAATCTTAAAAAAAAAAAAAAAGAGAAAATGTCTTCCTGTTGATTCCATCCATGAAAGACAACTTGGCCAAAGACAGCTCAGCTCGTTCCTCAGAGAACTCCCACTCTCATCTGGGGCATCCGTCATCATCATCATCATCATTATTTTGGCCAGGCTGTATTTACATGGGATGAACTTTTTCTCGTTTTTTTACCTGCAACATTGTGTGTTGTTTCAAACTGTTCATGTAGATCTTTTCAGCTCAATGGATTGCCCCCATCCATTGTCCTTTCCTTTTCATTTTTTAAAATTCTGGAATATTAATGATCTCAATGTTACAGCTCTGTTCCAGCTTTGGCAGGACTATTCTCCACTCTCTAGTGAGCTTCATCTCTGTCATTGTCCTCTTGATCCCGGGGCACATTTTCAAGTTTATCTTTCAATGGCTCTACCTTAATTTTCTTCAGTGTGGATTCTGCTCATCAATGTGTCCTGCAGGAATTTTTAATCTGATATGTCATTCTTAATTTGCTTGCAATTTTCTCTTTTCTCATTTACCCTTCGTTTCCCTCCATTTCTGTTGATTTAAACTCAGTTTGTTCCCTCTATACAATTTCCTGTCCTGTGTTCTATATGCAGCCGCTGGTCAGTTGCTGGAGAAGGAGGGTGAGATAGGGAGCGGTATTTGCTTCCCTTCACATCATTCCATGCCGATGAGAGGGAAAGCTGCACCACACCCCTTCCCTGAATGTTTTTGAGGACAAGACCAAAAAAAAAAAAAAAAAAAGGAAGCCTCCATGCATGTCTGAAATTTAAAGTTATAAATCAGACTTAACAAGATGTTAAATAAAAGATGTTTTATACTCCTGTCTTGACAAATAGTACCTTCATAATGTCAAAACTGAAAAAAACGTCCAAAAATTGTAGCTTTTATATGACTAAATGCTAGCAAAATGTGACGGAATTTCATGGTTACCAAATATCTGGGTGTTCTGTTGATAGGTGTTCCAGTATTGTTTGAGGAGTGCATATGTAATTTGTAAGCTTACTATGTATTCCGTAAAATTTTTCTTGCCTTAAGTTAACAAAGTCACCTTTTTTTTTTTTAAGAGAGCACAAATGAGGGAGGGTGGAGGGAGACAGAGAGAGAATTTCAAGGAGGCTCCACAGTCAGCACAGAGCCTGACATTCCGTAGAGACTTACACTCTCCCTAACCCCCTCCCAACTTGAAAGTACATAATGGGCCCCTCCTCATGACCCCATTGCAGCTCTCTCTGCCCACTGGTCCTATCCCAGTGCTTTAATAAAATCACCTTTTTGCACCAAAGTAGTCTGAAGAATTCTTTCTTGGCTATTGGCTCTATACCCTAACATCTTTCCTGCATCATATGGCACCCATGGTGGGGCTGGATTTCAGGACCCTGAGATCAAGACCTGAGCTGAAATCAAGACTTGGGCACTTAACTGACTGAGCCGCCCAGGCACCCCCTAATTGTTTTTATAGTAAAGATTTTCACAACATTGTTGTATTCTTTTGAGAGTAGTTCCTTAAAAAACAAAAACATGTAATTGCACTCAGAATGTTCAAAACCTGAATATATTTTGATTAAACTACAACAAACTAAAAACAATTTCAATTACTAATGCTTTCTAAAAACAGTTCTTTCTAAAAATTCAACATTACTAAATAAAATGTGAATTATAAGTGATGAGTCTGAACATTTCCAATGCAATTATTTAAATAAATCTAAACTTTAATAATTTGATTTTTGGAAAACTCACATTTCATTTCTCAAAAGTCGAGACATGCATGCACACAACTCCTCCATTGCTCAGGATTGCCTGATATTCTTCAGCGACCATATGCAAGTGTAGTGCATGAGAAACTAAAGAGGAAGTGGACGCCTGCCTCATCAGAACATGGCGCTTCACTGTACGAGAATCTATTGCGTTTGTACGCCATCACAGATGGAGAAACCCACGTGGCAGTTTATCTAAGTGCTCAGCTGCCTCATGTCTCCCTGCACCGCCAGGCTTTGCCCACCGTGGGTGACAGTGGAGGCACACCTCGGAAGCCACTGCAGCATTCAAACAAAATTGAATTCTGCTTCAAGGACACAGGGCAAGAGCTGTAGAGAAGTGTTTCTAGGGATCTGGGATGGTGTGACTCATGGGCAAATCCCTAGTAAGGAGCCGCCCATGTGTGCCAACATATACATTATTTCCGAGGGCATGTGTGTTTGTGATATGCAGGGCCCAGGGCAGCCTCTCAGGGAAGCACTACGCCCATCTTCCTTGGCTGGTGGGGTAACTGGGTCTCTGGATGAGGCAGCAGGTGTAAGAGGAGTCAGGAAATGTCTCGCTACCTTTTGGAAAGCCTTCTGTGCTCTATCATTGCTATGTCCTGGGAAGAAGATGGCATCTGTACAGAAGAAACAAATATTTAACAGAAACTCAGGGAATGGGTCTCAAATATCTGTGACATTGTTAATTTAGGAGTAGAAATTCTTTAAAGACACGATGTTGTTGTTGTTGTTTTTCGCCAAAAACATGAAAACTAATTTGTAACATCTTCAGCCAGGTTGGCTTCAGATCTGATGACTCAGATACACTCGTAATGAGGAACGACAAAAGCCTCACAGTCTGATTGTCTCATATTTAAATTACTTTCTTATTGCCAGTCACCAACCTTCAGATGTTGTTTTAACTATGGAAAATAGCAGCAAATGAGTCCATGGATATATTAAATAGCATTTACAGAACTAAAAGAGTCAACTTGCCAAGCTTGTTAGATTCCAACATGAGGCTGTGTAAATTCTGGGAGAATATATCTATTTAGAGGACAGTGACTAATGTGAAATCATCACAGTCTTCCAATTGTGTTGGTTTTGTGTGTGTATCTTGCAGATTATAAGTTCTTACTCAAATTTGGTCTATACTCTAGAAGTCGCTTTGGATTTATTTCTGACTGAACTGTTGTTTTATGCAAATGATTCCAGACAATGGCTTTCTTAAGTGATAATCTTCACTGTGCAGAACGTGTCATCCAATCACTGACGATAGCCTGAACATCCCTTGCAAACAGAAAGCAAATGTATTGGGTCAATTATCAGCAAATAGTGGGATCTTAATAATGAGGACCCAGTTACCAAAATGCTTAAAAATTCCAGAACATCCTTTTTTACACCATCCATATTAAATATCTTAAAAAATAAAGTACTTAATATCCTTTTTTTTTTTGCAAGAGAAAGCATTAGAACTTTGTTAAGTGATCAACACTATTCAACTTTATTCTTTTTCATTTTTTATCTACGCATTAAACATCTTAGAATTTAAAAGATCCACTTGTGATTTTAATAGTGGGAGAAAGAAGACGAGATAACGATGATTAGACTAATAGATATAAAAAAACCCTTCACTTTGAAATAAGAAAGTACATTCTACTATGTTCCTAGAGCACTTAATGAATGAAAGGGTTTGTCGGTCTCAGCAGGTTTCCATAATTCATGAAATGGACTCTGATTGGTTTTCATGATTGGAAATTGATCTCATTTTTATTGTTTTCACTTATGTTATGATTTAGGACTTTTCTCAGATAAATCATCCTCATGCTTAATTCTTTCTGTTTGAGATGACTACTTCACACAGATTTTTTGGGGGTTGTTTTTTGGTATCACTTTCTTTTTCAAGGAGGATACTGTATAATCACTGAACTCCTCTATAATTACATGGCAAAGACTATGTAAATACGTAATTATGTTCATGCAGATTACTTGATAATTATACTTCCAGTTACCAAGTAATGAACAGAATAATCATCATGCAACTTGCAGCTCTTGGATTTTCAGCTTGGTCTTTGTTTTAAAAAAGGAGAGAAGTAGATAATTGCTCTATGGTAACATGGCACTTACATTGTCAACAGTCATGTATTTACGTTGTTATTATATGGTTATTTTTTACCTTGTAAAATAAAGTGGTACTGCTTTTTAAAGAAGTCCTTCCCTCCTCCTTTCAGTAGGAATTTCGTCTCTCACACTGATGAATAGCAAAGCTGAGCTCCTCTTTTGTGTATGATTTAATACACGGGGCGGCATAGAACCAGAACGGGAAAGGTCTCTGAACTCATCTTCACCAGAATAAAAGTAAAAAGAGAGAGAGAAACTGTACGTCAGGTTTTATCAGTGATCCATGAAACACATAGTTATTAATCCTAAATCCAGGAGACTGTCCCCCAGCTGACAATGATGTTTTGTTGGTGTGTGTAGCATACCCACAGTACTACTTACCCACGTTCCTTCTGTCTGGGATGTACTTCCTCCGCGGGTTGAGGAGCCAGCTCTATTGCCTCTCTTAGGAAATGTCATTCCCAAGCCCTTGAGTACATCCCATCTCCTTCCCCTAACCCTGGGCACACTCTGGTCTCCGTCTGATCTCCAGAATCTAACACACAGCATGAGTACAAATCGTTTATGAATAAGTTTTCAACAAATAATTAAATTACCAGGTAGATGTGCAGATGGATAGAAAAAAGAGACATGTAATATACTAGTAATATTTAACTGATTAATGAATTCCCAAATCATTATCTTTTGCTATTCCATTGGCCTGGTCTTGCCTAGATACAATGACAAACAACATTTTTGACAATGAGTATGGTTATCTCAAAAGTTTTGTTTTGCTTATTTTTTTCATTGCATGCTTTCTCCTTGACTTTGGGAGCTTAATGAAATTCCTTTTTTTTTTTTTTTTAATTTATCTGTTTGAGAAAGAGAGAGTGACAGAGAGCAGGAGCAGGGAGGAGAGGGAGAAGCAGACTCCCCACTGAGCAGGGAGCCCAAGTCAGGGCTCAATCCCAGGACCCTGAGATCATGATCTGAGCCAAAGGCAGGTGCCTAACCCACTGAGCCCCCCAGGTGCCCCCTTAGTGAAGTTTCCAATTAAAATATATGACATTGAATCCGTGTCTTCACATCACGGAGCTGACGTTTACTTAGCACCCGTTGTATTCTACGTACTGTGATCAGCACAGAGGAGATTTGAAGATAAATGAGCTACTTTTCTATCTTTCATAACTGAACTCACCTTTCACAGGGGAGGGAAGAACATCCATTTCAAAGGGACTATGATATAAAGCAGAAGCAGCTGAGAACTATGACACGAAGCAACCAAACCATGCACACTGCTTTCCTTGTGATTTCAAGTAACTGTTTACAAACTACTTTTATTTTTCCAGAGCAAATTGGCCCATGTCTGCTCAGATAAATTAACCTTTCATTTTGTGTGACCCATAGGTTGAGAGTTCATAATTAATTTTGTTAATTCCAGAAATTATAAAACATACTGTTATGTTTCTGTGCTAGCAAGCATTAAGTGAAAATGGCCATTACTTTCTTTTCTTTTGTTCTTCAAGGCGTGTGAACTTTAAAAAAATCTTCTCTACACTTTTTGAAGGATAATTTTATAATATGATAATTTGATGACTGGTTGAAATTTGTAGGAAGCTTTCTGGAATCTTTTTATTAAATTTTAAACCCAAATTCATTAATGGCATCTATAGATGTCAAATGATTTTATTATCTCATATTTAAAGTTATGAAATTTAAAGTTATATTTAAAGTTAAAGTTATTAAATTGACAATAAACTGAAGCCAAGTTTTGTGCATGAATCAAAAAGTAGAAGAAAAAATCTAAATGGACATGAGAATTTAGTATATAAAGATTACATTTAAATAATTAGGGAAAAATAGCCACCTGGAAGAGATTACAACTAGAGCTCTACATCACTGTTATAGCAGCATAAATTAAAGATATCCCGAATATGGAATGTAAAAAGATCAACATATAAAATAGCTAAAAGAAATGTGAAGACACTAATAGTAAAGTCATCCTATTAACTATGGCCATAACAGAAAGATGAATACATTTGATTATATACATATTAAAAATTTATTCATAGCATAAAAGGAATTAATTTCTTAATATATAAAAACCTAATAATTCAATAAAAAATTAACAATATGAAGGGTAAAATAGGTTAGCAGATAGTTTGCAGAGGAAAAAACACACACAAAAACCCTGTCAAAAATCTGCAAAAAGATACTTCAAACCCTGCCAAAGTTAAAGAAATGGAACTAAAATAATTAGATTGGATAAGGCACTCTACTGACTGCACTGGGGGAACTCCAGTCATTCCTGAACACTGTGTTTGGAACGTTTTGTGATTGGAATGAATCTCATGGTATGTCAGTGTCAAGGTAGTAAGACATCTCACCTCTCATTTCCAAGGACAGGAAGCACATAGTTCCCTCAAAAGACTCAGCCCCAAGCTGTAATTGGTATTCTTCCTCCATATTCAATTGGCGGAAGCAGTGACAAGACCAGCCCAGATTCCAGGGGATGGCACAGACTTCATCTGTGCATGGGAGGGCAGGGAATAACCTGCAGACATCTTTTTTTGTCTTTCCTTTTCTTTCCTTTCCTTTTTCCTTTCCTTTCTTTTCCCTTCCTTTCCTTTCCTTTCCTTTCCTTTCCTTTCCTTTCCTTTCCTTTCCTTTCCTTTCCTTTCCTTTCCTCCTTTTCTCTCTCTCTCTCTTTCTTTCTTGCTTTCTCTCTCTCTTTAGAAAGGGAGGGGGGAGGGGTGAAGGGAGAGGGAGAGAGATTCTCTGGGGCTTATTCCAGGACACTGAGATCACGACCTGAGCCAAAGTCAAGAGTGACTTGCTTAATGGACTGAGCCACTTAGATGCCCTCGCCTGCAGGCATCTTTTATCCTCTCTCTCCCCATTTACACACACACACACACACACACACACACACACACACTTACATTAGGTCTATGTAATCACTTTACCTAAGACCCTGTCTGGACAAAGAGACCAGGAGGGGGACTGGAGGGTTGAAATTAGAAGGCCATAGTTTTCACTTTATTCCCTTTTGGAGTCTTTGAATAGTTTTTAACATTGTGTATGTTTTATAATATTAATTTTTAAAAAGCCAAATTTAACCTATGCACGCCAAGATGGGACGCTCTGCAAGATGGACTATCAAGTTGGAAAAAAAAAAAGCCCACTGTACAACAGTGTGTGAAGAATTCTCACACTTACTGAAATACAGGTGCTGACACCTCAGTTATGTGTGTGTGTGTGTGTGTGTGTGTAAGCCGTGCAACACACTGCGAACACCCACACCAAGAAGCAAAGGCCCGAAGCAAAGTCGTGTGGGAAAACGGGCAGAAGAAAGAGCAGAATGTTCCCAGTCGCAAGTATCAGCAAGTGGAGGCAGTGGGCTAAGCCCTCCCTGTGCGGGTTTTCATGATCTGCACCAGAACCGAGCTAGGCTGCAAAAGATTGATGCGCCTTTCTCTTTTCTCGGTGCCGCCGTGTGCCCACCTTGAGGCTGGGCTCAGAACCCGGGCTGACTCGGAGTCCCAGCTCGTTCAGAGCATGGGCATTCTGCACATGGACACACTCAGGCACTTTCTACAAAAATGATAAGCCTCTTATCTCCATTAGGAGAATGGCCTTAAAGTTAATTCTCCTGCCTGCTTCTGGTTTCAGAAGTGAATTCGCATCCATCCCAGATTCCTGAGATATCCAGGTTGTAAAAGGGAAAGATTCTGAGATATCCAGGATGACGATGTGCATCTAGGCCTGCAGGCCATGAGGCTCCATCTGCGGGGTGAGCCTGCAGGTCCCCTTCCCCTTCACCATTGGTGGTCCCGGACGCTGAGGCAGAGTCTTTTACAGCTGATATGTCCCCCAGTAATGGGTCCGTGATCAAAGGAGCAAGACTGATACAAAGCGAAGGTCAAGCAAAGCTTTATTTTGTGCCAAGCATCGAGAATCAAACTGACCGATCGGGGCCATCTCTTACAAAGAGGCGACCCCTCCCAGCCTCACAGACCAACTTTTATAGAGCAAAGGCCATGTGGTTGGGTCTGGCCACACACAGGTGGCCAATGAGATTGCAACACGCAGAGAAAGCTGCACAGTCATGCTAGGTCACACACGGGTGGCCAGTTGAATTTCAACTTACCCTAGTAGATATTTGAACTAGCCTATCACCTTGGTCAGAATTGGCACCCAAAAGGCAGGGCCCACTCTCCTTGGGAGACAGTATGCTCGCCCCACTGATTGGATACCTCCACCTGGCCTGACCCGCCCTTGTATCTGGCCTTTGCTACCTGTGACTGGTTTCCCAGACTTGTTTTTAAGTAAGTTCCTCTGGGAGGGGCAGAGTCAATCTAAGTTTACTGCATAAACAACAAAATGGCTCCCTCTGGCTAAGTAGGCCCTTACAATAGGCACTTGGCTTCAGATCCGAGGGAAGCTGGGTATGTCATTCTTACCATAGTCAGGAAGTGCTGGCCCTTCTGTAGGGTCCGTGGTAATCCTCTAAGGGATAGGGGTCAGCCTGAGAAAAGGAAAAAAAAAAAAAAAAAAGAAAATCGGAAAGCATGGCGCCATTCTTCTGCATTTTCTGCCGTTGAACGACCCAACTGTTCCTGGCGACTTGAGATTCTGGCATATGGTCACTCCCTGCGTCATTTAGCACCACCTTTGTCTCTCACTCCCCCCTCACTCTTGCCTGTGATGGGTCTGAAGGAATGATCACATGGAACCTTCAAATACTGGAGAAGGAGACGGATGTCTCATTCCTTAGAAGAGCTGAGGGCAAAAGTCACGGGGACTGGGTTACTAGAGCTTGTCCTGCACAAATCCCGTAAGACGGAGTACACCTGATGTATCACAGTCATCTCATGACAGTCTTTCTTTTGCTTACTCAAAAGCCTAGGATCACTGACGGGTTCAAGAAATACCGATATAGGACGTGAAATATCCTACTCGGCTACAGACCCTTGGTGAAGGTAGGACTACCCTGCAGTGTCAATGCCAAAATTCCTAGTCAGGATCGAGCATTGTCCACAGTGGGTCTGTAAGTCTCCCAGGACTATGAGCATGGTGTGTATTTGGGATCATATGCATTTTTTTCTTCTCAGAGAGAATCTATCTCATTAACTATTTAAAAGGGAGAGAGTTGCCCCACAGTAAGTCGAGAGCATTCTGTTGAAGTATTTTATGCTTCATAATTATTTTTGATCAAATGAAAGAACAACCTTAGATAAGACAAAGTCCTGCACACATGTACATTATGTATATTATGTACTTAGGTAGAAAGTACTGAGTGTGTGTGTATGTGTGTGTTACTGGTACACAATTAATATTTTATTTTGGTGTGAAATTCAGCTATGTGCACTGAATGTGATTACTTGTTGCGGGAATGACTTAGGGTTTTTACTTAACTGACCAACCACATCAGATAGAACTCAGACATGAGAACGTCTCACTTCTCACTTCTAGGAGCAATTTGAATATAAAATACAGAGTTATTCTTAGCCAGGCACGCTAGTTATGACAGTTGTCACCATTTCTTTTTATATCTTTCAAACTTTAAACACCACATTTGTTTAGAGAGTTTAAAAATAAAACCTTTTCTCAGGTTCAACTAGGTGACACTTTTGGATTGAGCACCTCTGGAAGGCCAAGTGGTAGCCATTTGACTCATAGCAACTTTAAAGCTAGAAGAATCCCAGAGGTGAGTTGGTCAGGATAGACTAAGTTAGGCTGTGTTAAAGAAATTCACCAATACTTGGTGGCTCGGAACAGTAGCGATGTTTGTCTTCTTTTCATTGCTCATTCTACAGGTCCATTCCGCGTCATTGCGGCCCTGCTCCCCTCATCTCCACGCAGGAGTGGAGGCTGATGGAGGATCCTGGATTCACCTGGAGGGTTGCTTATCACTGTGGTTGTAGAAGGAGAACCAGTCAAGGACACACTGACTCTTCAAGCTTTCTGCCTCCAAGTGACACATAGTAGGTGTGCTCACACCTCTTGGCATAAGTTCATGGCATGGCCATTGCCCAATTTCAAGAGAATGGGAAGTAGAGTCAACCTTACTGGGCCTCCAGAGGAGGACAGCTGGGATACTGCTGAGCCACGGAGTGACTGCCATATCAGAATCTGTGTTGCTTTATTTTACAAATGGCTAAGGATCAGAGAGTTTGGATAATGCAGGTAAGCTCGATAGCTGGAATTTGGGCAGCATGCTGAGTAATGAAGAAAGAGGTTACTATTAAGAAGTGATTATTGGAGGGATGCCTGGTTGGCTCAGTGGTTAAGCGTCTGCATTTGGCTCAGGTCATAATCCCAGGGTCCTGGAACTGAGTCCCACACCAGGCTCCTTGCTCTGCAGGGAGCCTGCTTTTCCCTCCCTCTGCTGCTCTCCCTGCTTGTGCATTCTCTTTCCTCACTGATAAAATCTTTGAAAAAAAAAGCGATTATTGGAAAATAAGAAAATATAATCAAACTTAATATCGACTAAATGACTTAGAGCATGTTCAGGAAGGAGCTAAGTTGTTCAACTTTCCAGTGTAGCCATTAACATACCATCATGGACCCTGGTGTAAGGTGTTGTGAACTTTTGTACGAATGCTGAATTCCTTCCTCCCCAGCCCCAGCGGGCTCTGCAACCTTGGGTGATCACTCAACTTCCCCAAGTCTCAGTTTCCTTCTCTCTGGTGGGACTATTGGGTTTGCAGATAAGCTCTCCTGCTGAAAATCTACACATGAAATTGCATGCTTGGGACTTTTAACTCTTCTTTTTGTTTTGATAGAAGAACCTGAACTTGATATCCAGTGAGTGGGTTAGCAACTTACGCTTATTTGCAATTCTAGCATCACTTTGTAGACCCCCAGTTTTTATAGCCTTATTATAACTCAGATAACCTAAAGTACTCTCAAGGGTTTTCCCACTCTTCAAAAATAATCTGCTTCATAATGATTTGTGTGTGATACAAAATTGAGCTGCTGTTTTTGAAAGTATTTTAAAGTCATTATTGAAAAATTGTATTCTGTTCAACAATTTCTGAATATCTGATGAAGTGGAAATAGTATATAGGGCATCGTGGGGTGGTAGAGATTCAGGGATCCCTTTCTAGGCTCAAGGGCCATCATTTGTCCTGGAGAACACTAAGAAAACATTTTAAAGATTTTATTTATTTATTTGACAGAGAGAAACACAGTAAGAAAGGGAACACAGCAGGGGGAGTAGGAGAGGAAGAAGCAGGCTTCCCGCTGAGCAGGGAGCCCAATGCGGGGCTTGATCCCAGGACCCTGGGATCATGACCTTAGCCAATGTAGCCGCTTAACCTGCTGAGCCACCCAGGCGTACCTAAGAAAACATTTTAAAGCTATTCATTACTTAGGAAAATAAAACGTTGCCAAAATGTAGAGCTTTTGGACCAAAAGTTTCTAGGTTTAATATAGAAGAAAAATAAATCTGAAATAAACTTAGATGTATCATATATATATACCTTTGGTTTTCCCAGAAAACATTTTCAAGACATAGTTTAAAGGGATATTTTATAGAAACAAAATAAACGAGCGATACCATATCTGATAAAAAATTATGACACGTTTGGATTATATTTGAGTAAAAATCCAAGAAGCGTGCGATGCAGAATTTTGTCCTCTCCATGGAGGCTCTTAAGTCAGGGCTCCCTACTAGTTTCATTTGCATTAAGTAGAAAGTCTCTTCTGTCATCCACTGAATGAGCCTCCTCCTCCGTTCTCGTCCCTTGGCAAGGGGCAAAGTGATTGAGAGCCTCAGGTGGCCAGCTGGAGGTCCTGACACCTCCGTGATGCATTTTGCACAAGAGGCAAGAATCTTCATGAGCAAGGGAGCCTTCCAGAGCCAAGGAGGAACATGGAGTCCTGGGAAAGTGCTCTGAGAAAGAACACTGAGCAGCACAGTCTTGGGTGTGAACCTTCTACAACCCTGACTGGAATTCCTATTTGCAAGACAATATTGGAGGGTACCTGGGCACTTTTTTTGCATTTTGCATTTTTAAGCAGTTACTGCAAAGAAATGATGCAATAATAAAACGACCCATCAAGATAAACACAATCATATCAGAATTAAATAAGACTAAATGAGGTGAAGAGGCAAAAGTTCTTCGTAAACGTTTAAGCGCTGCACAGCCGTTGTCCTTTCGTTATGATTTGACTCGCAGTTTTGATTTCCCATGACTTGAGAGGAGATTCGTTTGGCTGAAAGCAAAAGTAATCTCTTTCACCAGGTAAAAAGGGTTCCTCAGTCATCTCACAGACAAGAAATTGTGCTGCCCAAGTAAGAGGTCTCTCTCCAGAGATGGCTCACAGGACAACTTTGTCAGTATTGTGAGGAACAGGTTCTGCACACGCCTTGTCATCCTGTGATGACTGTCCCGTCTTTGCTTGGCCTTTAGGTACCACTCACGAAGTGAAATCACATTTGTGGTTTGTTTCATGGTAGTATCTCAAGGTAGACAGGGTGGGCAATACTGTCTCCATTACACAGACGGGTAAGTCAAGTCTTACAGGAGCTAAGGGATCCATCAAGATCCCACAGACACTAACTGGCTGGTCGAATATCAGGCCTCATTATTCTCAATCCACAGATAGTACTTTCTCAGTACTAATACTGAGTACTTAGTACTAGTACTGAATACTGTCTCAGTAAGGTAGTACTTATTGTCCCACCTTATAAGCCTCCCGAGGGCAAAGAACAGGGCTGATTTGTTGGCCTTTGTGTTTCTGCGACTTAGCATTATGGTCACCCAGAGAATTCACCATGGCAATGTCCACTGATGGATTATGCTCAGGTTATGATTTCTTTAACCTCTAAAAAATTCAATGTCTGGGGGAGGGGAGAAGCAACCTCAATCAGGAAGTGCTTATCTTTAGGGAAACTCTAAACTTCTCTAAAAACGTGCTGGCGCTTGAATTAATGGCAGAGTTTTTCATTCCGTTGGACACTTTATCATCAAGGTATTCAGTCGAAAGAGTTCTTTTATACTCCAAAGTCCAGGAAATAAAAAAGTATCTCATCTGTCAATGAAACATATGAAGTCGAGCATGAGGTTCAGTTAACATTTGCCACTTCAAAACGTTCCTGAAAAAAATAAATCAACAATTATATTTAAAGATGGGAAACAGCTTAAATTTAAGAAAAAATATTTGTAAGCATCTGGCGGGAATTTGGATTCATCCTCTTGCTCTTGACCTCTGTATATTCTACCCTCCCTCAAGGCCACCTTATGCCCTAGCCACAGCATTTGATCATTTATAAACTGGGGTGTATTGCTTACACCATAAGGAAGTTGGATTTGAGACGAGGTGGGGCTGGAGTAAGCTTAGCCTATTTCCCAGGAAGAAAAAGAACAGGAAAGGTAGAAGAACCTTAGCCACCGAGAACGTCAGGAACTGGACCTGACTTGGGGACCTGCTTACTGAATCTGGAAAGTGAAATAAGGGTTTTAAGAGCGATCGAAAACGAGTCTGTTCGTGGGAACTAGAACACGAGTAAGGAAAGATGGCCTCTTTTCTGACCCGATTTCCCTCACTGGAGAGACCCTGAGTTCCTGCACCAGGATTTCCCAATATCCTTGAGTGAGAAATGGATGGTCTGAGGAAGTAATGGGCAGTGGTATGTATGTGTGTGGGGGGCGTGGTGGGGGGTGCATATGAAGCTACCATCGCTGAGGGCCAGGGAGAAACCTGAAGGCAGAGGGCTCGGTCCGTATTCAGTTTGGTACCCTGACCTATCAGAATAAAACCGGACTTTTGGTAGCTGAGGTAGAGGGAGAGGTTCTGAGTTAGCTCTCTCAGCTCTCGAGCAGGTGGCTGGTGGCCTTGTCATGCGGGCAGTCCTTGGGGAAATGATGAAAAGTAGCTGATGAGACTGGCCGGAGAGCTTGCTGGGGACACTGCTATGGTCTTGGTGCATGGGCCAGCCAGGCAGGATAGAATGAGATTCTTAGGTGGATTTGAATATCCCGAAAGTGCGAGCAAGCCCAGGTGGGTCTGGGCCAGTGGGCACCCCACCTGGCTCTGATCCAGCCCAGAAGGAACTGATCAGGAGCCCACCAGCATCAGGCATCTCCAGCACACGAGGGGCAAGGAGAGTCATGCAGGGCACCAAGGACATTTTTCACCCTCATGGTCAGGGAGGATGCAGAGAAGGACATTCACGGCAACTCCTGTGGCGGCCACAAAACAGTGGCCATTGTTGGGAGCAGTGGACGGGGGGATGGATGATACTTTCAGGACTTGGCCTTCAGCCTGAAAGAGATCATTGTAGACTGAGAGAAGGTGCGGCGGGAAGCAGATAAGCTAGTGCGAACTGGCAAATTTGCTTCTCTGGCCCTCAGTAGAGTGGAGGTGGCAAGAAAGATGAGCTCAATTATGGAAAGATGCAAAGCCCTCACTTTCTTTGCGCATTTGGGAATGCTAAATACATTGGCATCGCTCTATGTGTGTGCTCTTTTGAAACTAGGAAGTTAGGAGGGAGATTTGGTGTTAAGCCACGAAAATAGGCACCTCAGTCCTAAAAGATCTCAGAGAATTATGAACCCATTTTGAATATTGAATAAATGGATGAAAAAGCAATTGGAGTTTGAAAGTTCATTTACTTTCCTAAGGTTGATGAAGAAATCACGGCTCTGTCATAAATCACTTGTGTTGAATGCATGGAAACTAACGTGCATACTATGTGGGGTCATGTTTGTGTTTGCATATCTACACTCTACTACGTGCGTTCAGAGTATTAAAGGAGTCAGAGCTAGAGCAGAATGAGGGGTTTCTCAGGCAGCCTATAGCTTGTTCAGCCAGCCCTGTTCCCAGAAGGCTCCCCTCGATCGGAGGTTACATCCCTCTGCTCTTTCTCTCTTCCCCAAGTTACATGCTCCATGATTAATAAATGAATGAATTCTAGTGAAATTAATTGAGACCCTCCTGCTAAAAAATCTTAATTGCTGAGAAAAAAGAAACTTTATGGACTTGCAGTATCTTCTTAAAACTTCTTAAAAGGGAGGAAATATGTGTTCAAGGGATTTTTTGATTGATACCAATAAATAAAATCACCAACTTAGAGCAATGGTCTGCAAAGGAAGCTAGGTGGATAGCAAGTTAATGTAAGGCTAGCATTGTTAAGAAGGAACGCAGCTTAAAACAGTGAATAATTCTGCTTCTGGCTTTCAAGCCAGTTCTTACATTGGTGTGCCCTGACTTAACACGGTTAGATGAAGTCATACTGTTTCATTGAATTAGGATTTCTGTTATAAGTAGTCAAATCCCTTCAAATGCTTTTCATCAAAAGGCCACTTTATTCATATGGAAGTGACCTTTATTTTCACTCTTCCTTCCAGGAGAAGGAGAAATAAAGAAATACAAGTTGGCTTATCCATCTTGCCCTGGCGAGATGGCTCCCCTTCTGTGGTGAGTTAGGACGCTGCCCTCCCTCCTGCACGCCAGTGTAGACATTCTATCACACAGAAGCCACGCCAGGCAGGGTCAGTGTAAGTGAAAGTGGGGAGATTAGTGAGGGATTTTTAAAAGCACCAGAGAGGTATTATTAATCCTTTGAAAGTGTGAGCCTTTCTGATACGGCAGCCGGACTCCTGGGGGAACCCGCAGAGCATTCTGTACCCTCGATAAGGAGAGTGTAAAGTAAAATGCAATGAACTTAATGACCCAGAAATTATTATTAGAGGAAATTAATACCATCTTCAGGAGATTTGTGTCACTTAACAGCATTTGAAAGAAGTAAAGATTCCTTTATATCAAGCTGCCTTTCATTTTAAGTATAAACACATGCATTTGCATTCTGTCTCATGAAGATTAAAGATCTGGCTTGGAATTAGCAAAGGCTCTTTAGCGTTGGAGCTGGTGGCAGTTGCGAGTGGATTTCGGGGAGATGTGTGCATTCCTGAGCTCTTCTGCAGTTCTCTTCTCAACAATCATTTAACGTTGGGAGCATGCTTTTGATCCTTTCCAAAGATCATTTCAGTACGGGATGCTTGGTGCAGGAAAAGGTTTTGTTGCCGTGTTCTCCTCCATGGCCCTGCAGTGCAACACGATACAAGCGAGTGTGCGAAGAACCCACCTCCCCTGTCTGCGGGCTGGGGCTGAGAAAGGAGGGTGCACAGGGGCCAAGATGTGATTTCCCTCAGCAAGGCTTCCCCTGGTGGCTCCCATTGTTTTCGGGACCCTTGGGAGGTCACCTCTGCGTCCTTCAAGTGCTAAGACCTGGAGATTGATTGTGCGTCACGTTTGATCTGGGCTGGAGATGGAGGCCGATCCTGCTGGGATTTTCCTGAGAATGCTCAGCGGCCAAGGCCCGTAAGCCCTGTACAGCATACAACCCCCTTTATGCATAGAACCATGGAATTTTAGAACTAGAAGAACCCACAATTATTGTGTTGAAACCCTCCATTGTATAAAGGAGACTCAACCAAGAGAGATCAAATAATCTCATCAATGCACACAGCTATTTAGTGAGAAACCAGGCGTTTCTTACTATTACATTAAGGTGTTTTGTTTTTGTTTTTGGTTTTTGGAACCCTATCTTGACTCAAGTTTTAGTTAACTTTTCCAACAGAGTGATCAGAATTATTTTTTATTATATTTAAGTTATTTTAAAATTTACATTAGGTAACATTTTTCTATTCTGGAAAGAGAGATTACTTTGATGAGAAGCAGGGTGAGTTATACCTTCGGAGAGCCTTTCCAGGATCTCTGAAAGACCTGAGCACCTGGTGCTTAGGGATTTACCACCAAAAACTTTTCCTAGAGGCCTTGTTCTGAAGAGAAATGAACAAATCTCCAATGCTTCTTCGTCCTCTTTTTATTCTAGGATAGCAGAGACCCAAAAGTCCCTGAGAGGATATTGGGTCTTATACAAATTAGTTAATTTCTTCTTCGTGGAATTTTGTAGATTTTAGGAGTGAACCCACATGGAATAGAACCAAATTTCTTGCTAAGGCATCTGAAGAGTGTCTTTGTCATAACAAAATTAAGCCAACATATAATTGTCATCTGCTTTATTCTTATGGAAATTGAACATTAGCATGTGTATAATTGATCTGAAGTCCAGACACATCAAAAGCCATGAATCTATGTATCTAGGTGCTTTTAATCTAATTATAAGGAACTACATATGTTCTTACTCAAACCTTGTGTTTGCTTTAATTTTTTTTTTTTTTTTTTTTTAATGAGAGGAAATGTCTTTATTCCATGCCCCTGCCCCCGGCTTTTAAGAATCTCTTTCCTTTTCCCCTCAAATGACCGGAGCTCCAGTCATGAGCCTCTCTAGGGCCCTTGAACTGAACACTTATTCTTTTAAAAATCATCAACACAGGGTCTGTTGCCAAGAGGAAAAGCCAATTCTTCTCTCCACACTCTCGGACATGTTTCTTTGTGGCTCTGCTGGCACAGAGGAGAGGCGCCGCGGAACTGGGTATTGAAATGACATTAAGAGGACTGCTATTGGATACGGTTGATTTCAGAATTCAAGCAAATGCACCCAGGACGTGGAGTTGGGATATTCAAACAGAAGCACATGAAAGATTATAACTGTGACCACTTTATCTCTTACACGAGATCAATAGAAAACGGAGGATTTTGCTTTATTATCGCAAAGGACATGTAGATTTGTTCTTAAGTCAATAATTTTACTAAAGTAGGGAAGTAAACTCAAAAGTCAACAAAAATTAATTGTAAATAATGTGTGAAAATGTGTGTTCATTAGACATACATCTATAGCTAAATATTTGGTTCTTATTTCTAATGACAATTGCAGAATAAATAAAAATTCTTACATAAAGGAGGATGACCATAAAGGTAGATGTATAAAAAGAAGGGCTATAGAAATTTCAAATTCAACATACAGTTTTTGGGATTCCTTCATGTGTGTGAGAAGTGTATGTAGTTCTGTGTTTTATGCATAATATAAAAAAAGGCATGTTTCTATAATTTCATATTAGTATGTGGGAAAAATTAATATGCTGTAAAATACAACAAAATGTTTCCTGTGTGTGTGTAATTCTGTGAAAGGTGAACCAATACTGGCTTTCTTAACCTGCTTTATTAGTTGTGGCTAAGGTTTTCTGTGAAGAATGAATTATTGTGTTTTCTTTCTGTATTGATGCTTTCCGTTTGACAAGGGAAGCTTCATGGAGTTAGGACGCATTACTGGAATGCAGAGCAAATATTTCAGGTTATGTATATATGGATATCACTAAATGCTCATTGCTCTCACACCTGGTGGGTCTGTGTGTGTGCGTGTGTGTACACGTATGCACACACATGAATGTGTGGGTGAAGAAAAAAGATGTTTCCTTCAAGGACCACATGCCAAAACAATTTTAGTAATAACTTATATAAAAAAATTTGCATTCCTAAGATTGACTTAAAAACTCTCTTTGATACCCAACTGGTTCACACTGTATGTGGATATTGAAAATTTTTTAGCAAAACTTTTTTAGCAAACTATTTTTAAAATCTTAAGCCAACTGCTAAAATCTAAAAGTCTATATACCCAACTGTCTCTTGACAGTTCTTACATGACAAACTAAAAATGTCTAAATTAGAGAGTTTGCTTTTCCCCACAAATCTGCCCTCCCCTGATCTTCCTCATCTCAGCAAGTGACACCAAACTTATCTGAGTTGTTCCTATGCATTTTTAAAAAAGATTTTATTTGTTTATTGAGAGAGAGAGAGAGAGCGATAGCAAGGGGTGGGGAGAAGAGAGAGGGACAAGCAGATCAGGCACTGAGCTCAGAGCCTGATGCGGGCCTCAATCCCAGGACTCCGAGATCAGGATCTGAGCCCAAATCAAGAGTTGGATGCTTAACTGACTTGAGTCATTCAGGCGTCTCTGTTCCTATTTTTAATTTAAATTTTTTATATGTGTGTAAAGAGGTGTAGTGTAAGGCATAGTTACTGGAAGTTTGCCCTATGTGGTCCCAACATACACCATGAAGTTCCTGTTAAGAGGGAATCTTTGTGTGGAGACAGAAAGACTCCAGGAAATTTTTTCATCAGCAGTGGTGCTGGATCCCAAATGCTTAGTATAGACATGTGTACATTAGTATCTCCCAAGTGCCTTCGAAGTGGTAGCCACTCTTTTAAGCACTGGGGCTACATGGGAATTGATGTACAGTAGCTTGAAAAAATAAAACCAAAGAGATGAATCATTCAATCTGATTGTAGTCAGCTCTACTACCATAGTTTCCTATTAAAGACACACACACAAAATTGCTAAATTTGTTTCTGGCATTGAGAATGTCTAATTTTAGGTAAAACCAATTAAAAAATTAAAAATAAGTTGAGGAGAATTTAATCCAGGTGATCTATTAAGTCAATATGAAGTAGCATGGCTTATACAACATACCTGTATGTACATACAGGAGAAAGTCAGAGAAAATAAAGGAATATGGCAAACTTAAAACACATGGTAAGCAAGTTGATGCATTTGGTATGGCTACCTATTGGACACGACTATGACCATTTCTTGTCTCTTTCACTCAACACATGTTTATTGAGGGCCTTCTTGCTGGTCAGCCTTGGGCGAGGTGCTGGGAATAAAGGTGGGACCAGGCACATCCTTGCCTTCCTGGATTTCAGACAGGATCTACTTGCTCTCATGATGGGATCATTTTCTGAATCATTTTTACTTTCTGAAAGCAGGTATTTCTTCTTGTTTACAGGGTGATCACCTCATATATAGGGCTGCCATGACTCATCACCATCTGCTAAACTCAGGGCAGCCATGCCAGGATCAGGCCTATCCCAACAGTGGTTGTAAGAGCCCTTGTCTTGTGAAGTAGCTGCCCCTTTGGCAAGATCTCTGGACCTGATCTTATGTCTTGACCTAATGACTGGGCATGGTAGGTATTCTACTCTTCTCGGTTACCCACCAGGGCTTTTTGGAAATTTGAAGTATTTTTGTTCTCAATCGTGTGGCTTGAGCCTTCAAACCATGGAGTGGAGTTGGATGAGCTTTGGACTGGGGACCAGAAAACCAGGCCTTCGCCTGAATGGTGACCCTGAGCTGTGTGGCTCCAAGGCTTTAGCCCATACCTTGACAGGTATACAACAAAGACTTTGAGGAACTTTCAGGATCCCTGGGTTTCATTTAGCTCTAATTCCTCTTCTTTATCCAAACAATAGTAAATGGAAGGAGGAATCCAGTGACTTTCAGATGCTCTGAAGAGCCCAAGAGCAGGTGTTTGCTCCCATGGCTGTCTTATAGGTGTGGATGTGTGTCACACACCCATGATGAGATGAGCACTGATACTTACACTAAAACCCTTACCCACCTCAGTACTGTTGGGCAATGAAATGTCCTACCCAACTTTATCACAGAAAGTTAGAGCAAGAAGGGATTTTAACAATCAACCATTCACCCCATTGTTTGGTAGATGGAAAACCCGAGATCTGAAGGTATCTAAGAGAACCGAACTCTCTTGACTACAAATCGATGTATTATACTGCCCTCTAAACTTAAACTAGTAGGCTAGGATTTTTAAAAAGTAAAATTACTGATGGAAATACTTGAAAAATGGCATTGTGCTCTGCTTGGTTTCTTAGATTAGTAACAAACTTTGACTCTTTTTGAAAACTCTGGGAATATATCCTATGAGCTTGGTGTAGTAGTTAATTGTACATTCTCTGGAGACAGAGCTGGGTTCAAGTTGAATCATGGCTATATCACTGGTTGCACTTTGCAATGTAACACACTTAACCTCTCTGATCCTCAGTGCCTAGCCTATAAAATAGAAGTAATCATCATTGGTACCAAACTCATTGGGAGTTTGTGAGGATTAAATAAGATAACATGCATGGGAAATTCTCAGCAGGGTGCTTGACAGATAGTTAAGTGTTGGATCCCCTCTGAATATTGGCATTATGGTTATTACTATTATAATTTGGACTGTCCCTTGAGAACTTGTTAGAATTCTTAACCATCAGTGTAAGCACACAAGGGTCTTTCCACAATTTCTCTTAAATCTCAATCACACACTCCCTCCTTAAGGCACCTCTTTTTTTGTTTCCCTGTTGATGTATGCCATCTTGTTTGGCTGGAGTTTACCTTGAAGCCATACTAAGCCGGGATCTGTAAAGGTGCCCCTTTACTGAAGATGTGGTGGCTCACAGGGGAGGGATTAGGTTATAGTCTGCACAGCTCCTGACTTCAGCCCTTCTGCACTCGTGTCCTCCTTTTTCCAGAATCCACAGGCTAACATGTGCCTTCCCTACATCATGTAGCCCCTGGTTGGCTAATTTATTCTGACAGTTTTAATGTAATTAAAATCAGTTTTTAATTTAAAACAATCAAACTGGTTTTTAATTTAAGCTGACAGAATTTCTCTTGAATACACCTAACTGTCAAGACTTCCTTCCTTGGTCTCCCTGGAATGCTGGTGAATAAATGTTCCTTCTTGTTACTTTCAGCCCCATTATTGGATTACATTGGACTTCGAAGGACTACATTAAATTAATACCATAACACCTTCAGTATGTGCCTCTACTCTAAAGGAACTTCCTTTTTCCTGTTTTAGGAATTTGCTTTGTGCTCTGCTGTTATCAGGCCAGGCTGCTTCTCGTGGATGTGCGTGTGCCTTCCCTAGCTGAACGTCACACCCTCTATCTCATAGGACACTTTCAATCTTCGGTACACTGAAAGCACAAAGACAAAGGCATCAGAAGCCTATATAAAACCCTCTGAGTACAGCTTCTGCTCTCTCCTAAGAATGAAATATTTTTATTATTTTTTTATTTTTATTTTTTTTAGAGAGAGTGTCTACAAGCTTGGTGGTGTGTGGGGAGGGGCAGAGGAAGAGGGAGAGATAGAATCTTAAGCAGGCTCTACACTCAGCGTGGAGCCAGATGTGGGCCAATCTCACGACTGTGAGATCAAGACCAGAGCTGAAATCAAGAGACCAATGCTTAACTGACTGAGCCACCCAGGCGTCTCTCCTAAGAAGTAAATAAACAAGCTTCAGTACTTGGGCTTTGAGACAACTCTTTTGGTAGTTGACAAAATGTTTTCCTTTAATTCTTATTTTTCTATATTACTTTAGCTAGTCAGGATTGACAGATCAGCATGGTGTCATATATAAGTAGCATTATTTGTGTGGCATTGTGGATAACGAGGTGTTTCCTATAAATGTATTTACCAGGTAGTGGAAGTTCATCATTTTAGGTAATGAAACTTAAACATTTAAGTAACATTTGTTGGAATGCTACAATACAATATGGCTCAAGATCTATAATATATGATTAATTTGGGACACCTGGGTGGCTCAGTTGGTTAAGCGACTGCCTTCGGCTCGGGTCATGATCCCAGCGTCCTGGGATCAAGTCCCACATCAGGCTCCTTGCTCGGCAGGGAGCCTGCTTCTCCCTCTGCCTCTGCCTGCCACTCTGTCTGCCTGTGCTCACTCGCTCTCTCTCCCTCTCTCTCTGACAAATAAATAAATTTTAAAAATATGATTAATTCATACAAATAGTTAAGTGGAAAGCAATGGCTAAGAAGAGAGACAGGAGCCCAAGTGTCCAGGTTCTCATGCTGTTCACCACTGACCAGGGGTCTTGACACCAACCCCAGGGATACCTGCTATTTCGCATGTTTGGTTTGAAGATGAATGTGACCATCGAGGGGAAGCACTTATGATGGTGCCCAGTGCTTTATAATGCTCAAGAACCATCAGCTCTTGGTGCCCTTATTACTATAGTTAAACATTTTTATTTTTATAAATTGGCAAGAAATACACATAGCCCACTAGGTGGACTAACAGCAAGTAATTCAGAAAAGGAAAAATAGAGCAATAATCATTTGAAACTACGTTCAACCTCACAAATAACTAAACACATTCAAATAAAAATAAGAAGATACATAATGTGCCACTTGAACTAAAATGTTCAGATTTGGGTGAGGGCAGGTGAGCCCTCGGCTGCATAAGTGGAGGTGGGAGACTCGTACAATGTTATTGATGGTTAATGTGGCAGTATTTGCAAACCATGCCTTTGACCCACAATACAAAATCAAGTTGCTATCATCATATGTTACAGATCATATTGTAGGAGATTTCTCACTTGGTTATCTATCTCTGCCTTGCTAATAGCATGGTTTCTAAATAAATTTCCTCACCCAGTCAGGTTCTATCTTCCCTCCTTATTTCTACTGAATTCGATCATGGTGATCCACATCGCATCTAGTCAGGAATGATAGCGAGACTTTTGTTGATTTTCTCAGATAGTTCTAGATAACCGAGCTGAACGTGAACGTGCAGAGATTTTTCACTGGAGCTACTTTTAGCCCTTGAAGGAAGTAAGCAGGGAAGCAGGTAACACTCCAGTAGGGAGATTCAGGGTGACCCGTTGATGACCATGGGCAATCAGAGGGTGAACCAGCTCTGAGAATTTGACTCTGAAAAGTGGTTCATCATGTTGTGGGGGTGGGTAGGTTTCGGAACTTAAAAAAAAAATCTATGCCTACAATACAGAATCAATTGACTTCATTATTAAATAAAGAAATTCAGTGGGTCTCATGAAAGAGCATAATCTTGGTTACTGAGATCTGTATTCTGCAGATGGGTCTAGTTTAGGAATCTACATAATAGTCTTGACATTAGTGTTTGTTATATTTCAACTGAAGAGAGAGGTTTGGAGCACAGAGTATATGGCTGCAATGTGTTTCTTGTGTGCATACTTGAAATCCAAGACAAGATCATGAAGCAATGTTTTGGTTTCAGCCTCTACTTAAATGTTATGTGTGAGCGCCTTGAATTTGGATAACCAACCCACTTAAAAGTAGAGTCTCTTATTACTTATTTGTTCATATAGTGGGAAGCTAAGAACTGTGTATTGAGTGGTTATATCATATTTCAATTTGCCCTGTTTCCCCTAGGACTAATATTTATTTGTGGATCACTGTCAGTTCCTAGTGAATAGTAAATATTATATAGATTGACATTTAAGTAAAAAACTTTAATTTATGAAAACATGAATTTCCTTATGCACTGACATAAGGACATTTATAGTAATCATAGCATATTCCTTCCAATTTACATGGTGGATCACAAGTAGCCATAAGCTAAGTGAAATATCTCTTCTCCTGTACTGTGAACATTCAACAAAAAAAGAATGCAACTGAGCACTCATCCCTCAGGTATTTGCTGCACTTAACCCTGGGCCCAATTTTTATTCCGCACATCAGTGTATGCACCCAATTATGAAGCAAAACGTGTGCAAGGGTGTCCCGGGGAAATAACTGCTCTTTTGCCTTAAATGTTATGGATATCATGTGACTTTCAGCAATATTGTCTAATCGAGGAAACATGCAAGAATTCCCTCTGCCCTTCTCTCTCCAAGCATATTTGTCATTAAAGTCGTTACTGATCTTCATGTCTCCCATCGGTTACATGATTTTTTCCCTGTTCTTTTGATAAAAGTGAAAATTTGGAGGATTTCTCTAATCTTGGTCTCTTCTTGCTCTTAGCAGTTTAGTCTGTTTCATGCTGAAAATCAGCATTTGATACTGGTTCTGTGAAATCTTTGTCAGCCTACCCAAGATGTTACCCTGAGTTATTTCTTTTTTCTTTTTGTCTGAAATGTTTCTTACTGGATAACATACCAAATAGTGCGGTAAATAGATTATCCACAGAAATTTCCACTACTCCTTCTTTTGTTCTTTTCAGCTGCTTTTATAAAATCTCACTTGTAGATTCTCTTGTCCTGGCACATCCAAATTTATATTTCATAGTCCCATCATCTTTGCTGATATTAGTTATAGAATTTGTGTCTCTGTTTCTATTATTATTTGCAAACCCTAGTTTAAGCCACCAGTATACATCATAAGATTATTGTCCTAGTAGCAGTTAAATGCAAATAGAAAAATAAAGTACAAATCGTATGATGTTCGATGAGATGATATGCCCTGTTATAACTCAATATGAGCTGAGATAACTTAAGCAAAGCCATTTTTGTAATGCGTGGGTCTGCAGGTGTGTGTGTGTGTGTGTGTGTGCACGTGCATGCACATAACCTTTCAAGATACACTAGTTCTAAATAACTCCAAAGGATTTTTTTTTAAGAATCATGATTGCTCTTACCTTGAGGATTGGGCTACCAGTGTGGTAAGATGGGCTTTTCTTTGCATCTGCCAAACTCGCTGCAAGCATTTCGTAGGCTGACATGGTCTGTCATCATCACCCTGGGCACTTTCTTCCTCGATTCCTTTACTTCTGATCTATCCTTTATCACATGGTAAAAAAAATAAATAAATAAAAAGAAAGGGAAGAAAAATCTCAATTTCTGCTCTTATTAGCCTTATTTCAGACAATAAAAGAAAGTCGTGGTGAGCTACAAGGCACAGCACACTTTCATGGTGCGCCGGACCAACCACGTGGGCTCGGGGACCACCATGATGCCCATAAGCCTACTTGACTGTGTGATTTCATCTCAGTTGCCTTTGCTGGACATCTGAATTTCCCAATTAGAGCGCTACTCCCTCTCCGTGAAAGTACACATACCTAACATCCAACTATTATTCTCCTCAATTTACAATCCATTCTTTGACTCATTCAAATATTTACTTGTTAAATATGAAACTTCTTACTATTGCTTTGCAAGTATTAGCTCATTTAATTTTCGGAATAAGCCCATGAAGTAAGTGCTATTACTATGACTATTTGCAGTGGAAGGAACTGAGGTGTGGAGCTATTAATCAACTCGCCTGAGTTTATGCACCTAATATGTAGAGGAGTGAAGATTTGAACTCAGACACATATACACTCTACAAAGTGCATGTTTTAAAGCATGACTTTATGGGATGTTCATTCCACATATTTTTTGGTGGGTACTATGACATGCAAGGACACGAGCAAACAATGAGGGAAATTAAATAAATGCACCAGTAACTAAAATCCATTAAGGTGTAGGATATGGATGGGAATAAGTATTTATTTAAGTGACAGCAGGAACTGGGAGTTAGCAGGGAGTATTTAAATGGAAGGATTAGGGAAAGGTGTCAGTGGAGGAGATGCTCTTTTGGAATAAACTATAGAAGATGGATTGACTTTTGACAAAGATTGGTATTTAGGGAGCAAATGTTGGAGGGAAGAGCCTGCAGGCAAAGGAAACAACAAAGCCACAGATTTTGAAATTATAAACCAAGACTGTATGGGGGACGGCAAGTATATTGTTCAGTTGAGATCATGAGACCCACAGTGGTAGCTATGCCCAAAGAGAGGGATGAAAGGTTTAGGGCTTGATTTGTAAACGTATTTAATTACCTTTCCTATCCCTTTCTAGCTTAGCCCCCTATAGGGGAGAAAGAAGTGATGCCTGGGCTCCCAAAAGGAAGCTATTCTACGTTTCCAGGGAGCCCTCACTTTGACCCTAGAAATCTCAGTGAGCCTACAGAAAACTCAGAGAGGCCAGCGTGCTGATGTTTCTGGAAGCCAGCCTTGGTGTCTGTGAGGGGCAATTGTTGGCTCATGGGATTAACATCTCATGCAAACGTGATGATTTAAAGCTAAGAGACACTGTCAGGACACATAATGGGTGATCTTATTTCCTCTATTTTTTCATTAATAAAATAATTGCTTGCTTATAGGCTATCAGCCAACACATACAAGAACAGTTCCTAAACCAACAAACAGGAAATCTGTTCTTAGCTGATAATGAGCTCCTGCTGCAGGTCCATCCAACCTGTGAGCCATGCACCTGGATCTTGGGACCTGGGGCATCACAATAAAGGCCTTTAGCCCAGATTTGAATCAGACTTACAATGGTTAAAAAAGGCCTCATTCTCTGAGACATTAAAAAATTAAGCTTCAGAATTGTTAAATAGACAAAAATCTCTCTCTTGGTAAGAATCCTCCCTGGAAATACATGTTTATATGTGTACGTGAGTATGTATGTGCATATAAGTTTCAGGAATCTCCTCAAAAAAGCCATTAGAAAAATAATCCAACTTCTTGTAGAAAACATCCCTGGCTAAAATAAAATATAATTTAGACCCTTAAGAGATAATTTTAATTTTACTAGTTTTTTTTCTGCATGAAAGTAGAATCAAGTGATAAATTTTATATAGCTTAATTATTCTAAGCTATATCTATATAGCTTAAGTTATTCAAAGACGTGCTTAGAGGTAAACATGTCAAACATGATGTTTGGTGCAAGATCCAGGAATTCAGAGAAGTCTGGGCTGGAGATAGGAGGTTGGTCTGCCTTTAGTATATACATGGCCTTTCGAGCCAAGTGAATGGATTAGATCACTCCAAAAGAATGTTCTATATAATCAGGAGAAAACTCCACCCACAAGATGATTTAATAAGCCAGATTGAACAAATCTTTCAATATCAAGTGGGATTGGCTTAAAATATCTAAGAAATGTTACTGCTAACTTCACATTTTATAATATTTATCATAACTAAATAAGGATCCTTAAGAGCACATTGGATAGTTTGCTAAATACTTAGCAAGCTCTGAAGGCAGCTAATACTTACAGTGCCTCTTCAAACACTGTACTTGGTGCCCACAATAAGTGACAGATCATCAAAACCTCACTCCTTGTCACTTAAAAAACATATTGCCATCAGAAATAATATCTAATTGGTGTTCGAATTCTCAGTTCTACAACTGAACTATAATCTTTCAAATGTGTGTACATATCATGAAATATTTGTGCCAGTATCTACACATGTGGAGAAAATGAAGCTCAAAGAAGCAAAATAATTTGCCTGCAAATGCAGTGATATATGTGAATGTGCTTTACATATAACAAAATGCTGTACAAAAGTATCAATCATTCTTATTATCACTTTGTCCATGGGTTAGAGCATCTCCCTAAAACCACGTGTGAAAAGCCCTACTGATTATTCATATGAAAATGTCCTTTTGTGGTAAACAGCATGTCATCCGTGGACTGTTCAACATAAATAGTATGTTTGTATAGAGCTCTTTGTAATACGTGGAAGAAAAAGATCACTTGTCTAGAGAGCACTTGGACCCCACCGAGCAGTCAATGAGGAACGAGGTGAGACCTCGCTATTTTGAGACCAGCGTGTGGAAGACAACACACACATGAAGACTCCAGAGCAGGATGCATGGTTTTGCTCAGTGCTTTTCAACTCCTTTGCTACTTCCATCCTGTTCTCCTGTGAACAATCCAGGGAAGCATGGCTCACGGTATGGGTGATGGCCCTCATTGCTACCATGGTGCAGACGGTGGGTGCTGGCCACTGATATTGGAAAAGCACTTTGGTCTCGTGTCTGAAGGACCAGGTTCTTGTAGTCATTCGACGTGTGAACGAGAACCATTCTTCCTATTTTTGAGTCTCTGCTGCATCACTGGCTAAGGGAGAAGTGGCTTTAGGTTGTAATTCAAGTTAGCCACCTGGCCCAGAAGGTCGTAAAGATATGCCTGCATTCTTTCTGAACTTTGTATAAGCGCAGGCTGGGCTTAAAATGAAGGTCAACTTACTCTGAGGGTAGAAATGAAGAAAAAATAGAAATAGACATTTACAGGGACGCCTGGGTGGCTCAGTTGGTTGTGAGGCTGCCGTCGGCTCAGGTCATGATCCCAGGGTCCTGGGATTGAGTCCCACATTGGGCTCCCTGCTCGGCAGGGAGCCTGCTTCTCCTTTTTCCTCAGTCTGCCGCTCTGCCTACTTGTGCTCTCTCTATATCTCTCTGTCAAATAAATAAATAAAATCTTTAAAAAAAATAAAGAAATAGACATTTCTCAAGGGACAAGGACAAAGGGAGGCTAGATCCTAACAACTGGGTCCATATAGTCAGAGCTGAGGCAACTCTGAGAAAGATTTGTACCCTGAGACACCCTTAACCCACGGCTGACTTGATTTTTTGCATTCAGACTGTGGCAAAGCCTAAGGACTAAAAACGGATTTCAGGGAGATTCAAGTGTTCCTTCTGTTGGTCCCAGGAAGTCTCTATAGGACACCCACGAGGTGATGCCAGGAAGTGGAGAAAGCCTGAGATTTGGTCAAATCACTGAGAAATTCTCAGTCTACACAGGGGTGATGAAAACAGCACAGAAGCCAACACACAGACACAGGGTTGCTGTGGAGGCAGGAGGCGTCTCATGAAAAGCACCCTGAGTGCCTAGTACCGAACCCACTGCCAGGCCTGAGAGAGACCTCGGTAAAGGCGTCCGCTATTACCCTTCCACATTCTCATCCAAAATGAGAATAATACCCATTCCTTCCTACCTGCGAACATGTTGTGTAGATTAACATGATGGAGTTTGAAAGGTGTTATTTAAATATAATATGTTATTAAAGTATTATCATTCTAGTTGCTGGTGATTATCTAGAAAGCTTTAAATCACCTGGTTATTTCCGGGATTCAATTTTCTTTGTCGGTGGCTATTTCTCCTTTCAAAGACATAACATTTCCTCGTCACATAGCACAGACTTTATGGTTTTAGTTTCGGGCTGTGAACACAAGTCCGCGTTTCACTTGAATGCATTTAGAATTGTGGTAGCAGGGTTTTCAAATGGAGCTTTCTGTTGTCATTCGAAAGGGAGACTGTCAGGTATCTTTAGAATAAGTTTTCACTTTATCTGAGAATTTTTACTTTTGGGGGGGCAGAGTGAAAAATTTGGTCAAGGTCGATTAAAATATCACATCATCATTTAGCTACAGAAACAATGAAATCTGAAAATAGAGATTACTGGGCATAGCACTTCCATATGCTTAGCGTACGTCTGCATGCATTCTATCCATTAGTCTCTTTATTTCCCAGCTTTTAAAACTGTGTGCTGTTCCCCAGACGGCTGTCCTGTCGTTGCTCTTTTCTTTGTGGATATTTCTCATTCAGCAACTCCGACCCAGAATTTCCCCCCCACCCCCCACCCCGTCATGAAAGTATCTGTAGGAAGTAGAGACTCTTGTAGTCCGGGCCATTGAGAATTCTTTGTAGCCCACGTGAGATGAATGTTCACTTTCCAAAGTCTGTTTTGCCTTTTGACTCCCAATTTAATCAATACTGGATTATTTTCACTTCAACTTATTGGGTGGTTGAAAGAAGCATGATTGAATGTCTGTTTACTTCCTGAGCCAAGATATTCCCAGCTTGTGATACAAGTCAGTGGTTAATGGAACACGGAGTGGGGGACCGAGGGAGGACACAAAACAAGAGCATACCCTTTCCTGTGTGTTTGAGAAAGCATTTTTAATGTTAATTTTTCAGAATAGTCTTCAGGTTTTTTCCCCCCTTAATTGTGCTACATTTACAGACTCGACAAAGAATCAAAAGACACTTTCACACTTTGGACTTCTGTTTCTCCTTCAGTATCAATCATTACTTTTCCTGAAAATGTCACTTTACATCCCTGCAAAATGCAGGCTCTTCCCCCTTTTGGAAACTTTAATAAACCTTGACACTCTAGGCACGTTTTGTCTATTGGAGTGACTTGGTGGGTTGACCAGCAGACGCATGTGAGGGGACAGCTTAAGTTCCAGAGAGTTCTGTTTCATAAGTACCACTCATATGATTCTCCCACTGTGTCCATATACTTGTTGACAGTTCATAACAAAAGAATTCATTTAGGGACGCCTGGGTGGCTCAGTTGGTTAAGCGGCTGCCTTCGGCTCAGGTCATGATCCCAGTGTCCTGGGATCGAGTCCCACATCGGGCTCCTTGCTCGGCAGGAAGCCTGCTTCCTCTGCCTCTGCCTGCCACTCTGCCTGTGCTCGCTCTCTCTCTCTCTCCCCCTCTCTCACAAATAAATAAATAAAATCTTTAAAAAAAAAGGATCAAGAAGAATTCATTTAAAGAGCAGTAAGCCTACAAATGAATTACTTTACATTCTTGTTAACTCTGCTTTTTCTTTTTGAAAGATTTTATTTACTTATTTGACAGGCAGAGATCACAAGCAGGCAGAGAGGAAGGCAGAGAGAGAGGAGGAAGCAGGCTCCCCACAGAGCAGGGAGCCCGATGCGGGGCTCGATCCCAGGACCCTGGGATCATGACCTGAGCCCAAGGCAGATACTTAATGACTGAACCACCCAGGCGCCCCTGTTGTTTCTTTTTATACATGTGGTGTGGTCTTCCTTTCGTGCAACTCACTGTTAATAATGCTACATAGAAATCATTTTGAGAGAGAGAGTGGGGTGTCTGGGCGGCTCAGTTGGTTAAGTGTCTGCCTTTGGCTCAGGTCGTGATTCCAGGGTCCTGGGATCGAGCCCCATATCAGGCTCTATGCTCAGCAGGGAGTCGGCTTCTCCTTCTCCCTCTGCCCCTGCTCTCTCTAATAAATAAATAAAACCTTAAAAAAAAAGAAATCATTGAAAGAAAACTTTCCAGTATTAGTGTTCAATTAAAAATTACCCTGCTCTCCCATGCTATTAAAGTAAAAGAGAAAGAGTCTTTCATTTATTTATTCATTCAGCTATTTCTCTATCTCTCTATCTATTTATTTTGTAGCTATCAAGGCTGCTGTTTTCTCTACAATACTGAACCACACAACGCCCCAGACGATGGGAGCCCGTGGTGGTGGGTGGTGTGATCCCCATTGCCTTCACTGATGATCACTGTCCAGCCAGTCCCTTTTCTTATCTGCCGGGGAGGGATTTCCTGACAGAGACACACTGCATCCCCAGCAGAGCCGTGGGCATGTAGCTGGGGAGGTGTGCTGCAGCTCACGGGAACAACGGGGATCTTCCTTATCTCTTCCTCTGCTGTCTCTTCCGGCATTCGAGCTCTCGCCGTGCCAACATTCTCAGTCCCTGCTGGGAGCAGAGAAGAAGAAAGCTGAGCACCCCAGCCAGAGTTGGAAGGTCATACATGGCTTCCGGAGATTGATTTCAAATGGCACTGCGGTGCTCAACAACTCCCGAAAGGGACAATTTTGCATGCTTCTGGCCTGAAACGTCTTCATTGGGAAAGAATCCCATTTTTTTGACGGTTACTCTAAATAAGTGTCAGGGCAAGGGACGAGTGGACCCTAACAGGCAAATTGCTGTGCGAGGGAACAGTTTCAGTAAACAATTACCGGCGAATAATCAAGAAATGCGAACTAGTAAGTGACGCAACATTCAGTCAGTAAAGACTCTCCCATTATTGCTTTGCAGACAATTTTCCCATTCCACATGGAAATACCACGTCAATGAATGAACACTCACTCTTTGGTTTAACTGGCACGCTCACTTACCAACTGTTGCTCATAAATTAGGATTCATGGAAGATTTCTAAAAATCTGTCAAACTCTCCAATTTTAGCAGGCAAGAGTTTGTTGAGGCAAACCCGAATGCTCAGTTTACTTTGTGAGTTGAGACGCTGAAAAGCTGGTGGCATGTCATCCCAGCTGCCGCAAGCTGCTATTTATTAGAAAATTGTGAGGATATGTGTGATTCTAAAACTGTCTTTTCTCTTTTTAAAATACACTGTTGTTTAAAAAAGAAGTTTGGACCCTCAGTGTGAGCACTCTGTCATCTTAATGTGTGACAACCTATAAAATAACTAAACCAAGACCATCTCTCTTCTTCGCCCTTGAAATTGTCGTCTCCTTTCTCCTCCCATACTTTCCATTCAAAACATGGCTTCTCCAAGTTAGTTACCCCACTATTTTTGCCATATTATCGCTTCAATCAGTCATTCTTTGTGTGTTCCTTCTATCTGAAATTGCAAGATCCAAATAAAAAATTAAAAAAAAAAAAAAAGGACAGGCACCGGATTGTGGTGTCTTCCCTACCACCTCCCCCCCGCCCCCCACTAATGCCAAATATCCAGATGTCTGTTGTTAGATACACAATTTGAATGAGTGACCCAGTTTTCATTTCATCTGGACATCAGGATTGGAGAGGGAGAGAGAGAGAACATAAACCCCTTTGCTTGTTATTCTTAGAGGTCCTCATCTTGTCCAAGCAGATGACCTCATCCTGTGCTTGGCCTCCTGTCTGTTCTTTTCCATTTCTTTGATCTGTTTTATTGTGTTTCTGAAATTACTGAATGATGAATCAATGAATAAATTCTGGTTACGTATTAAACTTCTATAGAATACATAGTACGGTAGAAATCTGGGAAAAGAGGGAATTCTGACTTGCTTGAGTTTATATTTTGAGGATCTGATGATCAAAAAACATCAAATAACTCAAGAACATAATAATATTACATATTTATGGATGCAAAACAGTGTAATTTAAGCTGAATACATAAACCTGGACACGGAAGAAGTTTGGTTTAAGATTTTTTTTTTTAAGTTGCAAATTACAGTTACTGTTGGTAAAAACAGTTGAGCAGTTACTTACAGTGAAACTAGATTTTCAGTCCCTGGAAGCTGGAAGTTATTCAGAGGAAGAAAAAGACAAGAGAATTGAAGTATTTTTAGGTCTTTTCCTTGCTATAGCATAAAAGTATTGAAATCTTAAGAGCTTATTTATTGTGCTATTGCCATGGGAGTCATTTACCCGTTGGCATGGTGGCCAGGGATAATTCTATGATGGGTTGATCAGTGCTGTTCTCCTGCTACTATGCCCTCCCCCTAGGAGTACAGAAGGGAGAATGTTTTTAGGGTTATTTTTGCTGACTTTCTGCTCTGGGGATCTTAGCACACTAGAAGGCGGACGAGCAGAAGTACTGGTAGACTGATTCATTTCTAACACGATACTTCGAGACGCCCGCTCCCTCATGCTCTCCTTCTTCCCTTCTCTCCTCCTTCCTCCCTCTCCTTTCTTCTTTCCACTCATGCACGTCACCAGGGACATAGAGGAGAACTAACTGTGCAGGTTCCTCTCTGAGCGCCACCCTGTCCCCTCCCCCCACAGCACAGCTGCACGGCACAATTCAGTAGAAAACAGGCACTGTAGAGTCTCCAATGGGGTATTTATTTTAAACCAAGAAAATGTGGGGAAGACTGTGTTCTCTAAGTTTAATAGAGAGTGCTCATATGGCCTCACCTGATTTGTATGATGTATTCAAGTCTGAAAAATGTAGCTCATCTGTTGGTGGCACTTGTCTTGCGATGTGGAAACCGTTGATGGCTCAGTCTTTTTCTCAGAGGACATAGGGAGCAATTGTTGGCTGTCACTAGTAATCTGTGTTGTAACATCTTCACATAAGGCGACCTCAGAGCTCTTTCTGACTTTTACCATCATGGCGGTGGGAGTGTTTAGACCCTGAAGGGCTTTGCGGGGCAGATGGTGAAATCTTCTTTGGTGAACTCGACAGTCAGCTGGACATTACCTTCCCTCCTTCTCTGGAAGGCAGAAAATGTCCTGGCGGAAGACGGTCCTCTTGTCTCTGGAAGTGGGTCTACTTAGGAAGGTCAAATCTACTCTAAATTATACTTATGTCCCATCTGTCCTCGCCACGTGGGGCCTTTCAGACAATTACTGCTTGGGCAAGGCCTAAGGAGAAGAGAAAATCCAAATCTACTCTAGCTGTAATCGTGTCTTTGCAAGTCCAGGCTTGGACCTAAACATCTTAGCAGAGACTCTACAAACATCTTGTAGAATATTATTTTAATTTTTGACAGACCAAAGTCTATTATAGAATGACTCATTTTGAAGATTCTAGGACATCCTGGTGACTGTTTCCTTCCTAAAAAGCAATACCAATTCCTTGAAGTACTGCTTAGGCTGGTGGTTCTACCCGTATGGAGAAAACAGAAATAGTTAATATGTAAATGTATGTGCATATATATATATATATATATATATATATATATATATGAAGTTTGTAAAGAGTGAGTCTACCTAATTATTCTTATTTAAGGAAAAGAAAAGTCAAAAACACATCGTGAAGAAATGGAGATACGTATACTTTCTGGTGCTGTGCAGTGTGAAGTTGGTTTACTTCCTGAGGAAAACGCCATGATGTGTTAAAGCCGTAACTGTAATGGCTTAGATTCGATCTTAGGCGACTACAGGCAATCTTTCGGTTTGTGCATCCTTGTTAGGTTTTTCTTTCAAAGGAGCAGAATCACTGGCTGGTGGATTATGATGCAAAGAGAAGCACACAGAAGACAAGTTTTCACTTAAGTGAAAACAAAACAAAATATCTGAGGGTTAACAGATCTCTGAGGCCACAAACAACTGAATCTCCAGGTGGCTTTCCATTCTCTCTCTGCTGAGGGTCTCCAGCCACAGGGTGTGAAGGGGTAAAGCGTCACCAACAACCCAGAGGCAAAAAACTGCAGGAAGTGAATGGGTCAGGCAGAGGATTTAAAAGGGCTTTTCCCTGACGGAGGGTGAGTGTTCCTTCCCACAGAAGAAAATTCTCCATCTTCCTAGAGTTAGAAGACTACAGAGAAGAGAAGATAGCCGTCTTCTTCTTCTTTTTTAATGGTAGAATTTACCTTTACATTTAATGGCAGAGTGAATACATTTGTAATTTGGGGACTGTTATTTCTTCCAATCAGAGGGGTCGCTTCCTGCGATCCTGAAGTCTAAATTGGGTGAATATAGAACAAATTCTTAATCTTTCTTTCTTCTATCTTAGTTTTGACTAAAATGTAAGTGGATTCAGGAGTGGAAGGTTATTGGTTAAAAAAGGCAAATGTAGACTCTTCCCGAGAGTAGATTTCCCTCCTCCCCCAGTGTGATGTCAGTCGCAGCTCTTGGCCTTCTGGTGCATTCCTGTGGGCCTGCACCACAAGGAATTCTCCCTAGGGGCACACATGTCTTACTGTTGTGGTAATGATTGCTTGTATCCAATATTTATTTATTTTTTTTCTCTCTATGTGGGTTATAAATATATATGTAATATATATTACACACACACACATATACATACCAACAAACAACTTCCCATACATTTACAATTTTTGATCTGCATTTTTACTTCTCATTGATTTTACCAGTACTAGATAATACAACTAACTTATATTTATTTCCTTTTACTGCTGGAGGAAATCCTAACAACGTTCAGACTCACCAGGAAAGCCCCGGTTTAGTGCTGATTGTTAATGAACCCTTCCGTGCACCTGGTTTTATGGTTGGGAAGAAATCATTTCTCTCAAGAGTCCCATTACTGTAAACCTCCTTTAAACTAGTAAGAAGATAGTGTGTAGGCAAAACTCAGGTTACTTCAAATATTTGGTCTAGAATTTGCTTTTGAAATCCGGTGGATATTGGAAGTAGGAATTCGAAATCCCCTGAGTACAATAGGTTACTATTAAATTTGCGAATGTTTAAAAAGGATTTAATTCAGATAAAAATCCTTAATTTTCAATTTATATCACAGACAGACTTAACCCTGAAAGGCCAGATTATGTGACAATTTCCTTTACCATTTGAAAAAAAGCCTGTGCTTTTTTTTTTTTTAAGTCTTTTTTTCTTTTTTAAACCAAGTTTAATGGTGATAACGTCTTCTATTTGGAGTAGGGATTTAAGAAAGTGCTATTTTGGATTTACTATAGAGCTTTATTCTCTCAATTTTATTAAAAAGTGCTTCTTTTAGTGGCTTACCAAGCTCAGCTAGAAAAGTACTAAAAAGAATATACCTCTCTTCCCTGAATGTCCCAGAAAGTAATTGTTCTCTTTAAAAGGTAGTTTTGTGGTCTTTGGTTCAAATTAATGCCCCATAGGTAGGGGTTTACCTTTGGTTTATTTTTGGTAAAATATCACTCTTGAGTTTGAAATACAACAAGTTTCCCGAGAAAAGCTTTTTTTTTTTTTTTTTTTAAGATTTTTATTTATTTATTTATTTGACAGAGAGAGATCACAAGTAGGCAGAGAGGCAGGCAGAGAGAGAGGAGGAAGCAGGCTCCCCGCTGAGCAGAGAGCCCGATGTGGGGCTCGATCCCAGGATCCTGAGATCATGACCTGAGCCGAAGGCAGAGGCTTAACCCACGGAGCCACCCAGGCGCCCCCTGAGAAAAGCTTGTAAAATCTTTGGAGCAGCCTTAACAGCATTGTTCATGTTGATCAGAAATGATCAGAAACATATGGGTTCAAATTTCTCTGCAAACACATGGTTATACATGTTTGGTAGGACAGTTTGGGGTCTCACTGCACCCCAAACTTGAGATATGTGGCTTCAGGAAAGACTGTCAGATGTGGGGGAGTGTTCTCTGTAGAGCCGTGTTCACTCATCCCTTACAGAAACCCTTCGAGAAAGGTCTGGTTATTATTTTCTGTTTGGGAGAAAAAACATGGTGTGAATTTATTTTTCAGGCCACAAGTGGTCTCAATGACCACCACAAAAATTCTACTTTAACCAACGGTGTGCCCTATCTTTCCAACGGTGAAATATCTCCTACCACCTTAAGCCATTTGGTTTTTGGGAGACCTCACTGTTGACAAAATGAGAGATATGATTTGCTCACTGAACCTCCATTTCCTGTTCCACCATGTAAGGAATGAGCAGAGCCTGACCACACAGGCTGGTCTGGGTTCAAAGATGGCCAAGAAGAAAGCCACACATTTAAAAACATTGTTTCAATTCATGTTACTATCAGGCCAGCCACCAAGTAATGCAGAGACAAGAGTCATGGACAAAAGAGAGTGCATGCAACCATATGCTATTATTTCCCCTTCGTTGTTGTTGTTGTTGTTGTTGTTGTTGTTTAAGAAAATGGTCATGAAGTTTGTGGTTCTCTTATGCTTCTGAGGAGAGAAAATCTTCAGAGCAGGGAAACCAGAGTTTGTTGCTTTTTATGAAATTACTTTATGTGCAGAGGTCAAGGGAACAGAGCCTTTCCCAGCCATCAGTGGCTCACTCTGTACCTGCATAAGAAAATGCTGCTATTGGGGGCACCCATGTGGCTCAGTCGATTTGGTATCTGCCTTAGGTTTGGGTTGTGATCTCAGGTTCCTGGGATTGAGGCCCACGTGGGTGTCCCAACTCAGCGGGGAGGCTTCTTGTCCCTCTTCTCTCACCCTGCTTGTGCTCTCTCTCTCTCTCTCTCTCTGACAAATAAATAATAAAATCCTAAAAAAGAAAAGAAAAGAAAGTTTTCCTTACTTACCTATTTCCCACACTCCTTCCTTTTATTTCCCCTTGTTGGAATCCCACCTCATGTCTTTGTGTAGCAGGTCCTTCCTTGGCCTTCCAGACATTGGATTAGATCTTTAGAAAATAAAAATCAGGTCTATTCCGATATTACCTCCTGATATATGAAACCTGAAATTATCTCATGGTGTTGTCCACTGGGACCCTCTTAGTCAAAAATGATGACATTCACTTTGATAGAAGAAGAAAAACATGTTCCAGAAGCAAATGACATTTAAATTTCTAAACAAGCTGGCAAAATGTGATTCATTGAATTCTGAGTGTGTTTTTAGCTGAAGTGCTTCATCTGAAGGATAACAGCACTTTGTTAATTTGGCATGGTAGAAGGATTGAGGTGTTCCATGAAAGAAATTTTCCAGATATGGAAAGAATGCTCAATTATCAACACTTCATTTTTTAACTATTTTTGGAGAATATTCTTGTCTGAATGCAATTCATGCTTCCCTACATGTTTATAGATAGAGGACAATTTGATATTTTAGCAGCCTCAGGGTCACTGTTAAAAATATAGGGAAAAACATTGAACATTTATTGAAATTATTCATAAGAAATATATTTGTGGAAGAGGATACAACAACTCAAATTTGAGTTTTGCTTTGTGCAAATGTTTTCTGTCCATTTTTTGAGGAGGCTGACTCATTAGAGGAAGGATGAAAATATTTCTTTTCCTGCTCAGGGAGGGGAAACCTGACTTTATGTTTGTAAGGGTGGGGGGTCCATTGTGATAAGACATCAAATTCTTCTTGATGGTCATTGAATACAATTTAAAAAGAAATATATTGTTTAAGGGCTTCTCTCTTCAAGAGCCCAGAGGGAAAGGTTGGAGGAGACACAGGGGTGGGGGTTACAGGGAAGTGTGAATGATGGTGGTGCTGGCTTGGGAGCTGTGCCAGTGGGCTCCGGCCACCATAACAGAATATCACAGGAGGGGCCTTGAACAGCAGAAATTTATTTATCGTCTCAGGTCTGGAGGCTGGAAGTCCAAGATCAAGAGGCTGGCAGGATTGGTTTCCAGTTTAGCTGCTATCTTTGACTTGTGGATGACTATCTTCTCACTACATCTCCAACATGGCCTTTTCTCTGTGTGCACACAATCGTGGCATCTCTTATTCTTCTTAGAAGGTCACTAGTCCTTTTGGGTTAAGGTCCCCAGCCTTATTACCTCATTAAACCTTAGTTACCCATCTTCCAAATAGAGTCACATTGGGGGTTGGAGCTTCAATGTATGGATTTTGAGGAAGGGAACACAATTCAGTCTGTAACAGAACCGATGTAGGAAGTCTGGGGCTGCCAACAGACAATGGGTCTCATAGTCTTTCTCCAGCACAGAAAGTGCTTGGGCCAATAGGACCACCATAAAAGACAACGTTTAAGTGCCCAGCAGTTATAGATGAAAGTCAGCAGTGAGTGGAGGCATTCCATGAGAAGACCAGTTGTCTGCTGAGTGAACAGGTCAACTGCCATGGGATTCAATAGTCTAGGCTTTGAATGCGTGGTGTCACAGAGCTTGTCACCGTTTGTGCCCCCATGTGTCCGGCCATTCAGCCACATTGGGTAACTGCCTCATTGCATCACCCCAGGGAATAGTGGCAGCGGAGATTCTCTGTACCTGTCCTCTGGAATCTTCTAAGACAGGGTACTGTATCTTCAGCTGGGGAACAAGGTTACGGGCAGGGTGCCTTCCAGAGGTTGTACTTCTAGTGACCTTAACCATGTAGAACATCATCACAAAAGGAGACGCCAATGACAATCCAGTACTACATTGGAATGGGGTTGTGATTTCGGGGACTACAGAGCCATGTAGAACTGATAACCTCTAAAATACACGTCCACAAAAGACTGTCATTGTAAAGATCTGCTAGAAACTGGTACTGCATTTTTCTGGCTCTGTTGTGCTCTTTTGTTCTATAAAAAATTGCTCCCATTACGTTCCAAGAAAGTTCACTTTTCCGTAGCGTAAAGCGGGTGGATTTATGTACTGGAAAATTTTTTTTTGTTCAGTTATTTTTCACATTATATTTGATGCTGAATAGCAAAATTTGCTAGAAGGCTGGTGTAGTTATTCTCTAACAGTTTAGAAGATGGGGCGCCTGGGTGGCTCAGTGGCTTAAGTCTCTGCCTTCGGCTCAGGTCATGATCTCAGGGTCCTGGGATCGAGCCCCGCATCAGGCTCTCTGCTCAGCGGGGAGCCTGCTTCCTCCCTCTCTCTCTGCCTGTCTCTCTGCCTACTTCTGATCTCTGTCAAAATAATAAGTAAAATCTTAAAAAAAAATTTAATAAAAAAAAAAGAAGGAGGAAATTCCTTTGTCATGTAAGTTTTGAAGCATATATATTTTAAAAATTTGGTAATAGTCATTCGGGTTGAGGATGTATCACATTTATATATATAGGGCTCTACTGTCAACTCATTTCACACACTGGTCAATCAGAAGTCGCATTGTCTGCCCACAGAAGTGAGGTGGGGAGACCAGGATGTGTCCTGACATGCCTAATAGCCTCTGCTGATGTGGGATGGGTTCAGACTCCAGTGTCTAACACTGAGGGCTTGATTCTGATGTCTGGCTTTTTGTTTTGTTTTCTTAAAAAAAAAAACAAAAAAACTGAATCTTTCTGCATAAAAAAGTTATTTTTATAAGACATCTCACAGAAATTATATATAAGATGGGGGTAGAGAGAATATAGAAATGTAAAAGTGAATAAAAGTCATATATATATTATTTTTACGGGGACAGCTCTCTCTACATCATTTTCCTGCCAGATTCAACCACATGTCTCTTTTCTCTGTAAACCCAGTGACAGTCATTGTTGGCATGCCAATTTCTACTCAGTGGTAGTGAGTCTGTCCCTTGTCCGTCCCTGTACACTCCCCTTGTCTCCGTCCAACTTGATCTGCCTTACCAAGAATTGTGTTTTTGCTACACACAATTCTTGGTAAGGCAGATCCACCCGCCCCCAGACATGATAAAGCTAATTGTATTAGGTTTCTAGTTAAGCAATATAATTAAAGCAGGACCTAAAAATGAGCACATAAAGAAAGAGCACTGTTGCTCTGAAAGCTAAGTGGAATGCTTTGCAGTGATTCAGGAAAAGCTCACTGGTAAAAATAACCACTACCAATGAGTCACAGGCAGGTCAACTGAAGAAGACAAGCCGTAAAAATCTAGAAAGATTCAGCACTCAGATGCTTTCACAACTATCTTTGGGATCTCACTTCACTTTAAAGAAATAAAAACCTGGAAATCACAAGTGAGGTGTTAAAAGTGGAGAGGATGATGTTGAACTTGAGCCAGAGGACCCATATTCAGAGACTGGGTCCTGGCCCTACGTCTGTTCACTGACAAGGGTCATTCATTTGCACATTGTTAGTTAAGATGTTCATGTTAGTTGAGATGTTCATGTTCATGTAAGATAAAGTTTTTTTTTTTTTTTCTCAAGTTTGTTTAGGTAAGGTGTGTAGTGTTTTTTCTATGCATTTAACCTTTCTACTTGACATTTTGGAAAAATTCTGTGTTTGAAAGGAGGGGAAGAGTCACTTTAACTTTGAAAATCATTTTCCTTTTTAAAATGTCATTTTTTGTTTTGGTTTTTAGATAATCAAAGATGATAATTTTATAGGTTAAACATTCCAGATGCACTGATCTTTGAAAGGGAGACTTTGTCTCGAGTCCCACACTCACCATGAACATTGAAACTATTTCATGATATTGTATGGGTTTTTTTTGTTTGTGTGTGATACAAATGAATTTTCTTACTAAATATTAGCTTAATAAATAAGTATAAGCCTCATGTACTGTGATGGAGCTATACTCATTGAAATGATTACATCTTTTTAAAATTCTACATTTAAAGAAAAAAATTATGAATATAAAAAGGTGACTGGTTTAAATAACATTGATTCTGTTTTAAGTGAAGACATAATTTAGAGATTTTTAGCAACCTCTAGAAATGTTCATCTTACTCTTATTTTTTTTAAAGGTTTTGTTTATTTATTTGTGAGAGAGAGAGGGCATGAGTAGGAGGGGCACAGGGAGAGAGAGAGAGGCTCAAGCAGACTCCACACTGACCATGGAGCCTGATGTGGGGATCCATCCTAGGACACTGAGATCACAACCTGAGACAAAACCAAGAGTCAGAAGCTTAACTAACCATGCCACTGAGGCACCACATCACCTCACTCTTCTTCAGTCTATGTTTTCACCACGCAGAGGTGCTGGCCATGTTGGTGAGGAGCACTGCTTCTGTACAAAACCGACACATAGCGTTTAATCAGAAGGGATACTTCTTCCGTTACAGAACAGGCAGGGGATTCAAAATGATATTGCTGGCGTGGGATTATTGGCTAAAATTTAATAAGGTGGTCAAAAACCATTGCATAATTTCAGGGTAAGAAGAGCCAGCCTCCGATATTCACCACAAGTGAATATTTGCTGGGGAAAAGGGAGCTGGGGAAAGGATGAGCTGTGAGCAAAGAGTTTCAAAAGTACACGTGGCTTTGGGGTTAAAGGGGGTATAGTGGAGTAGATTGTACTGGCTATAGGGGGACAATATATAGATTATTCTGTAGGAAACGGAAAATAAAGACAACCCTAGTGAATTTACAAAAAGGCCAATTCCAGTGCTTGTCTTCAGGGTGCACGTATCACTGATGAAATGTGTCTGAGAATGCTTTTGGGCTTTATTCCAAGATGTTGAATAACTAAAGCCAGTAGGTCAGGAGTTCTTAACCTATTTTTTTGCTATAGACTCCCTTTGGCAAACCCTTCTCAAAGCAATAGTCTTACATGCATAAAATAAAATAGATAGAATTAAATAAAAGAGGTCCTAGTTTAAAAGTAATTATGAAAATGAAAAAAAGTATATATTTGTGAAATGGTAGTCTTGATTACAAATACACAAAGTGACAAGATCTAGTAGAGGGTCTAATTTGAGGAGCACAATGAATATTTAGAGACACCTGATATGAAATAATCTCGATTAATGACCAAGCATCAGACACTGCTGGTATAACTATGGTGTGTTATTGTCATCATTGAAGAAAGTGAAAAGGAAGGTACAGATTTATTTTGTTCTCTGTGCACGTTCATGGATTTTCTGAGTTCCATCCTTTGAAAGGAAGACATTCAGGCTTAGATGACTTTATGAAGTGTCATGAAAAGTTTTGAATGATAATGACTAGTTGGAAGCATTTGGAAGATTCAATAACATAGAGAGTGACCAATATATATCTTTATCCTGAGGTTTTCAGAGTATTTCAGGAGAGAGAATTTATGAGACCTACTTTTCCTAAGCCAGACATTTCTGAAATGTTGGAAATTTTACAATAAGCATGTATTAGTATTAAAAGAAGAAAATAATGTGAAAAATAAAATTTTTAGAAAGTCTTGTATTTCTTAAGAGCACAAAGAATTCCTATCTCTCCATGAGGAAGTACAACATGTATATAACACATTATATTAATCCCAGTTGAATACTCCAGAGTAAATGGGCTTCTGACAATACAGAGTGATGTGGTATTAACAGGGCCAAATTAACATGAAGCATACCAACCAATGCCTATGGCAGTGGTAACCTTCAACCATGTTATAGCAAAAAAAGCCACAACAAAAACAGAAGGCTGAAATCCTGTATGAGGCCATTTAGCTTAAACAGAATGATTCTGGAAGTTTAGAACTAATGATCATGAGTAATTAAAAAGATTTCACTCAAACCATTTGGATTTAAATTCGGGAAACTTCATTGTTTCTTTGTAGTCAAGAAAATCAGCATTCTTCAAAATAAAGAAGACCTTTGTTTTTCAAAGGACAATCTTTAATATTTTAAGGATATTCTGAATGAATTACTGTTGGGGTTCCAGAAGCTTCCATTCATGCCACCACATTGAGAACTGAGAATTCTGAAAGTTAAAGCAATTACCTCTTTGGATACATAAAAACAATATATAGGAATAAAGGGCAGGGGAGTGAGGGATAGGAAGCAAGGAACAAAGGAGGAAGAAGAGAAAGGAAAGACAAAAGACAGGATCTATCTTTCCATCGATAGCGGAATGGTAACTAGATGATAGTAGTTTTTACCTATAGAATACTAAGGACTTTTTGTAACATTCTATTTTTGTGGGCTTAAAAAACAAAACTCTAGTGATGTATGCATATTTATTGAGCTCTCCGTTGGAGATGTATGTGCTTCACTGTATGTAGGATTATTATCTCAATAAGAAAACGTTAAACACAAACAATTATACGTCAAGGGGGAAAAAATCAGAGGAGACTAACCAGAATGGCAGGAGGTCTGGAATTGATGCCATATATGAAATGACAGGAAGAACTGGGAAATTAATTAGAAGGGAAAGGGATTAAGAGTTATGGGGGTAGTTTATGGAAATAGTTGAAAGTTGTCATGCAAAAGAGGTTGAAAATTAACATCAAAGAGTTAGTCAAACATATTGCAACTCAAGGATGCAACACAGGGATGACAATTTTTGTGAAGTGAACCAAAATAATGACTTGCCTCCCTGGACATATTCGAGGAAAGACTAGAAGCTAGGATCACAGGTTTCTCATGAACCCTTAGATGCAGAATCACTAAGATCCCTTCCGGTCTTAGCGATCTCTGGTTCTTTGGATTGGTGTGGACAGCAAGAATATTAAGATGGTTGAGAGTTCTGTCTTTTGAAAAGCCCCAAATGCGCTGTTTCTGGACCTCAGATTCATCGATGTAAATTTGTAACACACTCTCTGATTCCTAGGCTTGTGAACAAAGTAAACAGTAAATGTCTAGATCCTACAAACCTTGCATACAACAATCCCTAAATGAAACAAATATGTGTTAAACAGTAGATGTGAAATAAATTTTTAGAATCTGAGGAAACTTAATACACAGTTTTAGAGTCATCATCTAGGACTCAGGAAGTGCCAAATATCTGTACATATAATTTTGATAAATAATAAAAATCCAGTTACAGCCAGTGTCTCATAAAATGGTTTGTAATTGGTGACTGAGAACTTTACTTGAATATTAATATCAGCAATGAATTTCCAACAGTGATAAGCAATGAATTATATAAATCCAGACTGGGTTTATATAAAGTGTACATCTAATTATTTGATGCAATACTTAGGTAGGTTTGACATTTGCACTATCTGGTGTTGGTTATATTTTATATGAGTTTATGTAGTCAAGTACTCAAATATTCAATTTATTTATTTCTCAGGGTTGAACAACAGACTAAAGTTTTCAATGATTTGACGATGAGTCGAAACAAAATCGTGATTTATTTGGACTAGACACTGAGAGAAAATAGTGTAAAGTTTTGAAATTCTAAGGGCACCTATGTGGCTCAGTTAGTTAAGCATCTGCCTTCAGCTCAGGTAATGATTCTGGGGTCCTGGGATCGAGCCCTGCACTGGGCTCCCTGCTCAGCGGGGACCCTGCTTCTCCCCTTCCCTCTGCCACTCCTGTTTCTACTCTCTCTCTCTCAAATAAATAAATAAAATCTTAAGAATTTTTTTTGAAATTCTATTAATGTGGATATTATTTGCTTATCAATTCAGCTCCCTAAATAATAACTTCATATTATTTCAATAGCAGTACTTAGACTATATCAAATGCCGGTTGAAGAGTAAGGTCACAGTGCTGAGATTCAAAACGTGTCAGATGTAAAACCATCAGGGATTTGGGCAAGATGAAAAGACGAGACTTTTGATGTGACCTGATGTAGCTGAGTAACTCACAAAGTCACAAGTCAGTTTCTGACTATAAAAGAGACATCTGATCAGATTGTCATGCTCTATGTTTAATGGAGTGTTGCAAGGACTTTGACACAAACCATTACCCACTATTTACTTATTCAATGCAGAAACCTACTGGAAAATTGAGTGAAATTATCCATACTTTAACAGCTTTGAGCAGATTGCATTATGATCAAAATTTCTAAAACACACCTTCTGGAGACATAGGTATTAAATACTATTGAGTTCTGTTATACTACTTTAATCGTCATGTTTTACAAGATTGCTTCTCTCCTTGGAAGATAAAGTAACACTGTGTGATTGTGGGGGAATTTAATACCCACAGTTGGATCTGTAATTTGTCAGTAGTTGTGTTATTTGGAGAGATACTGTTAGTCCAGAAAGCCAGTTAATTTTCACACCATTCTTTTCTCAACAGTCCTGTTTTATTTCCAAATTTCCAACATTTGTTCTTTATTTGGGTTCCTTGGACAGAGTTACCTAGTAAACCGAAATGAACTTTTTTTGGGTTTTAGACTAATCAAAAGGAAACTTTTCAAATAAGACATACAGAAACTCTGACACTCAGCGAACTGTTCAGATATATATATATATATATATATATATATATATATATATATATATATTTAATCAGTTAACATTACATAGCTCCTTTGATTTATGATGGGGTTGCATTCTGATAAAACCATCACAAGTTGTAAATATTGAAAGCTGAAAATGCATTTTCTATACCCCACCTACTGAACACTGTAGCTTAGCCTAGTCTACCTTAGATATGCTCAGAACACTTCCATTAGCCTACAGTTGGGCAAAGCAACTAATGCAAAGCGTGTTTTATAACAAAGTATTGAATATCTCACGTACTTTCTTGGATACTGTATTGAAAGCAAACGGACAGAAGGGTTGTTTATCCTTGGGATCCCACGGCTGAATGGGATCTAACCTGCTCAGCACCAGGAGAAAGGACCAAACCACATATTGGTAGCCCAGGAGAAAATCCAAGTTCAAAATTCCAAGAATGGTTTCTACTAGATGCCTATTGGTTTTGAACCATCATAAAACTGAAAAATCCTAAGTTGAACCATGGTAAGTTGGGGACCATCAGTATATAGAAATGTGTTTTGCCTTGGCCTATTGGTGCTGCTGAAAATAAATTAGAAGTGTCTTCTCAAGCCCTGCAAAGTCATAATGAACATAAATGGAGGAGAGCACCAATAAATATTTATGTGGAATTTTATGAGGAAACTTTTAAAAACTTAAATGTTTTCCAAAGATCTTTTTAGCCAAAAGAACTAAATAAACTGGTTTCCTGACAAATGTCTTATGTATACCATATTCTATTATATTGTCCTTTATTAATGAATATAAAATGCAATGACAGATTTTGAAAAAACTTTTCTGGTTTTCCTTACTAAATATTTAAAAACTGATGGCGTATTTTTATTTGCTTTAATGTATTTTTGAAGAAGAGTTTTGCAAAAATGAACCAATTTAGTAATGAAGAACTGTTAATCATCTAAAAATTAATCATTGCTACCATGATCTTTGTCCCAGAACAATCCTTTGATTTTAGTTTCCTTATCAGTTGCAAGTCTGGCACACATTGTAAGATAAAATTAATTTTTTCATCATACGGTCTAGCAGCATCAAGATGGGACCTAAGGTTAATCATATCAGTCAAATACCCAACTTGAGAAAAATTCCACTGGAAAGCTCTTCAAATATCAGCAATGACATTTGAAGTAATTGCAAAGCTCAAGCACCAATTTAAATGAAAGGCTACCCCCCTCTGCTATCTTCTCTTTCACTAGTTGAATATTATAATATAAAAAGCATCATTGTACTATCAGGTGAATTAATAATGTGATATTTTATTGATTGCCTATGTATTCATTTGAAAACTCTATTTTCAGTCTAGAGATTTTATGGAAAGACCATTTCTAAACACGTAGTGTACAAATTCCTGAAAACTATTGTTTAAAAAATATATTGCTTAAAGAGCCACCAATTTGGAAGGACCCGTAAGTCTTGTTTGAGCCCTATATTCTACTTCTAGGTGACAGTAATACCAGAATTCCTCAGATGGTGTCACCTAATGAGCCTTCAAATGGTCATGAGGGCCATATTGTGATCTCATTATCTCTCTGGTGGTTTAAAGGCAGACCACTGTCTTTTACTCAATACATTTCAGTAGACTGAATGAGAGTGGGTGGGAAGAAACAAACTGAAATATGACTTACATTCACTACTAGTTAAGGCTTTTCATATAAAACAACTTGATAGGTGTTTAACAGATATGACATTTGATGAAGCCATGACAAAACAAACTATTTTTATACTTCTACTATGTTAAGAGGCTCCAGTTAGAGATTGCATAGGATTTTGTTCATTGACTGAGAATAAGTTGCATACAAAGAAAGGAAGAGTAAAACAGTCAGTCTCAGATGTAGAAATTATACAAAGAAATGGAGAGGAAGAAGAGTGAATGTGAATAGCACCACTTTAAAGCCATGTTGTGTGGAACGTCCTGGGTAAGTGTATACCTGTCAGCTTAGCTGTGCCTTGCATTCTTCTGTGGCCAGTGGCTGGGACAATATCCTCTCAAATTCAGGTTTGCTGGTTGGACCTATCCTGGTTTTGGTTCTTCATTGGTGTTCATCACCCAGTGTTGAAATGATAATGTGGGGACTCTACTTATTTATAAATAGTATTTGCTTTCTTTTATGATTACCAAAGTAGAATGTGCTGAGAACACAACAAATTAAAAATGGAGAAAGGCGAAAGGAAAATTTAACACAACCGTCAATCTACCACCAAGGGTTTTGTCTTGCGGCAAGTCCAATATACAATTATTTTATTTAAAACAATTCTTAAAACAATATACAATTATTTTATTTAAAACAATATACAATTATTTTATTTAAAACAATTCTTTGCTAACCATGACCTATGGCTGCCCTCTCAGTATCAGAGGGTGCTATCACTTTAAGGGAAACATCTCTAGTCTATTCTTTCTCATAATTTTCACAAGTTGTTTCAATCTTTGGTATTCTGTTTAAATTCTCTAGCACTTGGACACCTGGGTGGCTCAGTTGGTTAAGCATTTGACTCTTGATTTCAGTTCAGGTCATAATTTCAGGGTTGTGGGATTGAGTCACACCTCGGGCTCCATATTAGACGTGGAGCCTGCTTAAGATTCTCTCTCTCTCTCTTTCTCTGTCCTCCTTACCTTCTCTCTCTCTCTGAAAACACAAAACAAATAAACAAAAAACCGCAAAAATCTAGGTCTTCATTTACCATTTACTTTGTTCCCTTTGGCAAGTAGCCTTCTCTCCAACTTTCGGTGTAAAAGGAAAATGACTTAGCATAAACTCCTCCCACATGAGCTCTCTTTTCTTTGTAGCTGCCCTAGTCAAACTTTCTTGTGTCCTTCTCTCTTGTCACAATGTAAATGGACCTTGGGTCTTTCTTCACCAGTATCACCTCTCTAAAGAAACTTGGCTATGAAGGAAAGGACAGAGTTTTCTGTGCTTATCATTTTTTTTTAAGATTTTATTTGTTTATTTGACAGAGATCAGAAGTAGGCAGAGAGGCAGGCAGAGAGACGGGGGAAGCAGGCTCCCCACTGAGCAGAAAGCCCGATGTGGGTCTCCATCCCAGGACCCTGACATCATGACCTGAGCCGAAGGCAGAGGCTTTAACCCACTGAGCCACCCAGGCGCCCCTGTGCTTATCATTTTTAATTCCTCATCCCCCTTTCTCTTCTCTGTCTACTGTCTTATGGATTGTGCCCCTAACTCTCCACAGAAAATACAGGAAAGCCCGCCCATCACATCTCAGGGACCACTTGTTATCTCTTGGCATTTAAGGTCACTTTTAGACACTGTATTCTTGTTCACTTTCTCCTTAAAACTCATGTCTTCTTCAGAGTCTGGGACATCCCACCCACTGCTTTTCCCTTTTTCTTCCTCAACCATGACTTCTGTTTTATTTCTCTTGAATGTCTTTTGTCTGTCCCTTCAGCATGGTATTCAACACAGTGAGGGGCAGTACATCCACCTGGTCAGAACACAGACCGAGACCAAATCACACGGTCTGAGCCATTTACTGTATGTGTTACCATTCACAGAATACGTCACCTATCTGGGCCTCAGTTTCTTCATCTGTCAGAAAGTTGTTTCATATGTTTCTTGTGAAGATTCAGCGATTAAAATACATAAAGCACACTGAGCTCTACACAGCTATTAATTTAAGAACAAGATAAACAAAAACCAGGTTTCCCCTCTTAATTCTGTTTTCTTTGCTTCTGGTCTTGGTGGATGAACTGACTGTCTCTTTAAAGTATTGGCGGATACATTGCACCACGTCCCTTCAAGCCCACACCTCCCTCCTGAGCAGCAGGGGGAGGCTGACGGATGGGCATCTCCACTCACCTCACACTCGGTCATCCAGAATGAACTCATCACCTCACCAGAACCGTTACTCTTATTTTATTTTCTTTCCTGGTGAAAGCTGTCCGAATGCGCGGACTGGAATCGTGGCAGTGATTTTTCATTCTCTCTCCTCCTCGCGTTGAACTAGTCATTGGGTCCCGTCAAATTCATGGACATAAAAGCCCTTGCATGTCGTGCCTTCCCTCCATTCCCTCTGCCCCTCCCTAGACTGGGACACGCGCTAAGTCCTGCTGAGATTACTGGCTCAGATCCTCATTAGTCTTCTGGCCTCAGATCTCACTCCTCTGTAGTTCTCCCTCCACGCTACCAGAGGGATTTGACTTGACGAAGAGCTGATCGGGTTACTCCCTTTTAAAAGTGATTCATAGTCTTCAGGCTAAAGTCAAAGCCTCTAGCATGGCATGCCTGATCCTTTGTAATCTGTATCCTCCTCCTCCTATGGCTTCATTTTTTGACACTTTTCCTCTCGCAGTGTGCACTTCAGCGAAACTGATGTAGGTATGGAATCAATAGGCTCTAATCCCACTGAGTTAACTTCAAGGTGAGATTTTATCGAGGGATTGTTTTCTCTCGCTGATACAGTAAACCAAACGATTGCATGTCTAAATGTTTATGTGGCACAATTGAATTCTATGCAGTTTATTCCGAATCTTTTAATTTAATTGAAATAATCTCATGGGGAAAATTATCTCTGTTAATTTTATCCTTGATATTTGATTTATTAATCAGGCATCTCTGTATCAGAGTACTTAGATCATTATTTTACAAAAATTAAGATTTCTAATTCAATTTTCTTCCATTGTAAGATCTATGTTGTACCTGTCATTTCTACCAACTCTGTTTTTCTCTGTGTGAAATTTTTAGATTAAATTTTACCATGTTTAGGTTGAGCTCTTATCAAATTTTTTAATTTTGTTCATTATAATTTTCAATGTTTTTCATTATGAATTGAATGAAAACCTTATTACGTGTATCTTCATTTAATTCAGGAGACTATATTAAACAATTCTCACAGGTATTCCAAGATGGTCCGGAATGGTCAGACAATTCATCGTGTTGATCATCTGTTTTTTATGTGTATCCTATAATTTTGTCCACCACATACTTACAGTCCAGGTTTTGGCAGAACAGAGAGAACTCACTCAGAGTTAAAAACGGCAGCATCAAAATATCAAAATACCATGGTCAAAATGGTGGGGTGGAATGGGAGGGTGTAAGTGTCCCTTTTCTGTATCTGCCGTATCACAAAAGTGTCATTCTTGCCATCACTGGTTGTTCTCTACCTAAAATGCTTCTGTTCTAGTCAGGATTCATTCAACTGTAGGTGAACAAAACCCGATTCAAAGACATCCAATAAAAAATGTACATTTATTGACTATCATGATGGCTCTTCTGTTTCAGCATCTGGGAAGAGAATCTCAAGAAGTGTTTCTGATCAGTCCACCTTGTGTCATGTCATCCGGAACCAGTCACTGTGGCCAGAAGGATGGGGGTCATTCCCGTTACTTGCCCGTTGCTGTGGTGGGAGGGAAGGAGGTGGGAGTGTGGCAGAGCAGTAGTCATTGCGAAGGAGGTTATCTCCGGACACAGAAGGGTGGATGTTGGAGATACAGCTGCAGTGTGCTGCCCCTTCTGCTTGCCTCTCCTGTTTGCTGCCCAAACACATCTCACAGTTACTCATAGCTAGTATAACAAAATATTGCAATTCTTCTTAAACTCGGTGGTCTCTCCCACTAGCCGGGAACATCTCAAGAGGCAGACAATTCATTGTTCACTGTTGTGCACCTGTATTTCCTCGATGTTCCATAAAAAGCAAGTGATGAGCCACATTTGTGGAGAAAGGGAATGAAACAGGGACAGTCTGGGAATTCCCTATTTCCTACCAGTATATATTTGACCCATGAAACCCTATTCTTAATTACCCACCTCCACTGTGGAGGTTGTATTCATCTCAAACTCACCTGGCACATTTACATTTAATTTTAAAGATGAGAATTACAACTGATTGTGGAATGACTTAAGAGGATAGGAAGAAAAATTAGAAAGTAAAGAAAAGCCCCGAGTTTGGCAGTTTTTAAGCCTTAGAAAGTAACCAATAATGGTGCCTCAATGAAGGGGATAGGATAGAAGTTATTTTTCTTTCTAGTTGCTTGAAATGCTATGTACCATGGGGACACCATCTTTTTGAAAGATAGTCTAGCAAAACGTTAAATTTGGGGAATGAGTAAGGCTAAGTTATCACCAGGGTTGATAAAGTGCAATGACAGTCGCCCGTTTTAGACAGAGGCAACATTTTTGTAACCATTTGTAAGTCATTGCCACACAGAAGGTGAAGCCGCCTATGGAAATCATGGGCCAAGGAATAAAGCTGCCACTGAGCAAGATTTACAACACTGCCAGGCGGTGAACTCAAAGGTCACCCCTGAATTTAGTTACCTTTGTATGACTTTCTGTTCTGGGTGTGAAAATCCACGGGATGGTGAAGTCCATTAAGCTCCACTGACAGCGAGAGGGCTTCATTAATTCAGGAGTGGGAGTAGGTTTGCCCCCCTGCAAAAACCCTGTGGGAATTCTATGGGCATGGTTGGGTTCTGTGGGCCAAATGGAGTACTAAAATAGAAGGTGGCTGTGGGAATGAAACCGGGGACTAGGATCTCTACCTACAAACAGTCACTGCCTGAACGGGCTGTGTCATAGCTAAGGAGAAATCACTTTTGTCACAGTGTACAAGGGCTGTGTGATAGTTACAGGGTGACAGGAGCTGGCAGACCACTCCCGGCATACGTTGGAGAGGGCCCCCAGGTACATGCGATGTAATGGTAGCTGGTATGGTGTCATTGCCCCAGGTTGCAGACGAGCCACCTGGAGAAGCTGGCTTGGCTTTGCTGGGAGGCAATTTTCATTTAATTGAAGGCTGCATAGGGCAGGCTGCATAGGGCAGGGGGCGGAGTTCCTCATTGGAGGAATTTATCATTCCTTGAAGCCTGAGCTTTGATAGGAACAGAAATACTCCATTTTCTCCCCAAGGAGAAATTAGGTGATGCTGCCTCCATGGCTTAATACTTTAACACACGAATTTAACTAGTAAGTTGCTAAATATGAGAGTCACATAGCTATCATGATGAAAGACTCATCCAGAATGAGAGGACCCCATCCTCCCTCGCTCATGAGCTCGGAGCCAAAACAACCCTTGAAAAGGCCTCCTGTGACTGGTATTTTCCAGAAAGGGGTGTTTCTGTTGGAGTAGATTTAAAGGGGTTGATGTGTGCTGGATCAAATCTAAAAGCAGGAGGACTGGATTAGGAGTGAGGGGTTCAACTTCTGGGGAGATCATCTTGTAGGGATCTAAGTCTTGATGTGCTCTTCCTTTTTGTTGTAGAAGGAAAAGTTCAAGTCAGTTAAACTTCAAGCTTATCACCTTCTCATTGGGTTGACCTTCAGGAGCTAATCTTGGGTGTACTTTATGGCCCCACATAGGCCTGTCGGGGGCAAGACTGCAGGGGACAGGATGATGGAGAAGGTCTACAGCCTGGAAGCATACCAAGGAAGACTATGAGAGGAAATCATTCTGGTTATTAGGCGTTTTGTAAGTTGCAAAAGCTGTGTCTGGGCTAAATATAGTCCCTTATCCTTTATACTTCATTGTATTGGAGAAAGTGGGAGACATAAGCAGAATTGAAGCAGAGGCTGGGATATTCTCTGCATCTGCTGGGTGGGGCACTCCTTCTGGAAGATCTCCTTCTGCCAGGGGTCTTCTGAGGCCAGTCCATGGTCCCAAGTGTGACCTGCAGCCCCCACACCCCACCCTTGGGCTCTGGAACCCTTTCCCTCCTGCTCTGTGAGACCTGATTGAAGACACTCCAGAAACCTCACCAACCCCTGGCTCCTGTGTGTTTTGCTCAACATTCAGACATGTGTCCTTGTCTACTGATTACAAAATCCTCTCCTGGATTCTGTTCTCCTCTTCAACAACAACAATGTACCTATATTCTGCACATACTTCCTCCCCTGGTGTATGTGTGTGCTGTTGGGTGGTGATGGGATGGGACATCTTGAAATGTCAAGGATAACCCTCAACTATGTGCTCGTTGCGAAGATGCTGACCTTGCAGAAGCACGCGCACTGTCATCTGCCAACGGAAAGTCTACTCTATTTCTATCGTTGGTGATATTTGTTGTGAATCATTCCAGAGTTTCCCTTTCATATGTATATGCAAATATATGCAAATGTATGCTAATATCCACATTTTTAACTTTATGTTGTTCTGCAACTTCTTCACTTAAAAATGCATCATATATATCCTTTCATGTCAACAATGTATATATACCTTATTCTTTTAAATCCTCATATAGTATGCATATCTCACTATTTATTAATTACTGGTTGATAATTTTGACATTGTTTTCAGTTTTAATGATTATAAAAGGTGCTACGATGAACATCTCTGTTCATATATAGTTATGTATATGTGTATGTGTATGTGTGTATATATATTTTTTCCTATAGGCTAGTGTCTTATTAGAAGAAATGCTGATGTTAAGAGCATATGAATTAAATTAAAAAATCTGGGACTCCTGGGTGGTTCAGCTGGTTAATTGTTTGACTAATGGTTTCAGCTCATGTCATGATCTCACGGTCTCGAGATCAAACCCTTGTTGGAGTCTGAGCTCAGCTGGGACTCTGCTTCTCTCCCTCTTCCTCTGCCCACCCCCCCCACTCATGCATTGTCTCTCACTCTAAAATAAATAAATACATCTTTAAAAATATCGCACTAATTGTTTCCATAAAAGTAGATACACATTGTCACATTAGTTGATAAAACTATCAATTTTCCAAACTAGATATATCAGTCATCTAAATTTGTGCCAAATCAGATAGAAGAAAACAGTTGTCTCCTTGTTACATTAATTTGTATTTCTCTCATAGCTTATGAGCATCTTTTTATAGGCTTGTTTATAATTTTACTTTTTTCTGGGAATTGCCTTACTGTATTTGCCCAGTTTTTGTATCGAGTTCTTTTTCTTTTTTACTGACTTGCATCAGCTCTCCACATATTATGGGTATTAATTCTTTGGGATCTATATAGCAACTTAGATCAGCAAGATATTGTCTCATATGGTTATGTGAGCTGACCGGGCACAGCTCGGAGGTTTCTTGCTTAGTCTTTGTGTACTTGCAGTCAAGTAGCTACTGAGAGGAGAGTCATCTAAAGGCTTGATCCCACAAAGGCTCCCACACAGGGTGGCAGTTGGTATTACTGGCCCTGGGAGCTCTGCTGGAGGCTCGGTTGGGGCTGTCATTTAACGTGTCTACACATGAGTTTAACTTAATTAAATCTGTCAATGTGGTTTGGGCCCCCACGGTATGGTGGCTCCTTTCTAATACAAGTGGTCCAAGAGACAAGATGCCCGATGACCAGTCTCTTAAATCCTGGGTGTGAAAAGTGGCAATGCATCCCTTTTGCTATAATCTGTTGTTCAAAGCAGTCAGAGAGCCTACCCAAATTCAAGAGAGGAGGAAGAATACTGAAAAAAATTGTGACCCACTTTAATCCACCGCACTCCACTCTCTTACCACAATTATTTATGTATTTACAAATTTCCCACATGGAAAATTTACACTGCTGCCCTCCTCTACTTCCTACCACTGCCCCTTCCTCTCCTGCCTAAACCTCACTTATATCATGATAGCTTCACATTCAAGTTCAAAGTTCAGGCTTTTATCATCTAAATCAGGCCCAGGTGTTAATGAGGCTCCTTGGGTGTGGGCCCTCTCTATTTGAAGACCTATGAACCAAAGAGGCAAGTTATCTCCACACACACATTAGACATACAATGTTGGACAGGCATAGAGAAACCACAAGTGGCATTCCCATTCAAAAGTGAGGAAAATAGGAGGCACATGGCAGTCATTGGTCCATAGCAATTATGAAATCCAGCTGGGCACATATTGCCAATTCTTTGAATTGTTCCGTTTCCTGGGAATGATTCTCCATGGTTTTTGGCTTTGGGCCCTGGTTTCTTGTTTCTTCCTTCACGTCATCTTTCTTTTTCCATAAAATATAGACTGTTCACATCTGAATGTTTCCTCTGCCTTCTTTCTTCCCATTGTAGTTAGGGGAGGGGGTATACAAGGCCCTTTTAATTTTGTCCTACCCCAACTCCATCAGTCAAAGCTAATATGATTCTTTCTCTCTGTCTCTGTCTCCCTCTCTCTCTCTCTTTCTCTCTCTCTTTTTTTTTGTTTTTTTTTGATACAGTTTTCTTTAAAAGTTTGTAGACTTCTAGTAGATCAAATTATACAGCATTAGAGAAAAGCCATACCATACTCACATTTTTCCAGTGTGAACTATTTATTTGAGTCAAGAGTCAGGGCGCTGTGGAACAATATCCTTAAGATTTTTGGAAGGCTTTTTGCTTAGTTGGAAGTGTCTTTGAGGCAGGCACATAAGACTCATTTAGTACCTAGTGTCTAAGAGAGAAGATCTATGGATAGTGACCTTAGGATTATTTGAGGTCCTACTAGGTATATACATGAAACTCTCTGAGGACTCACCAAAAGGTAGTATATCGTACTATTAAAGTCATCACTCTGAAGCCATGTTTTACTGATAGTGCTCTGGGTTTCATATTTGTCCTGAAGCCATTTCTTATTTTTTGAGTCTTTTGACATCTGGAGCAACTCAGGATGAGAAATAGTTTAATTTTCTCTCTTAATAAGTATTGCCTTCAATTTACTTTTTTGAAATTCAACTTGAAAACTCAACAGTTATTTTTAAGAAGAATTAGATCAGCTATCTTTTCCACACATGATTAAAAAATAGTTGGCACATTCAATATTCTGATTGGAAATATCCTTAGCCAGATCCATCAGTGCTTTCAGTATATTTCTGTTTTCCACATTGTAGTTGGTGATGGTGTTATCTACGAGGGTCACCTTTCTCTAGTCTCCAGCACAATTAGTTTCACTCTCATCAAGGCCCAACAACAATTGTCTCAAGGCTCTTCTGCTTTCTCAAAAAGTGTCCTCAAAAGTCTCCCATCTTGTCTCCACCATTGGATCCAGAGCTAATGTCACGTATTTCAGAATTTATGGAAGCACCCTATACGCAGTACCAAATTGTGTCCAATTATCTATTCTTGCTTTAAAAAAAATACTAAAATGTAGTGCCTTAGGAACACATGTAATTCTTATCCCTCACAATTCTGTGGTTTCCTGGGCTCAGATGGGTAGTTCTCACCTGAATCACTGACCTCAGGACTTGGGACCTGAATTATCTGAAGGCTTGAATGGGCTTGATACCAAGGCCGGCTTGCTGTTGATGTCAGCTGTTGGCTGTGGGCTCTTCTGTTGCTGTTGGCAAAGGTGTCCACGAGTCGCTTCTCTATGTGACTTGGATTTTCACAACATACCAGCTTAGCCCCTGTCTTAAGATACAGGAAGTGGAAACTCCCATTCTCTTAAGGCTCAGGCTCAGAAACTGGTTTTGCATCACTTTCAGAGAATTCTATTCTGCAAGTAGTAAAAGAGCTCATGTAGATTCAAGAGGAGTGATCATAGAATTTACCTTTCAGTGGGAGAAGTGCAGTAAAATATGGTCATCTTCTATCCACCTTGTATGTTAATAGTACTTAATCTCAAGCCATAATTCCACATTTTTTTTTAGTGGCTTCAGAATTTTGTGTTTTGCATAGGAAGCCACTCATCCTCTGAAATTCTAAAGAAAAATATTCCTGTATCTTGCACTGCCACATGGATTCTCTTTTTCACTCCCTACCCCTTTAACCATTTAGAATTTATTGTTGTGCATGATTTGAAGTGGAAATCCAACTTCAGTTTTTCCAAATAAAGAACAAATTATGCAACACCACTTATAAGTACTCAGTTTAAAAATGTTTGACTTTTCATATTATAAAATCTTTTACATACATAAGTCAGTTTCTCATTCAACCCCCTTGTTCCACTGATTTCTTATTTCTCCACAAATAAGACAACAATTTTAACTTACATTGATCTCTATATTATTTGATTTTAAATACACCCCCCTTGGGGCCCCTGGCTGACTCAGTTGGTAAAGTGTCTGACTCTTGGTTTGGCCTTAGGTCATGATCTGTGGTTCATGATTTTGAGACCCGAGCCATTTAGCCTGGCGTCTGCTTGAGAGTCTCTCCAACTCTCTCTCTCCCACCCTCACTGCCCCTTCTACCCCGCCTTGCATTCATGTATGTGCTCTCTTTCTCTAAGATAACTAACTAACTAAATAAATACAATCTTTAAAAAAATAAATAAATCCCCTTTCCAGTGGTTCTCATCAAAAGACATTCTTGCAGATACATTTTGGAATTAGCTGTCAAAATTTGTAATAAGAAAATGGTAAAAAGTTTTTAAAATTTCGATTATTATTAGATTTACTTGGAATTTGGTAAATTAATTTATAGAGAATTTTTTTTCTTTGCTTGCTTTTACAATATTTTATTCAGGCATTTCTCTGTCTTTAATATTAAGTTCTGAAAAATTTTCTTTTCTTTTACCTTTTAAAATAATTTTTCTCAATTCTCTGCTCATTGTCTTTTTAAAAACACCTCTTAGATGTATGGTTATACCACTGGATCTATTATTTTTGTTAAACCTTTCTCTCAAAAAATAATTTCACATTTTCTACGTGTTTCAGAAGAATCACTGTTCCATGTATTTGTTTATTTATTTTATTCATCTGCATTTCTATGCTTCTCAGATCATTTAAAAATTTTTAAAATCATGTTTCTAATTTCTTGGAACACTGATCAATTTGTTTCTTCTAGTATCCTGTTTAAAGTGATTCCATGTGATTTATCTTTCCAAATTTGAAAATAATAACTGGACTCATTTAGAAGTTTTTTGTTTGTTTCATTAACACTGCTTTAGGAATTAGTTGCAACATACATGATAGGCAAATAGTTCCTATTCTTAATATATAAAAATCTATTGGAAAGCAATAATAAGAAGATAAAATTTCAGAAGCAAATGGGCGAAGACATGAATAGGGAAATCATTTCAGAAGAAATGAAAATAAATATATTTCATTAAAATGTTAATTATTATTAAAATGTTCATCGAATACGTCATTAAAATATTAATTATTATTAAATATTCACTAAAATGTATTTCATTAAAGATGAAATACATTAACCTGGATGGGTGTGTATGATTTTGTGACAGAATCTCGGTGATGATCTCTTTTTAAAAATATATACATATACATGAATAAAAAAAATGAGGATTTCTATAAAATTCATCGATTCTGGTGGTTATTTCTGAGAGTTGAGATCAAGAAGAAATACTTACTTTTTATTGTAACCAATTCTATTTTACACTGTTTGATACATTTGTCAAAAAACATGCTATTTTATAATCAGTCAAGTGACCTGTTTTTATTAAAAACTCAGTAAATGCTTACTGCAAAAATGACCAGAACATACATGAAGGCATAAAAAAGGAAGTGAAAAATGACCCACATTCTGCGCAGTGACCTGCTGTCTTAATGGCTTAACACTTCCTTATTTGTCTTCCGATGCATACACACGGACACTTGCATGTATCTCCTGGAAGGACACACAGCCAGCACACCCTTCTTCCTGGTGTGAAGCTGGGCTTTCCCCGAGTCGCTCTTGCTGACATCTTCCCGCATCCCTGAAGGCATATACACCTCTCCACGGGCATCACGACGACATTCTCGTCTGCAAGAGCACTCTCCTCTCGTCCTAGCAGAGTGTGCCCGCCTCTTTGGTCTTCTGGCCTCCCTGCCTGTCGCAGGCTCCACTCATCCCTGTTGCCCCACCCACCCGTGTCCTGAGTGCGGTGTCAGACCCAGAAAGGATTCCCCACATTTCCTGTTGAGTGACTGAGTGGAGGAGCAAACGAATGAGTGACTCAATCCGTCAAAGCCCACTTAACTGAGCACACGGAGTCGCAGCCGTCATGTGCCTTTGGGAAGATCATACATTTCTCTGTGGTTAGTTGTCCATCTGGAAGCTGCGAGTAATAAATGCCACATCACAGGAAGTTTAAAAGGATGAAAGAGATAATATTTATAAAATACTTAACTTCTTGAGAGGGAAAATCCCCACCAAGCCCAATGTGTATACTATTATCCCTGATTCTTCACAGCCCCATCCATCACACGGAGGATTCTCTGGCTCATGTTTTCTCTCGGCAGCTGGATTTCCAACAGATCATTCCACGAACGGGTTACAGGAAGTAAAGACGAAGACCATTCTGTGTGAACATCGCACCTTGCGTAAAATTGTAGAGTTTCTACACTAATTAAAAAGGTGATGTTTTTTAATCCTCTTAGCATCTCGCTGAGATAGGGGAGCGAAGCTATTATTACCCTAATTTTGCAGCTAGGGAAACTGACATGAGAGACACTCTCCTTCGGCAGTAGATAGGAGATGATAAATAAAGGCAGAACTTGAATCTGAATCTTTTGGTTTTCATCCTTAAGTGTGATGAGCTCAAAATGAAATCAAGCCTTAGAATGCAATAAGCTTTCTTGAGTCTGTGAGAAAAAAAACAAAAACAAAGTACAAAACTCCTTTTCTCCCAAAACAGTATTAAGAGATAGAAATACAATGTTTACTATGAAACTATTCAGATGGTCATTTACATCAATGAAATTGCCCAATTAGACTGCCTTTTTTTTTTAATCAAAAGCATGTGGAGGAGGGTGAAGAGAGCTAGAAAGCCCCTTACATTTAGGTTTTTAGGTTGGTGTGAAATTTTAAAACACGTATGGTGATGTATGAGGCTGAGCTTATACTCGTTTGAAATGCTAAAATCAAAGCACTCCTTTATTCCATTGGCAAATAATTTTTTCTTGTTTTTGTCCATGATTAAAATGAATTTCCTGTTCAAAACAAACTCATATGGTATCACTGATTTCTCTGTTAGTTACAGAGAATTTATTGATCACTGACACTGTGCCAGACACCCTGGGTGTTGGAGACACTCGGACGAGCGAGAAAAGCAAAGTCTCCTCCGCCTGGAGCCTACGTTGCAACAGGAAGTAGAATGACCAAGGGCAGACAGAAAGGTCGGAAGTCCTCCCGATGTCCTAGAGTGTAAGTACCACGAAGGAAACAAAGCTGAGTGGCATTTGGGGAGGGATGGAGGTGAGGGAGAGGGGCCCCAGAAGAGCAGAAATCTGCATCTTAAAGACAGGAGTGTGCGTGAAACTCCCAGAAGAATATTCTAGGCAGAGGCAGCAAAAAAAAAAAAAAAAAAAAAAAAAGTAAGTTTCCTCGTTTTCTTTTTCTTATGCATACTGGAAGGGCAGCCCCCAGTGAACTGTTAACCTTTGCTCCTTCTTGGTGCTGTTCTCCTTTACGGTTCCTTGGTGGGGAAAAGGGTCTGGGGCACTTTGCGCTGTGGGCACCCCTGACACAGGGGCTTGGGGCATGCTCCTGAGGTCCATGGCACGGAGGATAGAGCCTGACCCAGAAGCTGGTCCATAAACCTTCTGTAAAACACTCAGGACACAGCCTCACATTGTGGCCCAAGCCTCCTACAACCTTGCCGGTTCTGGAGAAGTTCACGGGCCGCACAGAGGATGCGGTAGAGGCGAGCTGTCCAACGGTCCAAATCAAGCATTCGGATGCTTCAGTGGTAGCTCTTGTCTTGTTTTATTTGTCCAGGTTCTGTCTGGCACCAAGTTGAGGACGGGATACAGGCAACACCTTACGAAAACAAAGATTTCTTCCTGAAACGTCACTGGTTTCTGGAACACGCTCTTGGCACCATGTGGGGACATTTCAACCCTGGGAGGCAATAAATTATGTTTTATGTTCTCAGGACACATCGCTCCCTCTCTGAGTCTCAGATGCCACAGAGAAGAGGGGGACGAAACCGGTTGTCACTTTTTGCGTCAAAAACACCAGTTTGTTGAACCGCAGAGTCAGCCAATTCTCTGGTGAGCCTGTTCCTAATTTCTGCATGTCCCTTTCCCATTCTGGTTTTGTTTGGAGAGTAAAGGAAGTTTCTAAATATTTTGAACCCCAGGGTCCTTTGTGGCATTCTTGGGTCTTCTCTCCTTTCACTGAAACATGAAACAACCCACAACTGTTTGCTTGTATAACCCTTTCTCTTTCATATACATGCAGTAGGATTGGGCATAGTTCAACAAATCGGTCCTCTCCCGGCTTCTGTCACATTCTTTTTGCTGCGAAAGGTTTAGTTTGGTCATAAGAAACATTCGTTTGGAAAATGGAGCCAATCCAGATGGGTTATCTCAAAGACGTCACATGTGAGAAAAGGTGCCAGCTTCACGTTCAAGTTAGACAAGGTGCAATTAGAAGCTTAACCTATTTGCCTCCTCCGTCCCTAATAAGGTATCCCTGCCAAATGATAATTAAGTCATGGCTCTGAGGCACTCCAGTGTGACTCTCACAAATGGGCCAACTCGTCCAATTCACATCCAAAAGTTTCTTTGATCCCACCTGCGGCCCACACCTGTTTTGCTGTCCTTCTGGCTAGGCAGCCTATAGGATGGTGAGGAGACCTTTCTCCTGTGCCACTGCCACCTTGTTCCCCGGGGAAACACACTCACCTGTTGCTCTAGCCGCTGTCCCCTGCCTTTGATCTTTAGGCCCTGCGCAAACTGTCGCCTGTGACAGAATTTTGGTTAGGCCTCATTGCATTGGAATGCAAGCTTCAAGGGTCCTGGGAATTTGATAATGACTTGGTACGCGTTCCAGGAGGGTAGGCTAGCATGTCGGGCTGCTTCCAAGATGCCCTTCCAAAACTCCGTTCTTCTGGGGGACTAGAGTTGAGGATAGGCCTAACTCTAGAAGTTGAAGAATCTGCCAGAGGATAGTATGAAACTCATTCCCACCCCCAGATTCACCACGGTCTGGCTACCACCGCACACTCTGCAAAGACAGGCTGACTCCCCACGGTCTGAGTCGGTAGACCTACCTCCCTCCTTGCAAACAGGTGGGAAATCTACTGGGGCTTCAGGCATTGGAGGGGACTAGGAATATTTTTACAAGAAGAAAAACAACACAGTTGACCCTTATTTAAACTGAATCGGCAGATAAGGCGAAAGCTTCTTGAAAAATGTTTTAAACGGGCCACCTAAAACATAAGAGTTGTTTGCCAGAAGCTACATCTGACTCGAATAAGCAAATCTGGCATATAGAGCCCCTGCGCGTTAAACAGAATCCAAATGGAGGACGCATACTTTCGTGGAAGTCAGCTACAGCAATCCGTATCTTATTTATGTGTATCTTTGATGTCTGTTATGTTATGTCATCTGAAGTGATTACAGTGTTTTTATTTAATAAAGATTTTAAAGTTGTTTTAAGTCTCTGAATGGAAAGATTAAAAAAAAAAAAAAGCCGAATTCTTATTTGCTCCGTCTCAGCTTTTATGTTGCAAGCAGCTTAGGTTGAAATTCTTAGTCTAAACAATCTACAGTTTCCCGGATTAAGATCAAGTGGGAGAAAGATGCAAATCTTGAAAGCAACATTAGACAAGTGCTCCTGCTACTTGCGGGTAAACCAGGCATGGAGACTCTCGCTGCTGGGGACGACGGGAATGTTCCGGAGCTGGCAGGAGGGGAGAATCTCTAGGACCAGTTGCTGGAAGCAGGGGGACTAAATCTGCTCCTAACCCAAAATGCCTACCAGGGCAGACATGACCCTGCCCTTGAGGGTGGGGGTGCGGGTGGAGGGGGGGAAACACACTCGTTTACTGTCCATCTGGCTGATCGGAATTATAGGAAGGGCTGTGGTTGCTGACAGAGCAGTTCCCTGTGAATTTAACTATTATTTCAGGTTTCTATCTTTTCCTCTTTGGTAGGAAGATATTAAAAATAAGTCTCTGGCAGAAAGTACAGAAAAACACAGAGCCTCTGAAATTGCAACTAGTACAGATTTCTGGCCAACAACCTTAATTTCTGGTGCTTGTCATCAAAGAGCAGTTTGCCCAGTTTGCTCTCGTCCAGGGTCGGGAAACTCTGGACTGCTGTAGATTTCAGGGGTATCTTAGAAGCCCAGACACGCCCGCACTCTGGAGACCTCCACGTGGACTTGGAGTACTGGGGGTTAGGACACACAGAAAAGCTACCTTTGCACGTCCAGGAGCCACCTTGAAACTTTTTTTTTTTCCCCCAGAACCAGTTATTAGAGTACATATTTAACTTCTGGCAGGATTTACAGGTTATAATATCCCAGTGTCTTAGCTCAAAAAGCTGGTTATTTTATTTCTCTTCGTCTCCACGTCACATCTGTCCGGCATGTGTTCCCTTCCACATTAAGACGTGGTATCAGCAAAGAATAAAAAGGTAGATGTCACAAATTTGGGGTACGGCAGACCAAAAGGAAATGCATCAAACTTCTTTTCCACCACCCAAACATTTCACAGGTCAGAGCCTTGCTTGGGGAGGCAGGGGTGTGTGTGTGGGGAACAACATAAAACACTTGTGGAATTCAAACACTTCAGTTTACCAACGCTTAAAATCAAAGCAGTAGTTCACACTTAATGCAGTGATAAGAGAAATAGTTGTTATTCTGCGCTCTGTTATGCCCACATTTATTAAAAAACAGCCTCTATTTTGTTCATTTCCTGACAGTGTCCACTCTTCAATCTCACGGCCCCAATATCTTTTTCCTATCACCGTCAGCGTGCTTTTGTGACAAAGCAAATCTGATTGCGTTACACTTTTTGAAGGAGAAAATCTTCAGGGACTCCCCTAGAGCCTTCAGGAATGTCGAGATGCTGGGCTCTGCAGACCCCGCTGGGCACCCTCCCACCGTGCCCTCCCGAGGGCCCAGTGATTCATGACCGGTTCCTCCGTTATATGGAAACACCCAGCGAAACCTCCGCTCTCTCTTGCCTCTGTGACTGCTCTCTCTTTCTGGAACGACCCTCTCCAAACCTTTGTTAACCCCTAACCGCCTCAGGACTCTGCCCATGTGTCCCCTTAACCTTCCCCCCGCCCCCCGCAGGCCCTCCTCTTCCTGCTCCCAAAGCCTGCCCTGGTCCTCCTGCCAGGATGAGGACCCCTCTGTGTCTGGCGTGCCGGGCATGACAAGCCAGCACAGAGTGTTGTCACGGCCGTCCCTCCGAGTCTGGGTTTGGTGAGCAAAGCCAACCTGGGGAGCAGGTCGTGGGGAACTTCCTCTTCATAGGGATATTTGTACAGATACGCATTTCATTTTTTTCATAGTTAGGGATATTGATAGTTGAACATATACACTTTTTTTTTTTCAAATATTGACCTTTATTTTCTCTTTTAAGGCAAGAAATGGGGGTCTTTAGGGAAAGCCAAGCCAATTTTGAACCCTCTTGCGAGGCTCATCGGGATGTAGCTAGGACTTGTTGCTTGCTGCTGTGGAGAGAACGCTGGGGGCATTTTTGGCTTGATTAGCCTCTCTGGGAGGGAACCGAATGGCCCTGAAGAACCGCAGAAGTTAATTGAGCTGAGCGGATGCTCCTTGGGCAACATCGCCGCAGAAGGTAAGATCCACATTTTATGGCCAGTTAGGGGCCTGTGCTCTGGACCCTGGATGTCTGGGCCTAAACCCTGCTTCTGCCCTCTTCTGCTCTGGGGAGGTTTCCCTATGACTTGTCCTTATGTCTCTTCATCTGTCCAGGGGCCCAATGATGGCACCCACCTCACAGGGCTGGCAGGACACCCGTCCACACAGAGCACTGGAAGCCTGATAGCCAGGGGACAGTCAGCAAAAGTCAGCTGCAGTGATTGCTACCATGCTCCCTTTTCCAAATCTTAAGTCACTAAGTCACTAAGTTTATCCCCTTTCACACAGGCCTGGCCTTAGAGGGAAGAGACGGGACCAACCTGGTTCCGTCATCTCCTGGTGCCAGCCCAGACCCCGGCAGGGCCTGCTCCCACTCTGTCTGCCTTCCTCTCGGCCCTAAGCTCAGTGCCACTTTCCAGAGGGATTTGGGGCATGGAAACTTTCTGGGGGTGCTGAGCAAAAGCAGATGGGAAGAGGATGAGATTAGGTAAGGTGAGGTGTCGCTCTCTGGCTTCATATTCAAGCACAATTCCACTCTGCTCGGGAGCAAAGACAGAGCTCGTGGGCTCAGAGGATGAAAAAAAGCCAGGTTTGTGTCATGGAGTTTTTTTTTTTTTTAATCCACAAACACATAACCAGCCAGCAGGACTTCTCATAAGATCGGGAGAATGAGATCGACGTGAGTTTCTTGTGGCACTTTCTCAAGGATGTATTAACGGAACTAGGTAGTTCTCGTGAGGGAAATTCTCACGAGGGATTTTAGATGAGGCACTCTGGATGAACTGCAATTTTTTACAGGGAAAGCGAACTGCGGAGTGCACACCCCACAGGGGACCTCTGTGTACTGCAGATGGTCAGCTGCTACAGCCATCGAGGAGGCAAAGGATAAAATAGGATTTACTTGAAGAGGCTTGTTTGTCGCAAATTTCTGTAATAGCAAAAGTTTAGAAAAACTGGCATTAAGATTTCAATTGTGAAAGGCACCTCTGGTTTAAAATTCAGGTTAAAAAAAAAGCCTAATTCCAATAAAATCATGTTCTGGAGATTATTTTTTTAGAGATTTTAAAGGAGAGGGCCCACTGCTAAGACATCCTCATGAAGACACACCTTACTATCTCATCAAACCATGAACTGGGCTATATGAAGTCATCAAGCCACAGAGATAGCATTTTTTGGTTCACTTATGGCTCTAAAGCTAGACTCTAGCCAGCAGCAGGAGGCAGAGCAAGGCATGCCTATGCTTTTGCTGGGAAGGAAGTGTTGTTCGTAACGGATTTAATGATGGATCCAACAGGAACACGTTCACTATTTTGGGGGGAACAAGGAGAAATGTGTCATTTCAGGCCGATAGTTTGAGTCATAACCATATCACCATATATAGCTAAAGTGTAGCTGGTGAGACCGACAGTATGTGAGAAGAGCATAAAAACAGTGAGGAGATAACAGTGGTAAATGGAGGGACACCTGGGTGGCTCAGCTGGTTGGGTGTCCGACTTTGGGTTCCTGCTAAGGTCATCATCTCAGGGTCCTGGGATCGAGCCCCACGTCTGGTTCTGGGCTCAGCCTGGAGTCTGCTTGTCTCTCTTTCTCTGCTGCTCCCCCCACTTGTATTCTCTCTCTCAAAAAAATAAATTAATCTAAAAAAATACTTTACTAAGAAAAAAAAAATTGGCAAATGTGACCAGGTAATGAAAATTTAAGTGGCCTAAGTATAATTTAGGTAGGCTAATTGTTATATTTTATTAAGAAGCTATAAAGCCTACTAATTCATACAACATTGGGTTATTAACCACATAGCTAATGGATAAATGCAGTTCTGGGGGCAAATTTTGAATTCTGGTTCTCTCACTTATTAACTCTGTGACCTTGTACACACTACTCCCACTTCTCATCCCTGGGTTTGTTCTTCTGCACAATGAGGGTGATAAGAAAAGCTGGATTTCATCATTCTATTGAGTGAGATAATCTCTATCTGTCACCAAGAATACCTGCCATATAGTAAATGTTATACATTGAGCTACTGTTGTTATGTTGATATTAATTCTCTGATCAGAATCTGTTCATAAAGGGTTCTCAAATTTTCTCGAATAGATAACACTGGCATTACTAGGTCAAAGGGTAAACTCATCATTTTGTTCTTTCTAGTTTTTGCAATCCATTCCTCTAAATAAAACAATACTTGATTGTTTCACGACACATGGGTACAGCCATATTCATTGTTAAAACATAAAGATACCGGTGTGCGGGTTAGTAACTGGCTGCTGGATGAGTCCCTCCTCTGTGGCCATCCTGTCCCTTCCCGGGAGCCCTCAGAGTGTCCCAAACAAAGCACAGGGTACAGTCGAGGACCTCTCTCCACACCTGTGGCCGCCATCTTTACTGATTTGGGGGGTCCACCCCAAGCTGTTATTGACTTGGAATCTACTAATATCTATTCTGAACAATATATTTTTAGCAAATACTCACCAGTGTTACTTAGTTTTATTATACAAAATCTGCTTATTAACTAGCTATAAAAAGTACATTGCAATTTAATTCCCATTTATTTGATTATTAGTGAATTGAACACTTGGTTACATATATTTATCCTCTATGTGCATTTCCTCCCTTGTAAATTTCGTGCTTGTGATTTTGCTTGTTTTATCCATTGGGGGTCTTAGCGCTCTCTTTATGATTGATAGGCATTCTTTAAAAATTCAAGACATTAACCCATTTAATGTGTGTATGTTGTGAATATAGTTTCTTGTTTGCTTGTCTTTTACTGTAGTGAGTGATCTCTTTTTTCCCCCTGGAATTTACCTTAAAATATCAATGTTTTCAATTTCTAACATTGCTTGGCTCTTAGAAAGTTTCCTTCCTCTATATTAGCATTCAGAAAAAAAAATTTAAATTATGTCTTCTAAGTTTTTTATGTTTTTGTTTATATGTTATACATATTAAACTCTCCAATCCACCTGTAATTAATCTTGGTGCATGATGAGGACAAGGGAGCTCACTGAACTTGGTTCTCAGCCAGTCTCCCCAATTCCATTGACTTTGATGCTTCCTTTCTTTTATGTGACTCTAGGCTTATATGCCTATCTTAACACCTTTTTTTTTTTTTTAAAGATTTTTATTTATTTGAGAGAGAGAATGAGAGAAAGAGAGAGTATGAGTGAGGAGAGGGTCAGAGGGAGAAGCAGACTCCCCACTGAGCAAGGAGCCCGATGCAGGACTGGATCCTGGGACTCTAAGATCATGACCTGAGCTGAAGGCAGTTGCTTAACTGACTGAGCCACCCAGGTGCCTCGACGTTTTTTTGTTTTTTTTTAACAAGGTCATCATGTGTTAATGTTTCTCTTTTAAATGTTATTTACTGGCTTCAGTAACTGAGCAAACAGTATACCTTTAGCTTCTTGGTGCAGATTTGCTGGCTCCAGAGCCGGGACCACATGGTGAGTGCAGTGAGCACTGGTCCTCCCCAGCTGGGCCAGGGCACTGACGTTCATTACCCTCTGAAATCACAGCGATTTGCCAGGACTTTGTGTGATGGCCTTTGAATTGGGACCAGAATCTTTTTTGGTGAAAACGAATTGAGATTTACTCATAAGGTCTGACTCCACAGACATTTGGAGAGGATGTAGTCTGATCTGGTCTATAAAGTTGTGCTTTCATAAAATCAGTTTACAAAAGAAAAGATTTTAAAAAGAGTATGAATTTTCAAGGATTCATTTTCACTGAATTCATAGAATAAAGACCCTCTGAGTGAAAGGGATTCTTGGATCAAAAAAGAAATTTAATTGCTTCTTCAAGCTCTAATGACGGTACTTTTCCGTAATTTAAAAAATAATTTGGGCGAACTTTCCTTTTTGCTTCACTACCGATGGGAGGCGGGGAGCAGGGATAGTCCAGTAGAGAAACAAGCATCGCTTTGTTTCTCTTTCGACCCCTCGGTAATTCCAGTTAAACATACCTAAGGTTATAAAATTTCTTCATTGGCATCCTTGCATGTTGCCATTGTACCAAGCTCAAATGATGTATTTTCAATTACTGACCTCTTAACATATTTGACATTGAAAAGTCTCCACTGTAATTTGCCCTTCCTCTGTCTGGTAGCACTGGCTCTTCAGGGAAGACCAAGTGGAGAAGCCAATTTCACAGAAACTTAGAGGGATATTGAGTAAAAGAACAGGCAAATTTAATGCCTGTGAATACTACAGAGAAGATGTATAAGAAATATCTGAATTGTATCATAATACAATTTATTATTACAATAGTGTGATACTGTAAGATTATGTCTTACAAGGTAATTGGTGCATATTATTCAAAGATTAAGCATTCTGAGTGCAGGAACCTTACAAGAAATGCATTTTATATTGCAACTAATATAATATGTCAACCACATCTCAATAAAAAAAGAAAGGCCTTTTACAGTTTCTTTTGTTGGAGAAGAATTTGTGATATTATAGCTTGTGTCCCTGGCAACTTATTTCCTATCTTGTGTATGTGAAGTTTTAGGGGGAAAAAGAGCAAAATTTAAATTTCAAACTTTATTTTAGGATTTATTTAAATTATGTTAGGCTGTCAATGTGTCACAGGCCTTTTTGTGCTATGTGTTTGGTTAGCCTCTCAGTTTTAAAGAAACCTTAAGCAAATAGCATTTAGAACTAATACATAACTCTGTCAGTATTTTCAAAGTCCTATAGTGTTTCAAAGAGAAGAAAAGCAGTGTTCTTTACCTTGCTCAATATAGCAATGAAAGTAGGGCAGGCTGGTTTAGTATAAGATTCCGAAGCTGTACTGTCATGTCACTAATGCTTAAAACCCCTTAATTTACATTTTCAGAAAAAAAAATTACAGAATTAAATATCTTTGAACCAGCAAGACTGTTCATTACAGGAAGTTATTATTTTGATCAGGCTGTTGGTTTCTGAAGTCTCTTGGCAACAATACAAAAATAGCTTTCCCTTGTTAATAAAGAACAATCTGCAAAAACAAATTAGAAATGTGTTAAGGACAAAATAAACAGACATTTTATTTTTTAAACTTGGGGGCCTCTGCATTTCACAGACTTCTGGAATCTGGGGAGCCCCACCCAACTGCTACACATTTTATTGCTCTATTATAGGTTTGGCATGAGAGGAATAATTTTCCAAATGTTGGAACAATGTGGATTCCCATTTTTCCAAAGGGGAAAAAAAAAAACCCCTCTATCTTACATATTAAATTCCAAATAGAGAAACAGTGTCTGTATCACTCTGTCCATTTTATGATGGAATTTGAGAACTAAGGGAAAGTTATATATATGAAAATGGTATATCTAAGTGTAGTTGAAACCTACATCTGGTGAAAGTATTTTTATATCAGTGTAGAAAAGGCAGTTCACAGAGCTAAGCTCCCAAGTTGTGAAATCCCACTTAAAACAGTGACTCCAGGCCAGTCCCCTAGGGTTTGTGGGGATAACTCCTGTCTAGTTCTACTGTTACGTATTATACACACATTGCTGGCTGCTAAAGAGAGATTGGTGTAATTGGGTGAGAAACAGTTCTCTGAATATCCCTTTAGTCTAATGGTTCCTTCTAGATGATCAGAAATTAATACTGACCTGCCCTTGTAATCAACACACTTGCTTGGGTGGCGTGGGGGACAGGCTGAGGTTGTAGCTTTTTAAAAAAGAAAGAAATTGCAGTTTTTCATTTCCATCCAAAGCGTTGATTTCAATAACTTGCAATGGAAAGGGATTATTCTGTTTTTTTAAAAATTGCAGAGCCATTCACAAGACCCGTATGAACAAATGTACCCGGTTGGCATTGAATCGTGGCTCGGGCACACGGGTTAGGCTGTTCACCTTCTCCCCACACTAGACTGAAGGCAGCGTGCTGGAGGGGAGTGAAGGACGTGGAATGAACAGGGAGGAATTGAAGGCAACAGAGGGGATGGGTGACGTGTTTGTGTTTACCTGGTCCGTGGGTCACATCATCGCCTGGAGACGCACCCAGTCTGTGAGCATCAGTGCCTGTGAGCAGAGAGCCATGCATTTTGGACCGTCCTTATCTCTTTTGCTCTGACATGAGAAGTCGTGCTCCTCTCTGTGACAGCCGTCGTGTTCATACCCAGGTGACGTGCTTGCTGGAATGTCAGCCTAAAAAGCTGTGTTTTCCTTGGCTTGTCCCTGACATTTCCTGATGTCTGCATTTCTGCTTGTCCCAGGCTGTTCTTTGCTCTCACCTTTCCCTCTCCTGCCCCCCCCCCATTCCCTGTGCTGACTTCCCTCCCCTCTGTCTCCGACCGCTTCCACAGCTCCTCCAGCATGTTGTTGCACCAGCTGGCCAGAAGGCTTTCCTGCTCATCCTCCTCATGGAAATCTTCCTTTGGGGGTCTCGCAGGAGCCACTGGGTCAGCTTGGACCAGAACCGCACTTCTAGGCTCTCTGATGCAGCGGGCAGGTTGCAGAGTCCGGCAACTGAAGGTAGGGGAGGTTCAGTGAGATCTGGGGCTTTTGTCTCTGGAGATGCTGGCAAAGCCAATATCCCAGTGTTGAGAATGAAAGCATCTCAAGAGACCATCTGGTGCTGCCCTGGGCTTTCAGAGGTTAAGCTATCGTGGCCCCCAGGAGACTGCTGAGGTCTTGAGAGGTTAAGTGATGTGCTCCAGATCTCACAGCTGACAAATGGAGGAGGGCCCTGTGTGTGGGCATGTGTGAACTAGAACATGGGGAGCCTCCTTCCAGAACTGACTGTCTATTATTATTATTATTATTTGAAGAAAATTCTGACATATAGGAAAGGACCCACATTTAAAACAGCTAACATTTCGTGTTATTTGCTGCCCATGTCTTTTTTCTATCTGTAGTCTTTAAAAGTCACACAGGAAATGCATGTGTTAATGGTCATGTTGGCAGAGGAAGGGGAGAGAGGATGGGCAAAAAAAAAAAAAAATTAAAAAGGACAGTTGAATGAATTCTCTTAAGAAGAAGGCAGAAAAACGGAACATGGTGCGTCCTGGGCAAGGTTCCTTCCAGCATCTTCCCCGTCTATCAGTTGCTTTACCCATGTTTCCATGTGGTATTTTAGGGGTCTTCCCGACACCAGCTTTCTTCACCACCATTGAGTGCCAAGAGGAGACACACATACAGTGACTGCAGTTAAGTGTAAGGTCACGTCTGCTACACACTGTGTGCACACACCACATTTCCCCCAGACAGCCGCCTCCGAATGTTCAATCCTGGTCTGGGCGATCCCTTCCTTGTTCCAGTCATGCCGCAGCAAACATCCTTGGACGTGCCTCCCCGTGCACGGGTGAGTGTTTCCCTGGAGGCAGAATTGTGCTGGTTCACGGAATACACACGTGTCTCCTCATCCTCAGCGTGGCCGAATTGCTGTCCAGTACTGGATGGTCTTACTCTTCCTTATTCTCAGAGAGCCAGTTGCAATAGACGTCATCCCTTGGTTGTTGGAGTACAAGAGAGAAAGTAGGTGCGTGTTCAGAGCCCCCTATATGTGGAGACGTGTGTATGGCAGGCCCTCCGAGCCAGCATGACATGTTCTACTGAGACAACGATGTGGCACCTCAGCCTGGAGAGTGCATTTTCCTGCTTTGCCAACTTTGTGCATTTGGGGTCTATTGATGATTTAGCTATTGCATGTTAAAGATTGGGACATAGACTGATTACCTTGTATTAAAAAAAAAGACACTCAGCAAATAAAATTCTACGTCCTCCGTATTTGAATGCTTTCTCACAAGTCAACTGCTTGATTTTATAGATAGAAATACTAAAACCTAGGAAGTTTCAATGACTTATTCCAGATCTCACAGGAAGGCTTCTTTTAGGAAAATAAATTTCATTGGCCAAGAAACACTGAAATACATGTAAATGGGGCTCCATCTCCAATGTGTCCTCCGGATTCCATGCCTCTCATGTCTGAGGAGACAAAGGTCCCATTTTTGCCAGGGATTTTCTTCCATAGAGAGGGCAGAGTCTGGGTTGTAGAAGTTTCTAAATAAATGTTAGCTGAACTGACAAGTCAAAAGGGGCACCTACCAAATTCTCTGTGGTGGATACATGCGTTTGAAACAGGCCCCCGGAAGATAAGCTTACCGTGCCTCTCAGGAAGGCATGTCCCCATCCTCTCTGCCCTGGTGCTCCTGCTGCTCGAGTCCCTGTGTGAGACTCTTAACTGCAGACTGGCCCAAGTAATGGGGAAATTGGGTAAAATGGGCACTACAGAAAAAAGCAGATTTTATGGAAAAAATTTATGAAGTATAAACAGGGAGCGTGAGGTATCAACATCATTAGGGGCGTGGGTGGAGAGATATTTATTTAAATGTGGTGACAGATATCCTCCCTAACATGCACAATACTTCACAGGACAAATTATGTTAGGTTTTTCTAAAGATTTTATTTTTTTATGAAACAGAGAGAGAGAGCGAGCATGACCGTGGGGAGGGGGAGAAGCAGGCTCCCCACTGAGCAGGGAGCTTGATGCGGGGCTCGATCCCAGGACCACGGGATCCTGACCTGAGCCAGAGACAGACTCCTAACTAACTAAGCCACCCAGGTGTCTCCAAATTGTATTCGTTTTTATGTAAATTGTGATAAAGTTGTACGAATAATGTCTTTTCTCAACAACTGTACCAGTGGTATGAAATTCAGATCATTAAGCAGGAATTTGTCTGAAAGTGGGCCGCATAAAATTAAAAAGAGGTGATTTTGATAGAGATAAGTGATTAACTTTATTGATTAAAGGAAATGTTTCTCATATGAAATGCCAAAGTCTGAGAGTGCTCTCCGTGGGTTTGAGAATGTGTGCCTGCTTACGCTCAGAGAGACAACAACATGCCATAAAAGGTAGCTATTTCATGAGATTTAGGAGAATAGGCTCACACTGAAACCAAGAAATATGGAAGTGTATATCTAATTAATAAGCAGCAAAGAAACAGAGGAAGAAACTCGCTGGAAAAAGTCTCCCGTGTGCTGCTTGAGAACCAGACTGTTCTGGTAATGCCTCCAGTCCCAACCCAAGTAAAGAGACAGTCCACTTTCTTCCCTCCCATAGTTCCTACAGCCATGATTCACTCAGATGGTGTCAGGGAGCAAGTATTTGCACCGGGGTTCTCAATCAAAAGTCAAGCGTTGGAAGAGGAAATGAAGAATAACGTTCCCATATTTGGAGATACTCAGTGTGGCAAGATGGCGCACTCGTGCTCAGTCAGGGAGCTCTGAGGTTTTCACTAATCGTGGTTATTACTCATCTGAAGGACAACACCTCCACCTGCCCAGAGCCCTGCACCTTGCTGGGACATTCTTTGACTATAGAGCATTCATGTGTCACATTAAAAGCATTTGCCAAGCATTTTATAATGGTTATTTACAGTTCTTTATGGCAACTCTGCGCCCCACCTCAGCCCTGCCCTTTAAACTTCAGGAAGCAGCTGCTCCTTCCACCCAGTCCCAACCTTTTCAAGGAGCCTCTGGAAGTCTTTGGCTGGGGCACTGTTTAATCTTAATCAAAGTCCAACTTCAGAAGTTGCTGTGGTCAGAATCCAGGACGGGTAATTTAGCTGCCGTGTGTGCTTGGAGGATGATAGCAGATTTGGGAGAAAAGAAAATCCTTTAAAATGAAAACCCATACCTTCGACTCTGGCAATTTCTCTGTTTAAAAATGAGTAAGAAGATACTAAAAGTAAAACACACACACACACAGGTACAAAAGGAGTCCTTATTTTTCAAGGGATTTGTGGACTAAGGTACAGAAAAGCATCAGGAACAGGACATCTTATACCAAAAGGATTAAAGTTCCAAATAGAGACGCCCTGTGTAGTTCAGGCGTTTTAGATTTGATTGTTTCCAGTATTTGCAATGTATACCGCATTCATGGTGCGAAATTTGTTAAAAATAGCATCAGCTAATTATTCAGTGTGGAAAGAATTCAATAAAGTCAATGTCTTAGTTATGCTTGAAAATTATGTTGAAGGCCAGACCATGAAGGGAATTTATTAGGTTAATTTGAAATTTTGATTTTTAATTCATATATTAGAGAAGAAAACGTGGCTTGTGCTTCAGCAACCATGAGGTATAGACTGTGGACTGGAGTTCTGGGAGACTCAACCTTCAGGAGCATCCCCTGGGGGAATGTCTTGGAGGCAGCAATGAGTAAGGCAGCCCAGGGGAATCCCTTCCCAGCTCCGGGGTGATTCCCCAGGCTCCGTCTTCCCCCACGTGTCTGGCTTCTGACTGAAGAAGAAACCCCAGTGTGTACCTATTTTGTCAGTGCAAATGCTTCATGACTGAGGTGCCCCTCAGTTACTCAGTAACATTGTATTTGTAAAAAGAAAAAAAAAAAAAGCCGAGAAGAGTGTGAGGTTGATACACAAAAATAGGTATTTCAAGAAAACATACTAACTCCCAACTGATTTGAAGAATTGTATGGAGAATGTGCCATTTCATTCCCAGAAGGAAGCAGGAGGCCAACTGAAATCTGCTGGCCCTCCTCTTTTCCTGAATCCAAAGTGAAAAGAATATCCAGAGAACATGGAAATCCCATGTTAAGGAAATAAGCCTAGAGGGATAGTTCCATTTTTTTCATTCATTAGTGATTTTCACATCATCAATTAATAACTACTGGTACAGTAGAAACAGAAATGTTGGCTCATTTTTCCCCCTGGTGAAACAAAATGGAACTCTTTGAAATTGATCATGTACAGTAGAAGCCAAGTAGTTGAGAGGTCCCAGATCTGATGATTGAGTGTGATCCCAACAGTTGTTCCCAGGATGAGCACAATTTCCACCATTCAGGGGACCTTCCTCCCAAATATCTTGTTGTTTTGAATTCTAGAAACCACAACCGGCTTATATGCACTGTAAT